>LPNX010475490.1:283383-590730 GCA_001517045.1 Pseudotsuga menziesii
AATTACCCTGGAAACCCTTAACCAGGAAAACCAACAAACCTTAGAGCCACACCTCTTATTTTCTAATTATCATTATGAATCACTCACAATACAATAAATAGGTATTCCATGACATCCAATACCCTAATTTGCTAACCCGGATTATAAATAAACTCCAATCCCTTAACCGGGATTAAATTACATAGTTTAAAAACTCAATAATTTTAAAAACTATTAATTTCACTATTAATTGACACGGTATAAAGTATATGACAAGGTAGGACTATATTTCATATTCAAGTATAGAATTAAATAAATGTCCATAATCGACAATCAACAATGTACATCTCAAATAAACATAGATTGATTCATTGAAGATTAAAGTGTTTGGTTATTTCAATACAAATCTAATGACAATAGAACATAATATATCCAATATACATGTAATGCACAAGATGTCAAGTTTGTAAGCATGCTTAAAAACATTGCAATAAAACTTAATAATATTTTAAACATTCAATAATAATAATAATAATAATAAAATTCACAAGTTATTTTATTAGGTTTAATTGCTAGAATACATGAAGGTCAAAAGCAAGTTTGGTGGGAGAGCTTCATTAGCGCAAATGAAAAAGTATAAGGTCTTAATAAGCAATAGAGAATTCTTAAGAAGGTCATTCTCTTCATCCAAAAGTTGAAAAAATGTTGACAACAAGCTTTAACAAATCAGAAAAATGCATCATAAAAGCACCATAGGAGCATAGCTTACATTTAACAAGGAGTGAGCAAGGACAATACCTTACGTCGCACTTGTGCATGAGTTCTTCCGACTATTCTTAGCATCAACTAATGTATGTGCAAAATCAAACCCTAGAAACCATCTTCATTCATACTTCAAGCTAGAAAAAAATCATCCCAAGAAAAGTGCACATCACATTAGAGACTCATGGAATGTGCGAAAAAGATTAAAGAACATATTTGATCCCTTTTCTAATGTTTTATAATGAAGGTGAGGTGTTGTATTTATACTTTTTCATCCTCAACCTTTTAATATCTTGATCCTGCAAGCAAACATTAAATCAGAATATTTTTAGGGTAAATCCCCCACAAGTTAGGGATTAAACCCTAAATTAGACAAAAAATAACAAATAAGACTAAAATAAGGCTCCACTTGATGAAATAGTGAGTCGAAGGGGGGTATCATGCCCTGACTAACCTCGAAGCATTTGTTACCCCTCAATGCACCTCTTACAAAGCCTGTAGGCCCAATTCTTTAAGGATGACGTCATAGGCCAAAACTCTAGAGCAAGGGTTTTAAAACTTTGGCCTTTTACAAAAAAATTAAAAACTCCTTGCTCTGGGTTTGGACCTGTTGGAATGTTGCAACAACTATGTGGCGTAATAATTGGCTCCAACTACGGGACATGTGCTCTTCCCATCAATATGAGAGCCCTCTAGGATCTTCTGGGTACCTGTAGACCTACACACACTTATCTAACAACAAAGAAATCAAATGCATCAGAAGCAGACACTTTCTCCCTACCTTGTTCAATGAAGATTACAAAATCTAATGACCGATAGAATAAAATATATCCAACAAATATGTATGCAGAATATGGACAGAGTTTCCAAGCATGCTTAAAAACATCGCAATGGAATGTCGTCCTCAATTATTCGTTCATCAACAACTTTTGACATTTTCCATCTTTTGGTTTTTAATCTTTTCTTCGATGAAACTTCTATTAATTTTATTTGAGTTGCACATACTAAATGACTAAATTGACAACATATGACATCAAGTTCATAGTCTTGAAAGTAAATATAATTTTCACTTTGGTGGGTTTGTTGAAAAAAATATCCTTTAATATAATGAATAATCTCTCATATGTAAATCCTTTGTCATTGTAGTCCTCCAATAAGTTCATCTTTCTTTCATTGTAACACATCAAATACTATTTCACTTTTTGTTTATTGTCAATGGGTGCAATCACAATGAAAACATCTCTTGTAGTCAAATTGATGTTAGTGTTTTTTAAATGCATTATTGATAACAAATAATTTGTACTGTGTACATTGAACTCTAGAAAATATGAATAATGAGGAGAGGGGGGTCTTATTTATAGTTACATAGACGGTGCAATTAGTGACCAGAACTAACAAGTGCATGTAAAAAGAAATTATTCATTCTTATGGTGGTGGATCAAATCTCACTCTTTATCGGATAAGTCATCCGATCCATATGAAGGAGTCTTAGTACACAAGGGGACCCAACAATGAACAAATAATTTGTACTCTATGCAATTGAACTATGACCAAATATGAATTATGAGGAGAGGAGGGTCTTATTTATAGTTACATCTAGTCGCTGCAATTAGTGACTAGAACTGACAAATGCAAGTAAAAATAAATGATTCATCCTTATGGTGGTGGATTAAATCTCACTCTTTATTAGATAAGTCATCTGAGCCATATGAAGGAACCTTAGTACATAAGGGGACCCAACAATTAACAATGAATAAATAATTTGTACTCTATTCATACCTTATATGAAATGAACAAGGATCTTTTTAGTTTATTACATCACCTTCTCTAACAAGATCTGAAATTATATTGCCATCAAATGATATTGCTATGTCTTTTTATTATAATTCTTCCAATCTTGCAAGTGGCATTTTCCCCTTTGGATTAATCTCTGTGTTTTCCAATGTTTTATAAAATTGTTCATTATGTTTTCACAGACTTCTATAGATTAAACATTTTCAATACAAATAGGACAAAGGCATGATTGCGTTCTACTTTCAAATGCAAACACATTTTTGAAGGCTCATGTTTGAATACAGTGCAAATCTCTAGTCCCATGTACGGTACCAACATCATATGGGATTGATCTATCAATGCCTTGGATTCCAATAAGCCAGAAAAACCTGTGATATAACAAACCATGAAGGACAATTTCTAATTTTAGTGTATATGTTTTAAAGATATATCTAAGACTTGTAAATAATATGTTTTTAAATTTACAATACCTGCAAAAAAATGTGTACATACCTGCCCACATCTTTTGATTGTTGATTATAGTCATGGCTTAGTTTTAACTGACAACATTTGAAAACCTGAGGAGTTGAATGAAATCGCTTAGAATAATGGTTCATTTGTCATCTTCAAAATGCTCATTTTACAATGCTCCTACACCATCATGTTCTCCTTTTCCATGGCCAGTTTCAAAGAAATTACAATGTTGTCTATTGTTCGATGCTTTATGAAGCCGACATAACCAAAAGAATGATTTTGAAGATTTAAATCTTCGTGCACATCCATCTGACCATATCCAATGTTATTTGAATTCAACTTCATGTGTTTTCAGTGATTCATAGAAAACATTTTCAATACAATGTTGTACAAAATGTGTATCATGTGTGCGATCATCACTGATATAAAAATGATATTATTTGATCATATGTCGACTATCACTCGTGCTTTCAATGCCATCAACATTGTGTTGAACATCTCTATATAGAACATGGACAAATATAGAAACTTGGTCGGAATGATAGTATTCACTTTGTATCTCCTTTTGTGCAGCAAATGTATAGTTTTCCGAAAAATCAACCACAAACAAAATTGTTTCGGGTGGAAAAACTTCATGAGATTGTTTGAAATGAAGGACTTTCCATCGCGCTCCATGTGAATGCTTGGTGTATTTATAAATTTATTTTTCAAAAGTTTGAAAATCTGTCACACATATTTTATCTTCTCACAAATCAATTCATCTTGAAAGTGCGTCAATAGAACTTGTAGCATAATTGATATATTCATATCTCCTCTAGTCAACGATTACATTTGACAACGATTGATCATTATCATTGGGATATATATGGTGGAATAAATCTATATTTCCACAATGATCGCATTTTTTCTATTGACACAATTATTATGGTAAAATAGATCATCATGTTCTCTCTCACTGAATTTCAAATATGAAAGCATGTATTGAGGGAGGAAGAGGTGTATTTGGCCAAAAGGTTTTACCAAATCCAAGAAAAAATTCATAATATAATTCAAATTCCACATGATAATGACAACAATATATGTCACGAACAGTGATAGATCTAACATGCCATGGTTTTTATTGCAAATGTAGTGATTGACATATTAATTCCACGATAATCCTCCTTGAACTTATTGAACAATTGTACTTGTGCCATTTCCAATATATGTTTTCCATGGGTTTCATATTCATTTCGTGATACTCTTTGTCGTATCACATCCCTTGCATTTGGTGAAACTTGAGAATGTGCCAACAAATATTTATGTACATTAGCATTAACACCTTCTCCCATTCTATCTTTGTAAGGATGTTTACAAAAAATATATCAACAAGCAAGTTCATCATTTTCATCTATTTGCAATTTGAATTTGTTATACTTGTACACTGTCTTTATCGAGGTTCCAATTGTTTTTGCCAATTGTGTTGTCAAACATTTTTGTCTAGTAATAGCTTAAATAATTGTTGTTTGAACTACTCTACGTGCAACACTGGAATCTTTCTTTCTGGATTTTCCAATTTTTTTATTGCATTGATTATATTTTCTATCACATTATGTTTCACCTTCGACTCTTTTCTCACCATTTGAATACCTAATAATGATGTGGCGTCTTTTAAATTCTTGGACACTAGAAACATCTCAAAATTTGAGCTTGTGTTGCTATTGATTATTTTATGAGATGCCTATCAATAATTCGGTTAACACGATATGGTGCAACGCGTTCGATTAATTAATTCTCATATTTGTGGCAATCAATGTTTTGCAACATTTCATGATTAATGGTGAAAGCACCTATACATTTCAGTTAAATTTAATTTAGCATATACCTATAATATAATAATTAGAAACGTAAGATAAAATCTAGATTCCACATTTATTAATTAGCATTAAAAAAACAAAATTTAATCGGAATTAAATTAAATATATTGAAAATTTACACAAACACACACACATATATGTACATACATGAGCTTGACTTGATTTCAGTTTCATTATGGTTTCAATGACGTCTTCAACAACTTAATCTACATTATGAGATGGTTCTCTCTCTATTTGTTATGGAACATTTTGAAAATTACAATTCATTATTAAAAAAATAATATTTGGAAAATGTATGATGTACTCATACCAAGTTCAATGTCTTACTATTGAACTTTATTTTCAATATTCACGTCATCAACGTTAGGATGTAAATATCTATTTACATCTTTAGCAATTGTCTCTTCAGGTTCGATTTCTTGTTCTTGTACTTGATATTCAATATCCATTTCATCAACATTAGGATGTAAATCCCTATTTACATCTTCAACAATTGTCTCTTGAGTTTGTACAAGCCTTTGTCTTTTGGCATGATATCAGAGACTTTTTTTTCATTATGAGTTGCACCATTCATTTACATGTTTTTTTTCTTTGACGATTTCTTTTACTTCCCATGATTGTTTAATCTATATAGGTTTTTAAAATATCAACACTTTATAGCCAAAATATAAAATTTCATATTAAAAAAAACACCTAAAAAGGTTTTTTTGAGTCTTTCAACCATTTTGAAAACATGTTAATATAAATTGTCTTTGACTCTTTCACATAAAAAAAGTTTTTGAGAAAAAAATCACCTTAAAAAATCCCCTCAAGTGTCTTTGAGTCTTCGACAAAACACCTTAAGAGAAATTGTGTAATATACCTAAATAGTATATTACTATTATTATTAATTAATTTAACAATTAGGTTAGTTAGTATTAATGGTCAAAGGTCACCTCTTTTCAAGGTCTGACCATTCCTAGGTTAACTTCCATATATAATGTAAGCATGTTAATGTAATAATCATCCATTCATTATTAAACATATATAAAGATTATCTATTATGATAGTCATATAAGGATGATCCCTTACAAGTGGTATCAGAGCATTTTGCTTTGTCTCTTCCATTTGATCCCCATGTATTCACTCTCATGCTCCATTCCCCATTCTTTCGTTCCACTCCACGTTGCTCTCTACGCTCCTTGCTCGTTGATCTTCACCTTTACCTACTCCACAGATCTCCTCACTCACTCATTACTTCAACGCAGTTTTCTCCTTCACGCCTGCTCCCTCATGCACGTAGATCCCTCGTCCCTTCATCCCTTTAGCTCCTACCCTGCGTAGCCACCTATCGCCATCGCCACCCGGAACCCTCCCCACCTCCACGCTCATCCCCTGCACTCCATTTCCATTTAGATCTGTGTACTCCCAAATCATGCCAATGCTAGGATGCACACTCACGCCACCACCCCTCCTCCATTTCCATTCGCCACCCCACCCCACCACTCACACAGCCTCCTTTGCCCTTTCAATGCTCCACACTCGCTCGGTAGCCATATCATCTCATTTACACCACTTGCCATATATGCACCAATCTCCCCACCCACTACACATCGTCCTCGCCATCTTCACCTGCAAGCACTCCTTGCTACTCAGGTCCACGCTCCTCATGCCCTTCCATTCCCCTTCGTGCCCCGCTCCACGTTGCTCCTCGAATCCCCTTCTTCAACCACAACTCCTTCCATTGCACCCCCGCTAGTCCATGCCCTCCACAACATTACCTCCACTGTGACCATCCCACATACTCACCCACGCGCAATACTCCACGTTGCTCCCTGCACTCCTGTGCACTATAACCATCATTGCCCATCGCAAACTCCCTCTAATTGCACCATCTCCACAACTTAGGGTTTAAAACCCTACATTTCAACCATTTTTTTCATATATATATATATATATATATAATATTATTTATTATAAAAGATATATAAAAACTTTTAAATAAAAAACTATATATTAAAACAATATATATAGTTTATAAAATAATAATAATAATAATAATAATTAATTGATTGATTAATAATTATTATTATTCAAAAAAATGATTGTAGATTTTGGATAAAACAAAATGGTCTTCAATGAAGGTGTTTATAGTTTTTTTAAACGAGATAAACCAACTCAATAAGCTAAAAAGGACTTTAAACGAGATAAACCAACTCAAGAAGTTAAAAATGATTTTAAATGAGAGATTAAAGAAATAAACCCCATAGAGATTGAAGCAAAAATATCGGATATCGACGCGGCAGCACAAGTTCTGCATGAAGATATAAAAGAATTAGTTGAAGAACTGGAAATGTTGATAATACAACGACCAGAAGAAGAACCTAAGAAGCATGCAGACAAAGAAAAACCAAAAACACATCAGTCCTACCCCTCAAGTCAGTTGAAGGAGGAAGATGTTGCGGCATCTCACTTTTCAAGCGAGGGAATGCAAGCTGCTATGACACCTAACAAAGCAGAAGAAGTTACACCCCCATAATTTCCAAATAAAGAGCTAGAAATTGATTTTGCACCCACGATAGAAGAAAATGGAATCAAGAAAGAAGTTGGTGTGACTTTCAAGTGCTCAGGCCGAATAGAGCTGGTGTCTACATCATCTTTCACGTCAGAAGAAGGGATTCCTATCATAAATCCTACAAGCTATGTCGACTCTCAAGTTCTCAGGTCAAGCAGAGCTGGGGTCTGCATCGACACTCATGACAAAATAAGGGACTACGACCAGAAAAGAAGACGATGTTACGACTTCCGAGTTCTCAGATCAAGAAGTGTTGGGATCTACACCCTCGACAGAAGGAGTAACCATGACTCTCGAGTTACCAAGTCAAGAGGAACAATGGACTACTACGTCTCCTATGTATTCAAGTAGTGATGAATATAAAATTGCTACTACCCCTAGGAAGGACAGGAAGCCAAAATAAATTGTTGTGACTTCTGAGTGCTTAGGACAAATAGAGATGGCGACTACATCAACACTCACATCAAAAGAAGGGATTCCTATCATAAAGGAACAAGCTATGTCGACTCCCAAGTTCTCAAGTCAAGCAGAGATGGGGTCTGCATCGACACTCATGACAAAAGAAGGGACTACGAATAAAAAAGAAGAAGATGTTATGAATTCCGAGTTCTCAGGTCAAGAAGTGTTGGGATCCACACCCTAGACATAAGAATTAACTACGAATCTCGAGTTATTAAGTCAAGAGGAACAAGGGACTACTGCGACTCCTACGTATTCAAGTAGGGATGAATATAAAATCACTACTACCCCCAGGAAGGAAAGGAAGCCTAGTCAACCAACTCCTTATACCCATCCTCACAAAATATCCATACCACTAGACACCAAGTGGGGTAAGAAAAGACATCCCCACTATAAACCTCAAAATGTGATACTTAATCAAAAGTATGCACGCCTACCGAAAGTTTGTTGTGGCTTCTTACAAGGTAGGGAGGCAAGGCACGTTAATACGCCAGCTGAAAAATCTATAAAATTGTCTAGTGAAATTCCAGAACAAGGACTTGTTAAAAAAAGATGATAACAAGGACGATGAAACAAAAGAATTAGAAGACACAAATATGAAAGATCAAGATGGTATTGACAATCACAATGTCAATATCAATTGTAAAGAAAATGGCGTTGTCGTAGAAGTTAATGAAGTCAATGTTAACAATAATTATGAGAGAATTGAAGTTGTAGAAGAATGCAATGATGAAAATAAAAGTGTTAAAGATGACCTTAATCATGATAGCGTAGAAGAACGAAACCCATAGGATGGTGCGACAAATGATGAGATGAACATTCTATTAGTAGTCACAACTCAAGATGTTCTAGAATTTCAAAAGGTTCTCAGAGAACAAATAAAGACAAGTTTGTCAGACAAGAAAGTAAGTACATTATTAGTAGATGCCACTACAGATAAGAAAACCATATCAAAACACACAAAAATATAAAAAAATATACATCAAAATAGACGGTCAAAAGAACACCATCTGATTAGAAGCTCAGAAGAATACTCCATATAGTTATTATGCATTCATCTACATAATCATATGCATGAACAGATTTGAATGGAAATGTGACCAAATATTTCAAGAACTACTAAACTGTGGCACCATTATTTGTGGCAAGAATTCCGGTTGCAGCACGCTCATAAGAAGATTCATGGATGAATCTTTTCAGAGCAAGATGACTTGTAATATACCTAAATAGTATATTAATATTATTATTAATCTAATTAACAATTAGGTTAATTAGTATTAATGGTCGAAGGTCGCCTCTTTTCAAGGTCCGACCATTCCTAAGTTAGCTTCCATATATAATGTAAGCATGTCAATGTAATAATCATCAATTCATTATTAAATATATATAAATATTATCTATTATGGTAATGGTGTAAGGATGATCCCTTACAAATTGCCTTTGAGCTTTTGACCTAAAAAAAATAACAAAGAAAATCACCTTAAAAAAAGTTCATTAAATTCTTTGAGCTTTTGAGAAAACACCCGAAGATAAATTCTTGAGCCTTTGACTTAAAAAAAATTGAGTAAAAATCACCTTTAAAAAAGTCACTTAGATTCTTTGAGCCTTTGAGAAAACACTTTAAGAGAAGTTGCCTTTGAGTCTTTCACCTAAAAAAGAAGCCATTGAGAAAAAATCATCTTAGAAAAAGTCCTTTAGAGTCTTTAAGCTTTTTACAGAAAATAATGCATATGAGAAAAATATCATCTTTAAAAAAGTTTTAGAGTCTTAAATCCATAAAGAAAACACTCTAAGAGAAATTGTCTTAGAGCTTTTGACCTAAAATAACCACCTTAAAAAAGTCCCTTAGAGTCTTTGAGAGGACACCTTAAGAGAAATTGCCTTTGACAAAACATTTAGAGAGAAATTGTCATTGAGCCTTTGAGAAAATATCTCCTTAAAGAAGTATAAAAAAAATATCCTTAAAGAAGTTCCTTAGAAAAATATATCCTTAAAAAAGTCATAAAAAAAATCTCCTTAAAGAAGTCCCTTAGAAAAATTTATCCTTAAAGAAGTCCCTCAAAAACAATCTCCTTAAATAAGTCCCTTACAAAAAAATCTCCTTACCTTAAAGAAGCTCTTTAGAAAAAATTCTCCTTAAAGAACTCTAAATCCCTTAGAAAAAATATCCTTAAAGGAGTCCCTTAAAAAAAATCTTCTTAAAGAAGTCTTAAGTAGAAAAAAATCTCCTTCGAAAAAAACCCCTTAGAAAATATTTTGTAAATATCTCTATGAGAATGAAAGATGCGAGATTATGAATTCGTTTAGTGCATAAATATGGTTCAAAACAAGTTTAATTATTAAAAGTGGGCCACGATTTTTCCAGCTAATGGAATTTTTTTGTGATCAAGTTTTTGGTTGAAAAACATTTTCGGTCGAAAGAGTTTTAGACGTTCGTTTTGACGGTCAATAAATGACAAAGTGTTTTTCAGTTGAACTATTTGTTGGTCGAACAATAGTTCGACCGAAAATTTGTTGATACCTGAAAACTAAATGGTTTTCAAGTTTCTCCAATTTCGGAAGGTAAAACCAATATCCAATACTACAAAGTGACTATCAAAATTGATACCATTATTTTCCTCGTTTAATCTACTTTCCGTAGGTACATATTTTGTTGTATTCAGTTGAGATCTAATAATTTTAATTATTTTTTTGTTATCATGTGACTATTTTGGTTTCATTGCTTTCAAAATGAAGTGAAATGAAAATTCTATATTTTAAGAAATACACAATAAAAAAATTTGAAAAAATTATGGGACAGTTCGTTGGAATGTCTACTTCAAAATGGTGCTCCTATATTGTCTAATTTTATTGGGAATTGAGAGAAATGTCTACTCTACATAAACATGTAGATATTTGGCAAGTTTTCCACATTGATCCAATTCAAAGAATTAGAATAATTAGAATATTCGACTGTTGGATACAAAATTATAGTCATACAGTAATAGACTCTGTATAGATTGTGATAGCATATTTTGTTTTAATGAGTTCATGTAACTCAAAATACATGACTATTTATTAGTCCTTTCATTTTATAAGAATATACTGTCAAACATTTGATAAATTGACATATCAAATCTCAATAAAAAAATATGAAAATAATGAATTTAAAGCAAACATAATTATCCAAAATTTTTGTTTATATTATAAAGTGAAATTCTAAATACAAACTTATGTTTTGTTCACCTAAAGTTGAAAAACATGAAAAAAACATATTTATTTTCTCATAACACCCCTTGTGATGAATAAATAAAAGCTCGTTCCAAGGAGGTGAACCATGTGCTTCAAGTGGATGATGTTCTTTGAGCAAGAGACACTCAACTACATGCATAAATCTATAGGCTTAGGCTAGGGTCAAACTTATGAAAGCTTTATTTAAGGCTCTTGCCACTAGGGAAATCAATGAGAATATCATGCCCATAAAGACTTCATTAGGTTGGACCTTCAGCTAAGAAGTAATTAAAAGAGTATTTATAGAGCATACAATCGTGTTTGGAATCCAAGGCTTTTCTATAAAGAGACATGAAGCTACCCAAAAGTGCCTTGTTCTAGTTCCATGTAATCTTAATGGGGAGTAGAGGAGAGCATGTGACTTGACCTTAACCTTGGATGAGATTTCCACATGCTTGCATGAAATAATTTATTAGAAAATAGGATTGCAAAGCAATCAAATAAAATAAATGTGGAAATAAAACATATAAGATAACAATGCAAGAGAGACATCGATATATGTGGTTCACCCGATGTAGGATACATTCACAGACAAATAACAACCCTTTCTTTTATTTCATCCAACAAAATGAAGGGATACAACCCACAACACATTCGTTGCAACCTCCTCGTCACCTCCCCTTGGATCCCCTTGACGAAAATAATGAGGGGGAAAGTCCCCCCACACCCCCGTCAAGTATTGGGATACAAACATGGCTGAAACAATCCCCTCACTTAGGAAGATAATCAAGCTCCACAACCAACAATCTCCCACTTTGAGACTTATCACAACAACTCCACTTGATGGACTATGATTCACCTTGGATCTGGCAATTTTCTCATCTTCACCTTCATGTCGCCAACTAAAACTGAGTAGGAACTCAGTTTCTCCCTAGTTACTACCTTTATTTAACATGTTTGTAGGACTCTAGCCATTATGTGTCTTTTCGAACTTCAATTATCCATCTTCCAAAATGGATTATATGAAATGGTACTTGAGTTGTATATGCTTAGTATTAAAATGGAAGGTTGAGTTCTTTGCAAGATGAATGGAACTCTAGCTACCACTATACATCCTGGTATTCTATTGCTTCTTACCCAATTCCTCCATAGTCCTTTATAGCCAAATCACCTCTTTACTAGCCTTTGTGGCAGCAACATACTATGATTCTATTGTTGAAAGTGCAACAGCCTTTTACAATCTCAAAATCCAACTTATTCATGTTCCACCTATAGTAAAACATACATTGTGGTGCTCCTCCTGCTATCTTTATCACCTTCCATATATGAATCAACATATACCCATTGAACAATGTTTGAACCCCCAAAACATAATGCATGAGTAGTAGTAACTCTCAAATTTATGAGAATCTGTTTTATTGTCACCCAGTGCTCTTTACCTGGATTTTTTATATACCTGCTCACAACTCCCACTGCATGTGCAATATCTGGTCTTGTGCACACCATCACATGCATCAACCTACGATTGTTGATGAATAAGGGACCTTGGACATGTATTCTATATGATCCTGTTTTTTGGGACACTTCTCCTTAGTTAGTTTAAAACAGATGGCCAAAGGTGTGCTAATTGGTTTTGCATCTTGCATTCTAAACCTCTCCAACACCTTCTCTATGTAATCACCTTCTATATCTTAAGAAAATTTTGAACAAACTGCCATAAACTCATCCCTTAAACAACCCACTTTTTTGGGTGAGATTTGTTGATGACACCTATGTAAAATGGGAGCATGGCAAGGAAGAGTTAGATAGATTTGTGACCCATCTTAATAGTCAATATAAACACATTAAATTCACAATGGAACAAGAGGAATATCATTGCCTGGCCTTCCTTGATGTAATGGTTTTTAGACACAAGGATGGCACTAGAGCAATCATGATCTATGATAACAACCATTTACAACAAGAGATACAACATATACGCAAGGTGTTTCAAATGAATGGATATTCTGATGCAGAGATTCATAAAGCCTTTAAGAAATCAGAAGAGCGACAACATATGATAACACAAAAGGAAAACTCAAAACACTACAGAGAATAATGATGATGTACATAAATCATTTCTACCTTACATTAAAGGAACGAATGAGAAAACAACCCAATATCTTAGAAAAAAATTGAACAAACTGCCATAAAATCATCCCTTAAAAAACCCAATTTTTAGGTGAAATTTGTTAATGACACCTATGTAAAATGAGAGCATGGTATGGAAGAGCTAGATAGATTTGTGACCCATCTTAATAGTCAATCTGAACACATTAAATTCACAATGGAACAAGAGGGAGATCATTGCCTAACCTTCCTTGATGTAATGATTATTAGACACAAGGATGAAACTAGAGCAATCAGGATCTCTGGTAACAACCATTTACAACAAGAGATACAACATCTATGCAAGGTGTTTCAAATGAATGGCTATTTTGATGCAAAGATTGATAAAGCTTTTAAGAAATCAGAAGATCGACAACATATGATAACACAAAGGACAACTCAAAACACAACAAAGAACAATGATGACGTACATAAAGTTTTTCTACCTTACATCAAAGGAACGTTTGAGAAAATAGCTCGATATCTGAAGAAAAAGAACATCAAAACATTATTTGTTCCACCAAACAATCTTTGGAAATGTCAAAGTTATGTAAAAGACCCCGTTAGCCCCAAGTCACAAAAAGGTGTGTACAAAGTAACTTTAGCATGTGGAAAAACCTACATAGGATAAGCAAATAGGTCTATCAAACACTGGGATTAAGGAACACAAAGCTAAGATTATTCGTGACAGAACAAGGCAATCTACCTTTGCAAAACATACCCATAACACTAAACACCACGTAAAATTGAGGAAACTAAGGTGCTAGCAAAAACCGATCACTGGTCCAAAAGAATATTTAGGGAAGCTATCAAAATCGTTGAGAACGCTAATCGCATTTATAGGGATGATGGCTTGGTCTTAAGTAAGACCTTGTTTTCGAGCATTAAAACTAATTAATTAATTAATAGGTTTAATTTTACCGATTCTTATTAAATACTAGGCTAAATAACTAAATGATTTAACCAATTTCAACATGTATAATTCTTAATAAATTGTACATGTTAAAATTGGTTAAATAAGGAATCTCAGGGTTTCCATTTGGCATATTGGCAAACAAAATAGGTTTAGTCGGTTGATTCTCATTGATTCTCAACTATTTATATTATGTTATTAACATAATAAGTAGTAATTAAATAATAAAATAATTAATAGTTAGGGTGATTAAGAGACACCTTGTTTGGGTGAATAGTCACCATGAGGACCTATTTATAATAGGTCTCTTATCATTGTAAAGATAATTCTATTATCTATTATATATTCAATATTAAATATTATATTCCATTCTTATGGCTTATTTAATCTTCCAATTATTTTGGTGATTATTTGTGTGAGCGAACTTGTTCGGCTCATATTCTTACCCTACATAATTCTATCCTTGACAAACAACTTTGTCCTGATGATGAGCCTCAGTATAGGGCTCGAAACATTGACTTGATATTGCCTTATCATAGAGTAAACTCCAATTTTTAGCTTGTAACTTTATATTTCTTTTCAAAGCATAAATGTGCCTCACCTCTTTCAGCAACCATTAGTTTCCATTATTTAACTTTTAATTGTATCTTACTCCTTCCAACAATTTTACATGGTTCATCGTACCCAAATAAACCTGTCCAAAATCAGCTTTAACATAATCTTGAAAAGATTTCCTATGGGTTGTGGCAATAAATGAAGCCTCTGATTCTAGTTACCAACAATCAATTATATTATCTAATGAAAGGATCAAAGCATCTTGTAACACATCACCTACTGCATTTGCTTCCTGATTATTCTCTTGTTGTCCATCTTCTTATTTCTTTGGGGATCTGCAGTCTTTCTTCAAATGTCCTTTATTCCCGCAATTATAGCACTCTATATTTCCTAGTATGGAGTTGGATTTTCCCTTCTTAGACTTCCCATAGTTCCCTTGGCTCTTTCCTCTCTCCATTTGTCTTCCTTTGTTCTCCATATTCAACGCACAACCTGATGTATCACATGTGTTTTTCCGTCGAATTTCCTCACTAAGGATAACACCAACAACATCATCAAATTTCAAAGTGTTTGAACCATGGACATAGTTGCTTACAACCATGACCAAGCCGTTCTAGCTTTTTGGCAATGAGCACAAGATTAGAAGAGCCTTAACTTCATCATCAAAGTTTACTCCTACAGAACTTAATTGATTAGTAACCATTTTAAATTCATTTAAATGGTTAGCAACAAACCCACATTTTGACGTCTTCATATTAAATAACCACTTCATTAGAAACACCTTATTGGAGGTCGAGGTTTTTTCATACAGTTTAGCCAATGCCTTCATCAAATCCTTTGTTGTATTTTCTTTTGAAACGTTGAAAGCCATTGACTACGCTAGACACAACCTTATCATTACTAGTTCCTTTCTATTAAGAACCTCCCATTCTTCATCCTTCGTAGTCACCATTTTTTTTTCTTTTTTTCACTCAACAATAGTAAAAGATATTTATGATATAGATAGTCTTCCATTTTCATCTTCCACAGCTAGTATATATTTCCATTAAATTTCTCAACCCTAAACTTTCCTTCTTCTGCCATTGCTGCCACTCGAACCAGGAACCCTCCTTTCTTGCGAGTTTATCAGCCAAATGTACCTTCGACTTTGATACCAATTGTTAGAAAATAGGATCGCAAAACAATAAAACAAAATAAATGTGGAAATAAAACATATAAGAGAACAATACAAGAGAGACACCAATATGTGTGCTTCACCTGCTGTGGGTTACATCCATAGAGAAATGACTAGTCCTTTCTTTTATTCTGTCCATCAAATGGAGGGATACAACCTACAACACATCTATTGCAACCTCCTCTTCACTCTCTCACATACACAATGATCTTTTACAATACATAGTCGTAGTACAATGTCCTCTTTAAAAGAGGGTTTCCTTATAGGGAAAAAATACACAAACATAATATTTACCATCAGATATGTAACCTAATGATGTCTGTCCATATTGACTACAAAATTACAACATTTTACAAGCAAGTTTTCACAAAAATTGTCTTCGAGGGAGTTTCCCTTGAACCCCTATTGAGGGGTTGGGGGGGGGGGGCTCCAAAAAGTGTCACGACCCCACTTGGATCCCCCTGACGATAACAGTGGGGAGGTAAGCCCCCCACAACCCCCATGTCAGGTACCACGATCCAAACATGATTGAAACAATCCTCTGACTCAGGAAGATAATCAGGCTACACAACCAACAATGGTTAACGACAAGGCACATGGCCTTAAACTGTTCCCTTGAAAATTTTACAATGCCACCTAGGAGTTTGTTGACCTAGAATTATTACATGTGAAATTTATAGAATCCTTTCATAAGCAATATATGAGTACAAAGAATAATTGAGGGATTATCAAATTCATTCACAATGCAAGGGACATGGAAATCATTACTTATTAGAGACCCATCACTATGTTAAGGAAATCCTATAAAATCCTAGCCAAAGCCATGCACTTGAGTATCAAGCACAATATTCTCATGATTGTTACCTTGAACAAGGCATATTCATTGGGGGAGACATATTATTTATAATGATATCACAATACGAGAGGGCATGGAGTGGGTCGGGTCATCTAGACTTGATGCCTTATTTGTAAAGATTGATTTTGAGAAGGTTTACAACATAATAGGGTGGCCCTTCATTATGATGATGCTTTAGGCTCTAGGATATGGTACATTCTTTTCAACAATGCTAAAACCCTTTTTATGGATGCCTCAATGTGTCTTGTCATTGACAAATGTTATTTTCAGGAGGTTATGCTTTGCAAGCTATCCATTCGGGGCGGAGGGGGGGGGGGTCTTACTCTAACCCTCCATGTGTTTAGAATTGAAGCACTTGACTACTTAATTTAATCTAAGGTGAGTTTGGGTCTAATTCGAGGGATTCCTCTCTCAAAATTATAACTCCTTCTTGACAATCTTAAATGAACAAACTTTCTGGGCCCAAACCATGGAGTGTTTGGACACCTTCTTTGTAGCTAAGGATTAAACCTTCAATGGCTAAACATAATGGTATAGATAAATCCAACAAGTTATGCTCCCTCTGGTTGGACTCCCAAAATTGGTTGGGGATTTAGCCCGATTGAGTTGTTAAATTTTTGGGCATACCATTTACCTTTTGGGTATCACTCTAGGTGGCCATCCAGGGCTATCTAAAAAATGGTCCTAATTTTAACAAATCTTGGGTCTTGAACTTTCAACATGTTTTTTGGGCTTACCCATTTGTTTTTCACCCAAAATATGCATAAGCTTGGGGAGTTAACTCAATGTTTTAACTTTCTTTTGAATGAGTTAATGAAGACCTAAAATGAACAAAAAAGCGAGAAGTTATAGTCTTGGCAAGGCTCCCCTTCTTTTGGACAACTCAAATTTGTCTAACTCAACATTCCCACTTAGCCCCAATTTCATACATCTCATTTAGCAACCTTGGAAGTAGGGAAACTCCTTCTAATGCTTCTCATTTGGCAGGGTTTGCAACTTGGAAAGCATGCATGGTAGGGGATCTCTCTACAAACTCTCTTTCTCACTCGTTTTACATGTTAAGATATATTGTATTCTTGTTGTTCAAAGCATTTGGAAGCCTTGGGTAGCCACAAGACCCAACCTCTCTTAGGAGGAGGTGTCTCTTCGATTGGACTTGTCAACTAATGATAATTGCCTCTAGTAGCCACCTTCAATTATTTTGTAAGGGAAGAGATTGACAAAGTCCTCTTGGTTATTGGTCTTGCCATTCTTCAGGCGAGGCATTTGGTTTGTCAATGATCTTTTAGATGACCCATCGATATCTTAGATCCCCTAGGCCAAGGTTTATAAAAGCTTATGTTGGTCAATGTTGATAAGTTCATCTTGGGTCGCATTTAAGGGCATGTTTCAGAGAATCTTGTGTTAAAATTTTGACTCCAAACGTCTCAGGCTTGGTGATGGCATTAACCTCTATATGTATCCATGGGTATGCTCACATTTCTCTATTATGCACCAGGGGGGTAGTATGATGACTCTTTTACATTTAAATGGGTATAAATGTTATGATGATATGGGTATGCTCATATTTATATGTTAATTCTATTGGGTTCCCTCCAAGCAACATATTCATGCTTAGAAAAGGCCCTTAAGAATTTTCTATGGGTAAAGGCTGAAAAAGAGAAGATGGTTTCATAGAGTTAATTGGGAGCCTTGTTGCTCTCCAAGATTTCTTTTGGGCTTCGGTATTATTCCATTGAGGCTTCAAGCTCAAGCACTATGTCTCAAGTGGGTGGTTAAAAATATGGTGGACAAGTAAATATGGAAAGTCCTTCTATGCCATCTCATTTTATAGGGTTTACACTTGGAAAGCATGCATAGTAGGCGATCTCTCTACAAACCCTCTTTCTCACTCCTCATGTTAAGAGTGAGAAAGGTGTCTCTTCAATTAAACTTATCATTCAATGATTTGCCTCCACTAGTCACCTTTAATTCATTTTCAAAAGAAACCATTGGCAAAGTCCACTTGGTTCTTGGCCTTACAACTCTTTAGATTAAGCGATTGGTATATCAATGATCTTTCAAATGATCCATCTAAATCTTTCAAATAAGTTCATCTTGGGCTGCGTATAAGGGCTCATTCCAAATAATCTTGTAAGAGCTCATTCTAGAGAATCTCGTGTTAAAACTTTGGAATTGACTTCCAATGCCTCAAACTTGGTAGTGGCACTTAGGCCACGTATAAGGGCTCATTCTAGAGAATCTTGTGTTAAAACTTCGGAATTGACTTCCAATGCCTCAAACTTAGTAGTGGCACTAACCTCTGTATGTGTGTATGTATGCACGAGTATGCTAGGCTAATATGACAACTATAGGTAGAAATGTTGTGCAGAGTATGCTGGGGTAGTATCTACTATAGGTAAGCATGTTGTGACGTCTGTATGTGCCTATGTATCCACGAGTATGCTACACTAGTATGACGACTATAGGTATAAATGTTGTGCATGAGTACACTGGGGGTAGTATCTACTATAGGTAAAAATGTTATGAAGGTATGTCTAAATTTATAGGTAGAAAATTAGTATGACAACTACCAGTGGGAATGTTGTTAAGATAAGTAAAATTGTTGTTAAGATATGACGAAGTTTGATGGGAATGTTGTTCAAATAAGTAGAAATGTTGTAAAGATATGTTGAAGTTTGGAGGGAATGTTATTAAGATAGGTAGAAATGGTGTGAAAACATGTGGAATTTTGTTTAGTTAGACCGCTTAAAGTACTAAACCAAACTAAGGCAAGAATGTTTTTCTTTCCAAGGGAAGCCATGAACTCTATCTCTATGTATGTCATCCGTCATTTTTAAGGAAGCCCACACCTCACACTTCAAAAAATCATATGTGTTTCTAATGTCTCGAGGTCCTCCATAACATAATGTGTTTTCCATGTTTTCTCTTTATCCAGGGTCCTCCATAACATGTTTTCCATAACATGGCAAAGATTATAACACGTTTTCTCATGTTTTCTCTTTGTTCTTGGGAAGGACAATTTTTTTTTTCAGAAGAAAAAATACCAGTCTTTGTTATTCATCAGAAATCAAAAGACATCATAAACATACATCGAGAATACATAAGATGTTCAGTCCATCCTCGTACCACACATACATACATTCAGAACTGATATTCAATGACAGTCATCAAATGAGGGAGATAATTCACAAAGTCTGATCCTATGCAGACTTTTTCATCATTCCCGATGATTCGGGTCAGATTTTTCAATCATATCTGGTGTCCAATCAAACATACATGCAACAGGTAATGACTAGACTAGCTGACAGTATTCTAAAGAAATACCTCATGTGCATCAAAAATAAGAAAATAACCAATGCTGAACATATAAATGGTCATCAGAAAAGAGTGAAATGTCCCTCTCCAAGGACCAGACCATCCATAGATTCATAGTAGTATCCATGACCCATATCCAAAAGCAATGCCTTCTTAGAAAGACCATCAGCTAGAGTATTGTGTTCCCGATATGTATGATTGATGGACACCGGTGGGACCAATCGCAACATAGAGAGGATATCTTCGCGCCAATGTATCAGATTGGGAACATCAAGGTTGGATATTCTGTTAACCCAAGATATAATCGCCATAGAATCACCAAATATCTGATTCATAGGCAGACCCATCAGGAGACAGGTTCGAAGGATAGACCAGAGTGCCAGGAGCTCAGCACGTGTATTCGTGCTCTGCCCACATCCAACCGAAAAGCAAAAATAGTGGGTATCATTAAGAAAGATAGTGTAGCCTGCCCCTCCAATATTATTTTTTGCAGCTCCATAAAAAAAGCCCGCAGGATAGGAGAGATAGGGCCGAGTACCAATCTGCCTGCACTTAACAGATTTGTGAGGAACCGGGTAAAGTGACATAAAACATTCGATCCTGGTAATGATCGAGGAGGAAGAAGGTTTTATGTCTTCAAAAATACATGAATTACGTAGGAGCCAAATATACCAAAATATAACCACAGGAGCATATAAGAAAGAAACAGAGGGGCTGTGGGCGTTATACCAGAAATCTAAAGTAGACAGAATATCATCAAAAGGCAAGAAAGTGAAACCCAGACTGGCCGAGAAATGGGCAAAAATGTGCTTAGTAAAAGAGCACTGCAAAAATAGATGTGAACAATTCTCAACATGTCTTTTACATAAAAAGCACAGGCCCGGTCCAATAAATCCCCTGGACTGTAAGTGATCCCAAGTGAGAACGCGATCCTTAATCAGCAGCCATATGAAGCATATCAGCTTGATGGGTAATGTCGAAGACCACAACGAAAGTAAAGCTCGGCTGTGCACCTCATCAACATGATTACTAATGAGACCCTCATAACATCGAGCAGCTGTAATGGGACCAGTATACTTGTCGTTGGACCACAGGAGGGTGTCCCCCTCCCCGCGGAGGTGAATTCTGTTATAATTCAATGCACTAATATATTTATTCCATTGACAGGTCCAGATATCATTTAAATCAAGCTCCACAGCTGTAAACCAACAACCTGTATCATGATTCAAAACCTGATCCAGAGAGGTGATCCTGTAATCCTCCAAATAAGTTCTCAGCTCATAAGACAGAATATAATCATGTTCCATTCCAACAATAGGATCTGCTCCCACAAGTACCTTTTTCCCATTGCCAATCTGCCACAGAAGTCCCTTACCAACCCAATGGATGGTATTAATGAAACCATTCCAAATGATAGAAGCATTTATCTGCCTGAACAGTTTCTGTCGAAACCATATGTGCAAAGGCAGATTTTTCATATATTTCGCCCTTATTAATGAATTCCATATGCCATCATGATTCAAAGCAAACCAGAAATTCTTCACTCTAAGAGATATACTGAATAGGGGGAGGTGTTTTATACCCCATCCCCCAGGGCAGTGGGAAGGACAATTTATGTTGCCAAGATATGCCAATTTAATTTTTGTTTACCTTTTTTCTTAAGCATTATAGCTAAGAATGTTGCCAAAGTTCTTGGGAAGGACAACTTATGTTGCCAAGATATGCCAATTTAATTTTTGTTTACTTTTTTCTTAAGCATTATAGCTAAGAGCTAAGAAATTTGCCAAAGTTCTTGGAAAGGACAACTTATGTTGCCAAGACATGCCAATTTAATTTTTGCTTAAACATTCTAGCTGGGAATGTTGCCAAAAATATGCCAATTTAATTATGGGGAAGATATGCCAATTTAATTTTTGGAGAAAATATGCCAATTTGATTTTTGCTTAAACATTCTAGCTCGGAATGTTGCCAAGATTCTAGTTAGGAATGTTGACAAAGATATGCCAATTTAATTTAATTTTGGTTTGCCCCCTTTTGTTAGTTTTGTTTTAATTTTAATTTTTGCTCGGAATGTTGCCAAAGATATACCAATATACCAATTTAATTTAATTTTGGTTTGCCCCCTTTTGTTAGTTTTGTTTTGTTTTAAAAGATGATTGTTAGATCACCTTTGCATAGATTTGATCTTACGACCGAACGGATAACAACTGAATTTTAATACGACGAGTTGCCAACGAGCCGAGCCAAGCTGAATTGACTAGAATTCCATCTTTCTGAAACTATATCTAGTCTCCCCAAGGTGGACTTGGCAACACCGGATAATCAAGATTAAAATATGATGGGGATTTCGTCGCCTCCAAAACCCTTTCAAACGAACTGCTTCATGTATGCACATCCTGCCGGGGAAACCGTTTCCTCTTCTGCGCGTTTCCACTGTCCCTGTGTCCATGTCTACGGATCGATTTTACGGGGTGCCGCAATCCCTTCATTTTCAATTGCTCAAGCACTAGGATCTGAGATTGACGCTAGTATGCACGCTGGTTGTTTTTCTACTGTCTTATTTCTTAAATATGCTGTTGCACGCGTAAAACCGGCATTTAAAATAATTGTACTACTGGTGGACTGGACGTTTGGAGGCATTCTTGTTTCAACGGAATTCACCAAGCGGCCGTGGAATTTCCAGTTCTTGCCCGTAATAGTTACAACATTCATCCAGTTGTTTTTTCATGCATACCGCACCTTAGCCTTTTTCAGGTCATTATTATTAAGGTTGTAATCCCTTGTTCTTTCAATGCGTTTTTCAGGGCTTTCTTTGAGGGTACATTTGCCAGAGATTGGCTCTCTGCAAAATCACTCATTGAAAAACAGCTTTCTTAATCTGTGACAAGGTATTTTTTTTTCTCGGAAAGATGATCATGCTCTATATTTTTGCCACAAATCTTTATTCAGAGTACCAACAGTGCTGCCCATTTAACCTTTGCTGGGATTATTAGGGTATCGACATTGTTATTTTATTTAAGCCGAGAGAGAATTTGGTTTTATGTTTTAAGCAGAGGAGTAATTATATGGATTCGGTTCCTGCTTCATCCCTGTCTACGGCTCCCGACCATGTCTCGAGTGCAAATCACAAATCCTTTGTACCGCACATTCCCCGCAAGAATAATAAGAAGAGGCGGAGAATGCGTGGAGTTATCACAGATCATGTCCCCAGTAATCAGTCCAATTACACTTGGCATCGGCAACAAAAGCTACCTGTACATGATACTGCTACAGCTGAATTGGATGATACTGGGGCCAAAGGACACATTCGCTCCAAGGTGGAAGACTCCTCAAGAAATGGCAGACAGTATAATGGTCCAAGCGGGAGTTATTCATATCCTCATCACGACAGCTTCCAGTCTCAGCGAGACAGCTGCTACAGGCTATGGCAGCAGTTGGATGCAGCTTATGATGCCAGAGAACGGTATGCAGTGAATTACCTCCTTTGATGGCATTTGCTGTTTCTTGCAATTTAAAATTGCACTTGGTTGAATGAAATTCAAACATAAAGTTAGATGCCTGTCTGAAAAGTCGGCCTGTAAATTTATTCTTTCGACAGGCATCTTTCAATGAAGGAGGAGGATCTTGCTAGGCGAGAACAGGCCGTTCGAACTCAGGAACAACTTATTACACACTGGACGGCACAGGCACAAGCTGAAAGAATGGAAGTTGCTTATATCAGGCATCAAGCAATAATGCTGAAAGAGCAGGTGGATGCAGAAAGGTGCAAATTGGAAGCGGAGGTATCCACATTTCATTTTGACTTGCCTGTCCCATGTTTTTCATTTTGTAGTGCATTGTCTTTTTCCTCCGTTTCATGCCCATTATCTAATGCAGGCAAAGGGACTAGAGACTATAAGGCAAAGGGATTAGACACTATAAGGCCAGATATGGAGCCATTGTGCAAACATACTTTTTTAGCAGTTGTTTTTTTTTGCAAGCAAAGAGACTAGAGACTATAGGGCAAAGGGATTATAGACTATAAGGCCAGATATGGAGCCAAAGTGCAAACATACTTTTTTAGCAGTTGTTTTTTTCTTTCTTTATTCTGCATTGGCATAGATATAATGACTTCATATATACAGGTCAGGGCATCTATGGGTTAACATCAAGCTTGCCTTCTTTGACACTATCCCTACACTTAACAACAGCTACTGTATGAAAATACTTCAACTCTATTCTAGATATGTTATTTAAAGAGAAGTAACATGACAGTTACAAATGCAGATCAACAATAGTATAGTTTCGTGGACTTATATGAAATATAATCCTAAATTCGAAAGGAATACCTGTTTTTAGAAAAACAAAATATTAAATTTCATTTGACCTACATCCATGACAAGAGCTAACTTACGTCATATAATAATTTATGTATGAAATGCAATCAATCGGTGTAAAAAAGGTCAATGTAAAGAACTTTTTGTTTAAAGAAATAATTAAGAAGCCGTAGTGGAAGTGTGCATTCTAGAGTGTCTTCCAAAACGAGAGAGTGCATGTCAAAGTCTCCTGACATGTACTCCTTGACTCTAGTCGTCCGATTGTTATTGCTTGTTGTTGTTGTTTCTCAAACAAAGTTATTATATACATTGCATAATTTAGGAATATGCTTCTTCTTTTTCTGAGAGAATTTGCTAGAACAAGTGAGTGCACATTGCACAATTTGTGGAGTGAGGCATTTGTTATAAGTATGTAGACTATGCATAGTTGCAGAATTATAGGCATGAACATGTAAACTAGGACTAGAAATGCACAAGCTGTGAGTGAACGCTTGCTATAATTAAGTATACTGTGTATAGTTGCAGAACTGAGTTATTGATATGGAAATTTATGGATTCCCGAACTCGTGGATAAGTGCAATATGAACTTTGCAAAGTGTGGACGTGTGGAGGATTCACCCATTATAGACTTTGAGGACCATGCTATTGGCTTGGAAGCATAGTTATATAGTAAGGTTTAAGTTGAATGCTTTTTACCATAGTTGATTAGGTTTTGTGAGGTGTTAAAAAATTCCCATTACTGAAAACATAAAAAATGTGTTTTCCGGAAGTGCAAAAAGCAGTGGTGAAATGTCCTTAACTTTATTGACAAGATGCTTCTCAAGATTCTTAATGTGCTGAGCATTTACCACCTATCAAGAGGTGGGGTCTGGATTGACACTTGGGGCATGAGGCTGGCCTCAACTTAACAACCACAACTCTATCGCTTTACAACACCCATCTTGTGTGAGAGCATCACTTGGAAGTCGAACCTGCCGCTATTTTGAGGAATCAAAACCTGAGTGGGGGCTGTAACATTGCCTTTGCTCTCACCAGCCCAATGCACCTCTTGTGGCAAAATGTCCTTATAAAATGCTGTTTATAAATATTTACATAATTATGGCCTCTTTCTAGTAATATCAAATGTTGTTTAACTAAGGAATATTTAAATTTAAAGCTATTGAATCGATGTTGATTTATAATAATCGTCAATTAAGATTGATTCTTAAATTTTAGAAAATAAAGATATATCAAGTGACAATGACAGTTTAAAACTTTTGCTTTTTGATAAAGTGAAGATTGATTGTTTGATTGTTTTTTGCCAAACAATGATAAAGTTTAAATTTTTTTCTTTTGGCCAAACAATTATAAAGTTTAAAAATTTTGCCTTTTGCCAAACAATGATTAAAGTTTACAAATTTTGTTTTTTGCCAAACAATGATAAAGTTTTTTTTTGCCAAACAATGATAAAGTTTAAAAATTGGGATTGGGTGCTTCAAGGTTGTTTAATGCATAGACATTATCTAAGTTACAAAAATGAGAAATGTGAGCAGCGAAACATGATGACAATGGCAACGTGATAGCAAACGAGGTTGGGGATGTTGCAGAAAAGGAATCGTTGGAGCCTATAACCTAAATATATGTAGAAACATAGTCATGTTATGCTGGCTCGAAGGTTTGTTTATTGGCAGTGGCTTGGCCACAATTACAAAAATCATCACTGGATGCAAGCTAGTGCAATCAATTTTACATAGCTATTATCAGACCACATTTGACCATCCATCTATAAGAGACTACTTCAATTTTAAGAAGTGTCATGTACCCATCCCCTCCATAAACTTAATCACTTCCATTCAAATTACATGCACCCCCCCTTTTATCTCCTTTTGGCTAGTCCAAAAGATGCAACCATCGGGCCATAGATCCTCTTTCGAAAATAACACATAGGAACCTACTCAAATGACTTTTTGATCCTTCATTTGGGCAAAGCACATGCTAACCCCAAGGCACACATCAGGCCATCGACCTTGTTCAAAAGTTAGCCCACTTGATTGCTTTGAATGATTACCCTGATTGCTTTGAATGATTACCCTTTTGGCAAAAGCATTTGCATCAGGGCCTTTTGAAAAGGTCTTCTTGTTGACAAGCTATTGACCCTCTTTGAATGTTCTCCCCTTCTCAAAAGACTTGCCCTTTGCCATTGGGCATTTTCGAAAATTTTGCTCAATGGAAAAGCTTCAAGCCCTTTCGAAAGAAACACACACACACATGCATAGGTCATTGGGCCTCCTTTGATGTTCAAACAACTCCTTGGGCGTTTTTGAAAGATGTGCCTTATTACCCCATATCCTGTAAGCGTGACCAAATGATTCTTGCACTTGTGATTTTCATCACATACAGTAGTTCCATAGAGGAGATTGATCGATGTTTGCACTAGATGCACTTCTAGCATGTTTAGATGGCAAATCAAGGTGATTTGTTTTGATAGAGTTTATTAGATGTATTTCAGTGCTATTCCATGTACCTTCTCCATATGTATGTCGATGCTTCTCTAGTATGGATCATGATTTATAGTGATCAATGGTGTTACTCCATAATGGCATGCAACACTCTAAATTGTTCTCTTGCGAGGTTGATTGCATAATATGTTCATAATTTACCTCTAGATAAGTGTGTGACTCTATCAAATGGGGTGTTGTACACGAGTAATGTCATTTCCATTGTTTCACCTAGCCATTTTTCATACCTTATCATTTCGTCATATTTTCATTCATTTTCATCATGTCCCCTTTTATGTCATGTTGCAAGTCTAACAATTCCCATGCATGAAATGTTGGAGCCAATTATTAAAAAAAGGTAATGGCTCTAGTTAGAAGCGACTTATATCATATTACTTTACAACTGAGCCATGATAAAAAGCCTTATTCCCTAGGTTCCATGATCAAATAAAGGGAGAGAAAGAAGGGGTAGAGCAAATGCAAATAAAAAATGAAAAAATAAAAAAGGGAATAGAAAAGAAAAGACTAGAGGAATGGTAACTCATGCTATAAGCAGTCTTGTAACGCATACCTTTGGAATCAACTAAATTATTCCTAGGTCAAGAAAGCTATATGAAAGACCTCTTACTCATTCATGCTATATCACTATGAAAGCTAACTTATGAAAGTACCCATTTCCCTAGTACCACATTCATATCATCACGTAGACCCAACTTAAGTCCTATGAAACACATCTCCACTGTTGAATTTTTAGCATTAGCATAATCTTTAAAATTTGCAGATAAACATAACTAAATCAGCAGTGTAGTAAAAACACATTTATCACATCAGCACACATGGACACAAGATTTTTCACTAAGGAAACCTTCAAAGGACAAAAACCCCAAAAGCATTAAGAGCTCATCTGACCTTTTGCCTGCTCGATCCGTCTTTTCTCTGCCCGACTGGTTTATTGGCAACCTTGCTGCTGCCCGTGGACTGCCGTAGGGCCTGAGCAAGCCCGAGTTGCTCCAAGACCCTCACAAGTCTGCCTATAGGCTGCCCGGAGGTACTATGTGGCCACGGCAGCCCTGCTAGGGTATGCCCTAGGCTGCCCGAGTGTTGGCGGTGGGGAAAACCCTCACGGGTAAGCCTGTGAGGTTGTTCGAGGGTACCTCATGTTAGGGCTTGAAGGGCTGCCTGTGAGTGTACGAAAAGGGCAGTGCCCCTGCCCAAAAGAATACTCAGCCCGAGAAAGAGAAAAGACAAGCAGCTCGTGAGAAGAGAGAGAGGGTGTGGGCTACCCGGAAAAATTAAGATGCTGAAGTTGAAGATGACTGTCAAAAACTTGCGGAAGCTTAAAACCCTAGCTGAGGGTTTGCTGAGAGAAGATGGATGCCCTAGCTGAGGCAAAACAACCTTCAATGGAGCCTTCAAAAAAATAGCAGCTTCACCTGTGAGATCAAAACTTGTGGGTGATAATGAGAAGACTTGTTCTTCTTTTATATCCTTCATTCACCTGTAAAGTGGACCAAAATTAGAAAAGATAGAAATAATAATATTTTAATCTTTTCCTAATTTCACTTTTACCTTCTTACCAGAAGGTCTTTTTATTTATCTTTAACTTTTACCAAAAGTCTTTATTTAATTTTTATTTCCACCTGTGGTCCTTTCCTTGTGGTACAAAAGTCTTTATTTAATTTGACTTTTGACTTTGGCCTTTTTCCAAGTGCCCCTGTGGTCCTTTTTGATTTCAAAAGTACATCATCATAAACCAAGAGAGTTATTAATGCTTTTATCTCACACTCTGTGTGACACCTAGATCTGGTACTAGGGTAATTTGACCATGGGTAGCTAATCCTTGGAGAACCAAGCCCATAGATCAAGGGCTAGAGTGCCACACATGCCCAAACCCAGTCTAGGGCTTACACTGTCTTCATTCTCCAAGAGAATGGCTACTCAGAACTAAGCTGAGTCTACCAGTCCTAGACTGGTCTACATCGTGGTCCCAAGCTAGATGTCTACTCAACACAAGGTTGAGTCTACCCAGGGCAGAGCTGGGGCTATATCATGATCCTAGACCAGATATCTACCATTCAACAGAATGGTCACTCAACATTGGGTTGAGTCTTCACCGTGGTCCTGGACCAGGTTGTCCCATTCTCCTAAGAGAAGGGCTCTCGATGCTGCTAAGAAAAATCAACACTCCCTCTCAGCGAGAGATGCATTCTCTGCCATACCAAGCTTGTCACGAAAGTACACGAACTTTGATGCTGTCAGAGGCTTGGTCAAGATACCTACAATCTGTTCATCTGTGCAAATGTACTGCAACTTTAGAGCACCTCTCTGCACTAGGTCTCTGATGTAATGATACCTCATTTCAATGTGTATCGATCTATCATGAAACACTGGATTCTCTGAAAGCTTTATGCAACTCTGACATTCGCAATGGATGATTGTTGAGTCAAGCTTTCCCTCGAACAGATCAGATAACAATTTTCTGAGCCAAACTGCTTCCTTGCAGCAATATACTCTGCTTTAGCTGTACTCTGAGCTATGGAACCCTGCTTCCTGCTGGACCAAGAGATCATTGCTGATCCCATACTAAAGCAATAACCAGAGGTACTTTTCCGGTCAACTGCACTGCCAGGGCAATCTGAATCTGAGTATCCAGATAACAATACTCCACTACTGGAAGTATACCTAAGCCCATATGTGATAGTACCTCGCACATATCTGAGTACATGTTTGGCAGCTACCAAGTGTATGTGCTTCGGATCTAACATGAACTGACTTAGTGCATTCACTGTGTAGCAGATGTTTGGTCTCGTATGCACGAGATACATCAGGGAACCAATGAGCTGTTTGTATAGAGTAGAGTCCACACTCTGTGAACTAGAGGCTGAATCCCGCAACTTTGTCAAGTTGGTAGTCATTGGTACATTCATGGACTTGCAGTCCTGCATCCCAAATCTCTGCAAGATATCTACTGCATACTTTCCTTGCGTCAAGAAGATCTCACTTGGCTTTTGCCAGACTTCTAAACCAAGGAAGTAATGCATCAATTCGAGATCTTTCATCTCGAATTTAGAGGTAAGCTCTCTCTTACACTGGTCTATCAACTGTTCATCACCTGTAAGAAATAAGTCATCTACATATAGAACAAGTATCAAGACATGATTATGAACAACTTTAAAGTACAAGTTAGAATCAACTGTACTTTTGGAAACCCCAAACTATGGAGAAATCCATCCATCCTGGCATACCAGACTCTCGGAGCCTGTTTCAGTCCATACAAGGCTTTCTTCTGTTTACATACATGGGTTCTTCCCATGAGTAACAAAGTTTTCAGGTTGTTCAATATAAACTTCTTCCTCAATCTTACCATTGAGAAAGGCTGTCTTTACATCCATCTGATGTAACTTCCATCCGAAAACTATAGCACGTGAAATGATGGTTCTGATGGTAGTGTACCTGGCAACAGGAGCAAATGTCTCGTCATAGTCAATGCCTTCTTTCTGAGTGAAGCCACGAGCTACGAATCTAGCTTTATACTTCTCCACACTGCCATCTGCAGGAAGCTTGATCTTATAAAGCCATCTGGAAGTCACTACCGACTTTCCTGCAGGTCTGGCAACAACTTTCCAAATATCATTTTTCATGATTGACTTATACTCTTCAATCATGGCATCAACCCATACCTGTTTACTTGCTACATCTTCGTATGATGAAGGTTCCGAACTTATAAGCTGACTCATGAGACCGGAGTACTTCTGTGGTCTTATGCTTTCTTTGAAAGTTCCTGGAGGAGCTTTATGCTTCTCGGTTTCCTGTACCGTCTCTTTGTACCAAGCAGGTCTCTTTTTGGAAGGAGGAACTTCAAGTAGTTCTTCTAGTGGACTTTCAATGTTCTTAGGAACATCTGGAATTTGATCATCAAATTCCTCTTCCTCTCTCTGAATTTCTGAATTTGGAAACTCAAGTGGAGCAACTGCATCTTCCGGTGAAAGCTCTAGTGTTTTACGAAACACCGCTTCCTCATGGAAGATCACATCTATGCTGACCTCAATGTGCCTCTGTCCATGTATATATACTCGATAAGCCTTCGAGCAATCGCTGTACCCAACAAAGACACCTTTCTTACCGGAGGGTTCTAGCTTAGTCCTCTTTTCTTTTGGCACATGAACATACATAGGAGTACCGAATATCCTCATGTGATCAACTGTAGGTTTCTTCTTGGTGAAGACTTCTTCAGGAGTCTTCTCACCCAAGATAGCATGCGGGCTTCTGTTCTGAATGTATACTGCAGTTTCGGTAGCTTCAACCCATAAAGACAAAGGAAGATCTAGATCAGTGATCATGGCTTTAGTAGCCTCACAGATCGTTCTATTCTTCCTTTCAGCAACCCCATTTTGTTGGGGGTTGTAAGGAACTGTTAGCTCTTTCTTGATTCCTGCTTCTCGACAAAAATCATCAAACTCATTAGATTCATACTCACATCCGTTATCTGATCTCAAGATACGGATGTGCCTGCCAGTCTGATTTTCAATCAGTGTCTTGAACTCTTTGAACCTGTCAATGGTTTCACTCTTGGCCTTAAGGAAGTAAATCCAAGACTTCCAGGAGTAGTCATCAATAAACAAGACATAATATAAACATCCACTCAAGGAGGGTGAAGACATGGGCCCGCAAATATCAGAATGAATCAAATCCAAAATGCCTTTAGATCTACTCTTGCTTCTGGGAAAGGATTTCTTAGTGTTCTTACCTAGTGCACATCCTTTACACATTCCTTCATGTTTTGGAGAAACTTTTGGCATACCTGTGACCATCTTCTGCAATCCTGGGAGAGCTGTGTAGTGAAGGTGTCCAAACCTTCTATGCCAAAGTTCACAAGGAGGCACTGGTTACCTGTCATGTGCCTGGAGGCACCACTGTCCACCAACCAAGAAGTGGAGCAAGCTGAGAAAGAACCAGTTAGAGCATAAATCAAATAGTACTCTCTTTTAGGCTCATCAATTTTATTAGCCTTTATTTTCTTCTTCTTCTTTGGTTCTTCATCTTCTTCTTCCTCTGCTTCTGCAACAGATGCTTGAAACCTTCTCTTGGGTTTCTTCTTGTTCTGCCTTCAGTCTCTAGCATAATGTCCAAAACTTGTGACAAGTATAACATTCAATTTTAGACATGTTAGAAAACTTACCTTGAGGTTTCTTCCCTTTCTTTTGCTGAGAAAAAGGTTTCTTGAACCTTTTGGTCTTTGCTGCAAGTGCAAGGTTATCCTGCTTGATTACCTTGTCAGTGTTTCTTCCTTCTTCTTGTATGCAATCATGCCAAAGCCTTTTAAAGGTTGGCTGATTTTCTTGTCCACAGACGGATGCCATGAAGGTTTCCCAAGAGCTTGGGAGGCCATCAACCACTGTTTGTACAAGATCATCATCATCAACAGTAACACCAATAGCAAGGAGTTGATCTCTTACCTGTTTGATCTTGGCGAAGAAGGAACCAACACTTTCATCTTTGTTCAACTTCAAAGTTCGTAGCCTCTTCTTCAAGACTCTCTTTTGACTGGGAGCCTTCTTTTCATAGAGGTTTACCAACGTATCATAGCATTCTTTAGCAGTCTTCAAGGATGTGATGTTAGGCATCAATTCTTCTCTGATAGAATCATAAATGACTCTTCTAGCCTTACCTTGCTTCCTCTTGTATTTGGCTCTTCTTTGACATTAAGAACAATGTCATCCAAGTCATTCTCATCTAGAATGGCTATCAACCTGGCCTTCCAGGAATTGAAGTTTGCTGAACCATATAGCTTTTCTTTCGGTTTGAAACCATTGATGGCCATCTCTGTCACTTATCCAAATTGTTAGATTTGCAAATCTTTTTCCAAGATCTAGTGAGAAACAACAACAGTGTCCCTTTACTGTGTTTTCACATGCTAAGCTCTGATACCATGTTGAATTTTTAGCATTAGCATTAACTTTAAAATTTGCAGATAAACATAACTAAATCAGCAGTGCAGTAAAAACACATTCATCACATCAGCACACATGGACACAAGATTTTTCACTAAGGAAACCTTCAAAGGACAAAAACCCCAAAAGCATTAATAGCTCATCTCGTAAATGAGATGACTCAGAAAATTCTTCAAAAAGTTCCTCAAATCCAGATCTGGATTTTACCCACAGTAACTGTCAAATTTATCAGTAAAAATCAGACTAATAATTTTACCCACAATTTCCAGAAATTACACAAATTACCAATTTAGGGATTTATCAGAGAAAACAAAAATTTCTCTCTCCTGCCTGTCAAATCAGAGGCTGCTGGTTCAGATCTGACTGTCACTGGCAGTCTGCACTTTTCTGCTATATAGCCGTACGGATCCGTACGGATTTGGTCAAAAGTTGCTCGACTTACCTTTTTGCTGCCCGATCTGACCTTCTGCTTGCCCGATCTGTCTTTTTCTTTGCCCGGCCTTTCCTTCTCTCTGCCTGACCTGTCTTTCTCCTTGCCTGGCTGGTTTATTGGCAGCCTTGCTGCTGCCCGTGGATTGCCCTAGGGCCTGAGCAAGCCCGAGCTGCTCCAGGACCCTCATGGGTCTGCTTATACGCTGCCCGGAGGTCCTATGTGGCCACGACAACACTGCTAGGGTATGCCCTAGGCTGCCCGAGGGTTGGTCGTGGGCCAAACCCTCACGGGTAAGCCTGTGAGGCTGTTCGAGGGTACCTCACGTTAGGGCTTGAAGGGCTGCCCGTGAGTGTACGGAAAGGGCAGTGCCCCTGCCTAAAAGAATACTCAGCCCGGGAAAGAGAAAAGAAAAGCAACCCGTGAGAAGAGAGAGAGGGTGTGGGCTGCCTAGAAAAATTAAGATGCTGAAGCTGAAGATGATTGTCAAAAACTTGTGGAAGCTTAAAACCCTAGTTGAGCGTTTGCTGAGAGAAGATGGATGCTCTAGCTGAGGCAAAACAACCTTCAATGGAGACTTCAGAAAAATAGCAGCTTCACCTGTGAGATCAAAACTTGTGTGTGATAATGAGAAGACTTGATCTTCTTTTATATCCTTCATTCATCTGTAAAGTGGACCAAAATTAGGAAAGATAGAAATAATAATATTTTAATCTTTTCCTAATTTCACTTTTGCCTTCTTACCAAAAGCTCTTTTTATTTATCTTTGACTTTTACCAAAAGTCTTTATTTAATTTTTACTTCCACTTGTGGTCCTTTCCTTGTGGTACAAAAGTCTTTATTTAATTTGACTTTTGACTTTGGCCTTTTTCCAAGTGCCCCTGTGGTCCTTTTTGATTTCAAAAGTACATCATTATAAACCAAGAGAGTTATTAATGCTTTTATCTCACACTCTGCATGACACCTAGATCTGGTACTAGGGTAACTTGACCAAGGCTAGCTAATCCTTGGAGAAGCACACCAAGCCCATAGATCAAGGGTTAGAGTGCTACACATGCCCAGACCCAGTCTAGGGCTTACAGTGTCTTCATTCTCTAAGAGAATGGCTACTTAGAACCAAGTTGAGTCTACTAGTCCTAGACTGGTCTACATCGTGGTCTCGGACTAGATGTCTACTCAACACAAGGTTGAGTCTACCCAAGGCAGAGCTGGGTCTATATCATGATCCCAGACCAGATATCTACTATTCAACAGAATGGTCACTCAACACTGGGTTGAGTCTTCATTGTGGTCCCAGACCAGGTGGTCCCATTCTCCTAAGAGAAGGGCTCTTGATGCTGCTTAGAAAAATCAACACCCACCTAGGAGTCTCATATGTAATTTTGGTTAATGATGTCTACAACATGGTCAATCTAAGTGAAGGTATACAAATTATCGAGCTATTAGAAAAGTACCACTTGACGATCACTAGGCATATGACTCCTTGCATACACTCACATGTGGGAGCCCCTAGCTTTAACGCCTACACATGTGAGAGGTTGAGAAGGCATCAATTTACTTGAGGAGAGGGTCCTAATCCCAAATATCTTATTATTTTGCTTAAACACATGGAAAAGTGTTGGAGCATTTGAAGGTGACGTCTCACTTAGAGTCGAATGTGCCTCACATTTGGACCTTTTCTCATGCTAGCATTCACTTAAGGAGGGGGGGGTTCCTACCTATTTTATGGAGGTTGTCGGCACACATATTCATGTTTTGTTTGGAGTTTGACCATTTTAGTGGAATGCCTTGCTTGCTTGAGCCACTCATGCCACCTACATGACTTGAGGAGGGTGCATCCTACTTGGTGGAGATAGTTTTTGTTGGTTAGCTTATATTTGGCATTGCTAGCCTTATTTTATGTATTGTTGACCCTATCCTCTCAATTTAATTGAGAGATAGTGATTGTTTATGGATTCCTAAATTAAATCTAGGGTTTTAGGGTTGGATATTATTATTTTATTGGAGGAGATTTTGAGCTTGTTCTCTATATAAGAGAAGCTCTTCCTAGTGTAAACTTGGCTAGAAGTTGTGGAAAGAATTCTTATGTTACTTTTTAGTACTTTTACTTGAGGCTTGTGGATGGTTAATTGGAGCACTCCATTGGATAATTTTGGTGCTTGATGCTTGTGGATGGTTACTTGGAGCACTCCATTGGATAATTTTGGTGCTTGATGCTTGGTTGATCTCAATCCTAATCGGGTAAGAGCTATCCCTATTATTTTGAATGCTTGTCATTGCATGGTTAACCATCTGCATATTCTCAAATTTGTTTGAGTGTTGCTTTTAGCTTTTTATTGAGAAATATTGTCTCAAGACCATTGGAAATATCTAGTGTAGGATTTCCCTATTGAATATTTTGTACTAGATCTAGCTATTAGGTAGTATTTTTGGGGTTTGAATCATTCAACCCTATCTATTCTTTAATCACTAAATCTTCTATGAGATTCTCAATTGACCCCAATTGCCCATTTGGATTTGTTAGGAAGTAGTCACAATGTTTTTGCCTCTTTAATTCTTAATTCATCTTTAATTTTCTGTTTTACTATATTTGGAAATTTCTGTTGCTTACTTTAAAAGCAACCCTAAAACTCAAGATTTCATGGTAGATTTGCTTCAATTCATAGCTGGAAAATTACCTATTGTAAACCTGTGATGTTTGTCATTTAAATCTGCTCTTAAAACATAATTATAAATCATATTAGATGGTCAATTTGCTGGGTTTGAACTTTGAAGTCTCAGATTAGTTAGTAATTGAATTTCTAGGATCCACCTTGCTTTTCATCTTGTTTGTACTCCATTATCATATCTAAGGGTTCAAGCTTTCTGATGTTACAAATCTGTTAACTGGTTTAAAAAAGACACATTTCGGCAAGTTTATAACAGTTTTTAAATTGTCATTCAAATCTGCAATTTGAGGGCATTTACACAGATACACTAATTAATTATCAAACCCTGATTCTGAACTATTACAGTACATTGAAAACAGATCGGAATTTTTATATTTAACATCAACCTGATTTACTGCAAGAAATCATTTATAGTTGATGTAGCAACCTAAGTCTCAGTAAAATTTTATCTATCTTTAAAACTTAGTTGCTCTTAGGGAAGCTGCCCATGTGTTGGATTTTCCATCCTAAAGTGAGGGGAAGTAGTTGCTTAGGTGGCAGTGGTAACTCTTCCAAATTACACTTGAGCTGAGAACCTAGTGAAAACTTTGCACTAATGGGTGCTAGTTTGAGTGATAACATTTTTGCACTGTTGTCGGGGTCAAAGTCCTTTCTTTGGTTTTAGAAGGTTACTCTTTAACACATTTGATTAGTGTAGAATTAAAATTTTATTTAACATACTCATGAGGCGACTCACAAGAAGACAGCCCAAATAGGAGATACTTTTTTAGGGGTTCCTCTCATAGGCTTTATCTGAGATGCTTTGACTGAGAAAGGTTTAATGAAGGAGACTTAGATGAGAATCTCAAGCTTCTGTAAATAGGAGCCTTGCAATCCTAGATGATATAAGTATTAAGAACTATATCTGATAATTCAAGGCAACCTATAATTTTAACAATCATGGCCAATAAACCTTGGGTAACAAATGTTTACAAGGCTGTAGATGTGTCACAGATCCAGGGTGCTCCCCATGCTTTCCCAGATAGAATCATAAGTGGCTTCCTAAATTTGCTGGCAACAATGTGATCTTAGCCAAGGATCATCTTGATGCATTTTATGAAAACTTGGTTATACCCTTGGTCTCTCAAGATCATGAAGATGCGGTAATGAAGTTATTCTCCTTATCCTTAGAAGAAGATGCTAAGATGTGGTTTAGTGGATTACCAGACAGAAGCCCCAAAGACTGGAAAATTTTCACAATATTTTCATGAAATGGTGGGCTATCTGAAAAGACAACTGAACGTTGTTAAATTAGCTCCATGAGATAAAAAAGAAAGAAAATGGGACAGTGAAGGAGTTTGATGATAGGTTTCAAAGGCATAGATAAGGTGAAGAAATTTCTAAATCTAGAAGAAACGGAAGAGGATCCATCCGTTGTGTTTCAAGCCATGCATCAAAATAGAAAGAATTGTAGTCATTCACCTTTCTTCATCACCTTAATCGTAAACAACCTTCACCTTCATAATTGTACGTTGGATTTTGGGGCCTTAAGAAATATAATGTCATTAAAGGTCATGAACCAACTAGGACTTAAGAGTACTCGATCATATAGGAATTTATGTGGTATGGATTCCAGAGAAATAAAGGTGTGTGATCTTATCAAAGATTTGAAGGTTAGTTTGGCTGCATATCCTAACATCTTTGTGTTAATGGATATAGTAATCATAGATGTGTTTGATGCTTGGGGAATGCTGCTATTTAGTAAATGGGCTGCAAATTTGGGTGGTAATATTTAAATGGATTTATCTTATGCAATCGTTCCAACTTGCAAGGGTATTTTGTCACTCTTCATAGAGAGCCAACAATGAGGTACCAAGTTGAAGACCCTAATGATCCCATCAACGAACTTATGTATGTAGATGAGGAGTTTGGTAACCTGTGTGTGTTTGTGAACTCACTAGCACCAGTAGAGAAATAAATCCAAGACAATGGGTTTGGGGGAGTCTGGTCTATGCCTTTTGACTGTGACTAGTTTAAAACAGGAGCCGGAGTTGGCATTGTATTTACCTCCATGAAAGGCACTATCAAGATCTTTTCATATAGACTTGAGTTTGATTGCATGAATAACATCGCTGAATATGAAGCCTCAAGTCTAGGATTGGAATCGGCTTGTGATATGGGGATAAAATGTTTAAAGGTTATCGATGATTCTGATCTCATTATGGCACAAGTTAAAAGGTCATTTGCTGCTAACAATGAAAGGTTAAAGAGATATAGAAACACAGTATGGGATACCATGGAACTATTTTATTATTTTGCAATTAAAGTAGTGCCCAGAGAGAAAAATGCTATGGCCGATGTGTTGACGGTAGCAATTGCTACCTTGCAACTCTATCAGGAGTTAATTTATGGAGAGTGCTGAATGGAGATCATGTTTAGACCAATTGTCCCAAACAATTTTGAACACTAGCAAATATTTGAGATGATGCCCAAATTGTTCGATTCCTAAGCAACTTGCAAGAGTTTTCAGAAAAAAAAATTATTTGACAGGATGTAATGGGAACATAAAGGCAGATGATTTTCCAGATAATAGAGTTCCTCATGGAGTAGTGCCCCTGGAAAGAATGTTTGATAGACATGACATGTACAAGGGTAAACAAGAAGTTGATCAATTTGAGGAAGTCTTTGAAATTAATATTGGGTCAGATACAAGTCCTCGGATGATCAAAATAGGAAAGAACATTTATTCAGAAGAAAGAAGAGTTATAGAGAATCTAATCCAGGAGTAGAAGGATGTCTTTGCTCGGTCATATGATGATTTGAAGGCTTCAAGGGAGACACAATCGAACACAAAATTCCATTGAAAGAAAAGGTAGAGCGTTTTTGGCAAAAACAATGAAACATAATTCAAAACTTACCCCTTTGATATAAAAGGAACTACAAAAAATGTTGAATGCAAAGATCATAGCCCCTATTAGATATTTGTCTTGGGTGGCAAATTTGGTTGTAGTTCAAAGAAGAATGGCGAGATATGACCGTGTGTTCACTTTAGGAACCTTAAATACCTTTTTCTTAAGCACAATTACCCTTTGCCAAACATGTGTAATCTATTGTAAAGAGTTATTGGGTAGGGATGCTTTCTATGTTGGATGATTTTTTGGGTTACAACAAAGTATTGGTAAAGAAGGAAGACAAACATAACATTGCATTCGCCACCATGTGGGGAACCTTTTAGTACTTGTGAATGCCCTTTGGTCTTTTAAATGCCAAATCCATTTGTCAAAGGGCTGTGGACTTTGCTTTCCGAGAATTGGAAAAATAATTGAAATTTGCCAAGATGACTTAATTCTGTTTTCAAAGGAAAAGGAACGTCCATGTCCATCCTGTAAGAAAGGTTTTTGATAGATGTAGAGAATATGGAATCTCACTAAACCTAAAAAATCAATACTGATGTAGATCGAAGAAAGTTGTTGGGCCATATTGTTTCTAAAGATGGTATTTGTATTGACCCAACAACAGTAGATTCCATAAAGAAGTTTCCTTTCATTGATAGTGGAAAGTCCTAGCAATCATTCCTTGCTAAGATAAATTTATTCGTAGATTCATCCCGAACTTCATTGAAATTGTCAAACCAATGATTATCCTGTGAAAAAAAGGTGCATTGTTTAAATGGATTGATAATAGTCGAAAGGCATTTAAGGAAATCAAACAAGATGGATGTTTGCACTATATGCACTTCTAGCGTGTTGAGGTGGCAAATCAAGATTATTTGTTTTGATGGAGTTTGTATCTAATGTATTCTAGTGCTATATCATGTACCTTCTCCATATGCAAGTCGATGCTTCTCTAATATGGATCATGACTTGCAACGGTCGACAATGTTACTCCATGATGGTACATAACACTGTAAATTGTCGTTTCTTACTAGGTTGATTACATGGTGCTTTGATAATTTAAGTGTCACTATGTCAGATTGGGTCCTCTTTAGTGATATAGTTGGGTGTTGTACATGCGTCATGCCATTTCTATTATCCGCCCTAGCTATTTTTCATTTCTTTTCATTTCTTCACATTTTCATTCATTATCATGTCCTCTTTTATGACTAGCTTATCAGATGTGCCATGTTGCAAGGTCTAAATATTCTCATGTATAAAATGCCAGAGCCAAATATTAAAAAAAAATTGCTCTAGGCAGAAGCGTCTTATATCATATTACTATACAACTAAGCTGTGTCACCTTGATAAAAGGCCTTATTCCCTAAGTTCCATGATCAAATAAAAAAGAAAGAAAGAAGGGATCGAGGAAATGCAAAAAAAGGGAATACAAATAAAAGGCTCAGGGAATGGTAACTTAGGCTAAGGGCTCCCTCTAAGGCACACATGTGGAATCAAATAAATTATTTCTAGCTCAAGAAAGATATATGAAAGATCTCTGACTCATTTATGCTATATGACTATGAAGTTTAACTCATGAAAGTGCCCTTTTCCCTAGTACTACATTCATCTCATAATGTACACCTAGGTCCTAGGAAACACGTCACGCCTAGGAGTCTCATGTAATTTTGGTTAATAATGTCTACACCATGGTCAAACTAAATAAAAGAATAAAAATAAAACGAGTAATTGAACTATTAGAAAAGTACCACTTGATGATCACTAGAGACATGACTCCTTGCATCCCCCTAGCTCAAACACTCACACATGTTGGAGATCGAAAAGGCATCAATTGACTTGAGGAGAGTGACCTAATCCCAAATGACTTATTATTTTGCTTACACATGGTAAAGTGTTGGAGCATTTGAGGGTGATGTCTCTCTTGGAGTCTTGTCTGCCGCATGTGTGGACCTTTTCTCACCCTAGCGATCACTTGAGAGGGGTTCCTCCCTACTTTATGGAGGTCATTGCCACATATATTCAATTATTTTGGCTTGCTTGAGCCACCCGTTCCACCTACACATATGACTTAAGGAGGGTGTGTCCTTGGTGGAGATGGTTTTTGTTGGTTAGTCTATATTTGGCATTGGTAGCCTTAATTTCTAAGTTACCGGAAACGTCTAAGAAGGGGAGGGGAAACGTCATTCCCCGTTTCAGAAACTGAAACGGAGGGGATACGGCTTGGTAATGACACTGAAACGTTTCCAAGCCGTATCCAAAAATCAGAAACGTTTCCAGGCCGTTTCTAGGGTTTCCAGTCGTTTCCAGAGTTTCCATCCGTTTCCTGAAACGTTTCTAGCAGTTCCCTGGTTTTCCGAAATGTTTCAGCTGCTACAGGGCAAGTTTTTGACTAGAAATAGTATTTTTTTGACATGAAAATAAACAAATATATAAGCCCAAAGGAAAACTATAAAACCCTAACCCTAAATTGAACCTCAAAACTTAGATATAAAGCCTCAAAGCTTATAAATCAAGAGCAAAACCTCAATCGTAAGTTGGTGAATGGTAATATGACATTTTGTCTCGTGAATTTTGTTTCATTGTAATTTTCCAAAATTGAGTCTTACCGTCGATTCAAAAAATCATTGATCTGTGGACATTTATGATTTTATTGTATCAAATGCTTGTCTACTATAGTGTTAGTTTCACAGCCTAGTGTAGAAGTACAATGACTTTTTTTTTATCAGATTTTTTGCCAATTCCTCACAACTTCGTTTCAAATAAACCCCAATGACTTGCATGTGATAAAACAACTTTAATATCAAAATTGATACAATGGCATCTTTAGCCATACAAAATAGCGTACTACATTTATGAAGGGTTACATAAACTAACACATATTTCCAGTAAGCTTCCAACAAGCTTCAATTTTCTTCTTTTCCTTTTTGAATTAGTATGAACCCTTGACTTATGGCCTTATTTACTCCATAGCTAATACACTCATATCCCTATCCTTATGTCATCGAGAGAATTATGATGGTGCGTCGTTTAGCCAATTCTCCATATGATATGCATGTGATATTTTAAACTTATTTCAAGCATTTGTATTAGTATAAACCATAAAACGTAAACAACTTATCCAAGGAAAGTCATTGGTGTCTAGAGATAGTATTATGGCAGAGTTCAATATTGCATGTCATCATAGTCACACCTAAGTTGAACTAAAACATGAGATCACTTAATTATACTTTGAGTGCTTAATTAATCCCCTTAAAACATGGTTGAATATGTCAAATTTGAATATCCAAGTTGGTTGCAAATCATAGACAATCTTGTGAATTTAGGCCCTTTATGAGCTGGTCGGTTAGTCACGTTTTGAACCAGTGGGTTGGTCAATCGACTCTCACTTGCCTAGTTGATTGTCTCGTCAGCGAGTGGACCAACCCAAATACAACATTTGAGTCTTTGGCTTACATCATAAATTGTGTTTAATCACAAATTTCAACACTTTTCTAGAGGTTCAATCAGCATAATATTTGTTAGATGGTAACATTTGGATACATCCATCAAGTAATTTTAGGGTTTGAAATCAACATAGTTGAGTCTTTGGCTTACATCATAAATTGTGTTTAATCACAAATTTCAACACTTTTCTAGAGGTTCAATCAGCATAATATTTGTTAGATGGTAACATTTGGATACATCCATCAAGTAATTTTAGGGTTTGAAATCGATGTTTAGAAGTAGTTGACATGTTCTTGTTTAAATGCTTGCTAGTGAGTGACTTATCTATGGCACTTGAGATAGAAGAATATTGTTTAAGACAATATTTGAGTTTGCTAATTTTAATTGTTATAGATGACATGGCTACCGTTACATCTAATTGATGAATGGCAACCTAAAGTATGTATGTCTCGTGGCCTTTTTAATATATATATGTCTGCTGCCGTTTCATTGGCGTATCGTATCTGATATTTTTCAACGGATACCGTTCCTGTATCCATTTCAGTGTGACTTAGCTTAATTTATGTGTTGTTGACCTTATCCTCTCAAGTTAGTTGAGAGATAGTGATTGTTTATGGATTCATAGGTTAGATCTAGGGTTTTAGGCTTGGATATTAATTTTAATGGAGGAGGTTTTGAGCTTCTTCTCTATATAAGAGAAGTTCCTCCTATTGTAATCTTGGCTAGAAGTTGTGAAGAGATTGCTTATGCTATTGTTTAGTTCTTTAACTTAAGGCTTTTGGATGGTTAATTGGAACGCTCCATTTTATAATTTTGGTGCTTGATGCTTGGTTGATGGATGTCTTTCTCAATTGTTTGGTCTTGATAATAATCGGGTAAGATCTATCCCTACTGCTTTGGATGCTTGTCATTGAATGGTTAAAAGTGTGCATATTCTCAAATCTGGTTGTCACCGTCACATACATTAAAATCAACCCTAAAACTCAGGATTTCATGGTAGATTTGCTCTAATTCATAGCTGGAAAAATACTTCTTGTAAATTTACCCTATTTTTGTCATTTAAATCTGCTCTTAGAACAGAACTATAAATGATGTTAGAGGGCCGATTTGCTGGGTTGAAAGTCTTAGGTTAGCATGCAATTGAATTTTTTGGATCTATCTTGTTTTTAAACTTGTTTGTTTTCCATTCTCATATCTTTCCAAGTGTTAAAGCTTTTTGCTGTTACAAATCTATTAGCTGGTTTAAAAAGGGCACATTTTAGCAACTTTATAACAGCTTTTAAATTATAATTCAGATCTGGAATTTGATGGCATTTTCACATACACTAATTAATAATTAAACCCAAATTCGGCACTACTAAAGCACATTGGAAACCAATTTGAATTTTTGTATTAACATCAACTTGATTTACAGCAAGAAATCATCTGTAGTTGATGTAGGAATCTAAGTCTCACTAAATTTTCATCTATCTTTAAAACTTAGTTGCTCTTAATGAAGCTCCCTATGTGTTGCATTACCCAACCTAAAGTGAGGGAAGTAGTTGCTTAGGTGATAGTGGCAACTCTTCCAAGTTACACTTGAGCTAAGAACCTAATGAAGATTTTGCACTAAGGGGTGCTAGTTTGAGCGATAACATGACTGATATGTACGTTTTTCACAAGTTTCAGCCTCTGGTTTAGAAGTAAAAATATGTCTCAGTTTATTTGCAAACCCAGAAAATTTGAACGCTGGAAATAAACAGAAATTTCAGACTTAAAAACAATGCTGTAACTTCATCTTTTCATGGACAGAAAGTAAATAAAAATGCACGCCATTTAACACAGTACTCAGAAATTTTTGGCCAATGGCCCTGGAAAAACCCACAAGGGGAAAACCAGTCAGAGAGAGAGAGAGTTTTATTATTTCTTCAGGAAAAAATCACAGTCTTTTTACAGTCAAAATACAACTTATCTCAACCCAGCAGGCTGCCTCGTTTTCTGTGCCAATGCTGCCTCGATTTCTGTGCAAGATTCTTCTCAAAAAACAGTGCCGAAATAACAACAAAACTCAGTCCTCGATTTCTGTGCAAGAATGACAAAATTCTGCCCTTGAAAACTGTGCTAAAACAGTAGTAAAACCGTACTGTACAAACATCATTAAAAGCTTCCGTACGGCCTTGAAAACTGTGCCTGAAAACACTGACTGTTGCCTTGGGGTCCGTGCTGTCCTTTTCCTCGAAAACTGTTCCTGAGTTTGCCCTAAAAAACAGTGCCCAAATCTGTACTGTATGGAATCCATACTCTCCTTGAATTTGGTGCCTGCAATAAATGAAGGCCGTACTCTCCTTAGGATCTATGCAAGCAATAAATGCATTCTCGATTTTCGTGCCCATTGGAAATCACTTCAGCTGGGTGCCTCGAAACTCGTGCCCTCTCTCTTCAACTCTCTCTTCTCTTTAGCTCACCCTCATCTCAAGAATGAAGAATGTTAGCCTTTTCCCTTGCTTTTGTCTAAACCCTAGGTAGGAGAGAGAGCATCTAATCCAATGGTTGAGATTAGATTAGATTTAGGGATGAGAATAAATGCTCCATTTAATTTCTCATAAAAATTAAGCTCCCTCACCCACTTAAATTTATCAAACTTGACTTTAATCTCTAAAGTCACATTAAATGTTCCACTTAAGTCATTTAATGCAAGGGCCACTTTATTTCCCCTTTTAAGTGACTAAGGCTAAAGTCACCCTGGGGAATACTTTCCTAGGTACAAAAATCAACACTCCCTCTTACCAAGGAAGGTGTTCTGCACCACTCCCAACTTGTCTCTGAAGAAGACAAACTTGCCCCTCCCTAAAGATTTCGTCAGAATGTTTGCAACCTGCTCATCAGTGGAAATGTACTGTAAAGATACTGCACCTCTTTGAACATAATCTCAGATGAAATGATACTTGATCTCAATGTGCTTTGACCGGTCATGAAATACTGGATTCTCAGAGAGTTGGATGCAACTCTGATTGCCATAGTAGATCACCGTAGGCCTCATCTCCTGACCAAATAAATTCACCAGCAACTTGCGAAGCCAGAAGCCTCGTAGCTGGCCTGACTGGCTGCCATATACTCAGCCTCTGCAGAACTCAATGCAACAGACTTCTGCTTTCGACTGAACCACGACACTGCTGTCGAGCCCAAGCTGAAACAACAACCGGAAGTGCTCTTCTGGTCTGCCACATTGCCTGCCCAATCTGAATCTGTGAAGCCATCCAACCTGATCCCATCCGACCTCCTGTAGTCCAGACCAAAATCCACTGTCCCTGCAAGGTATCGCAAGACATGTTTTGCAGCTACCCAATACACACTCCTAGGCTCAACCATGAACTGACTAAGAGTGTTCACTGCAAAACACAAATCTGGCCGAGTGTTGACCAGATACATCAATGAACCAATGAGCTAACGATATAAAGAAGGATCCACCAACTCTCCCTTAGAAGCATGAAGCTTCTTCTAGTTGGTGATCATCGGTGTCGATATCGGCCTGCAATTCTCCATCCTAAATTTCTTCAAAATATCAACCACATACTTTCCCTGTCCTAGGAAAATATGTCCAGGCTCCTGCCAAACGTCCAATCCCAGAAAATAGTGCATCAACCCAATATCTATCATCTTGTACTCCATAGCAAGATCCTTCTTGCAAGCTGCAATGGGTCTCTCTTCCCCTGTGATAAACAAGTCATCAACATATAACAGAAGAATAAGCGGATCATCTCCAACCATAATGAAGTAGAGATTCAGATCTGCTTCACTCTTCTGAAACCCCATCCTCTGCAAGTAAGAATCGATCCTGGAGCACCAAGCTCTAGGAGCTTGCTTCAGCCCATTCAAGGCTTTCTTCAGCCTACAAACATGAGACTCTCTCTCATGAATCTGAAAGCCCTGAGGCTGCTCAACATAAATCTCCTCCTGAATGATTCCATTGAGAAATGCTGTCTTCACATCCATTTGATGGATCTTCCAACCCATTTCCGCTGCAATGGAAATCAAAGCCTTGATAGAAGTATACCGAGCAACCGACGCAAAAGTCTCATCGTAATCAATACCCTCAATCTGTGAAAACCCCCATGCTACAAACCTGGCCTTGTACTTCTCCACACTCCCATTCGTTGCATGCTTTAGCTTGTAAAGCCACCGAGAAGTTACCACTGACTTCCCCTCGGGTCTTGGAACTATCTCCCACACATCGTTCTTCATGATGGAATGGTACTCATCCATCATGGCATCTCGCCAAACATGATGCTGGGAGGCCTCCTCAAAAGTAGAAGGCTCAGAATCATGTGTACTAGCCACCAACAACATGCCCAATCTGTCAGGCATCTTGATGGCCCTCACTGACTCCTTGGGTGTCCCAAACTTCTGAGCTTCCTTCAAGGTCTCCCGAAGCCACTTCTTCTTTCCTGAAGATTCTTCCCACACTGGCCTGTTCTCATCTGAAGAACTACTAGAGCTAGAAAACCCAGTAACCTGTGAACCAGCAGCTGGTGTACCAACTACTGGAGAACTCTGTGATCCTGATGCTCTATATGGTGTACCTTTAATCTTAGACCCAGTACCTGTCCTCGAAGACCTTGCTGGCTGAACCACTGAAACTGGTGAACCTGTTCCTGCACTGAGTGGCCCTGTAACGTTGGAAACCTATGATCCTGACTGCTGCGCTGATTGTAACTTTGTAACTACATGAGGTGCAGGAACCTGCTGCTCTCCCTGCTTTGACTCTCTCAACTTCCTGAAGGCCCGCTCCTCCTCAAACTTCACATCCCCTCTCACAACAACTTTCCTCTGAGAGGGAAGGTAATAATGGAAGGCTTTCGAAGTCTCATCATAGCCCACAAAGATGCCCTTCTCTACAGTGGGCTCCAACTTTGTCCTCTTCTCAGAAGGGACATGAGAGTAAGTCAAACTACCAAATATCCGAAAATGGCTAACCTTAGGCTTCTTGCCTGGAAAACACTCCTCAGGTGTCGTGTTCCGCACGGCACGATGGGGACTCGTGTTCTAAAGATATACAGCTGTGCTGCAAGCCTCATCCCAGAGAAAGAAAGGAAGAGACTGGTCATGTAACATAGCTCTGGCTGCTCCAACAATAGACTTGTTCTTCCTCTCTGCTACTCCATTCTACTTTGGAGTATAAGGAATTGTCAACTGTCTTCTGATACCCTCCTGTTTGCAATATCCATTAAACTCCTTGGAGGCATACCCACCCCTGTTATTCAATGTGAGAACTCGGATCTTCCTCCCTGTTTGGTTCTCCACAAGAGCTATGAACTCTTGGAACCTTTGCAAGACTTCCTCGGACTTCTTGCTCTTCAGAAAGTAGATCCAGGTCTTCATGGAATGGTCATCAGTGAATGTCACATAATACTCTTATCCTCTCAAGGAAACAAAAGACATCGGTCCACACAAATCTGAATGTATCAAGTCAAGAGTCCTTGTTGACCTGCTATCACTGCTCGAAAAAGCAGTCTTGTTGTACTTTCCCAAAGCACACCCCCTGCACACATCACTCTGCCCTGTGCTGAACTTCGGTAAACCTGTAACCATATGTCTCAACAACCCCAAAGCTGGATGATGCAAGTGAGCCATCCTCCTATGCCAAAGCTCACAAAGCTCACTGGCGCTGCTCTGTGCCAAGGCATGCTGAGGCTAAAATAAGAGCCTATACAGTTTCTCGCATCTAACTCCAATGGCAACTGAAGCAGATGGTCCTGCAATCTTGGGAAACATATGCACATGTCCATCTAGGAAGGACAACCCAAGAACCTGATCCTCGATCATGGAAATTGAAACTAGGTTCTTCTTCATCCCAGGTACATACAATACATCTCTCAACACCATGGGACTCATGGACTCCCTTTGAAAGGTAATGGTCCCACGCCCAACAACTCTGACTGTTGAGTCATCTCCCAACACCACCTCCACATCTGTCTCTGTTTGTGAAAGCTCGGAGAACATCTCACGAGCACCTGTCATGTGACTCGAGGCTCTGCTATCAATATACCAAGTGCTGGAAGCAGATGCACTGTAAGAATGGTCTGTCACCAAGGAAAACTCCCTCTGTCTATCAACATCCGCACTGGTGAGAATAGATGCTCTCTCTCTCTCAATATGCCCAGTGCACAGTGAAAACTCACTCTGAAATCTCACGGCAAAGTCATCAACCTTCGCTAAAGCTACTGTCTGCTGCTGCTGCTTCTTTTCCTTGTTCGGACACTGTCCAACATAGTGCCCCATCTTGTGACATGCAAAGCACTTTACAGTGCTCAGATCCTTCTTCTGCCCATCTTGCTGCTTGGCCCCACCCTTCTTGTTCTTCTTCTTTCCCTTCGTTGTCAAGGCCACATCCTCCTCATCCTTCCTACTAGTAGAAGCACTGCACTACAAGAAACCCCTCCGAGTCTCCTCCTGAACAAAATCATCACAGACCCTGTCCCATGAAGGTAAGTTCTCCCTAGCCACCAAACCCTGTACAAACACAGCCCAAGGTGGAGTCACCCCATTCAAGGCTATCCGCACTAGCTCAGGACCAGTAACAACCACTCCAATTGCTGCAAGCTCATCTCTCACCTGAGAGATCCTAGTAAGATAAGCCATACAAGCCTCTCCTTTGACCATCTTGATATTTTTCAGCTTCTCCCTCAGAACCATCTTCCTATTCTCATTAGAACTCTGAAACAATCCGGTCAAAGCACTCCACATCACATGTGCATTATCCTTCGCTGGAATGTGTGGAATACCATGGTCTTTAATAGCATCCAGGATAATCCTCATGGCCTTAAGATCCTTCTTGTTGAAGGCAGTAAAAGCTACCGCATCAGTAGAAGCGGGAATCACAATGGGATTAGCTGTAGTATTTCTGACTACCTCCTCCCACATCTCATTCTCCTTCAACACAAGTAATATCCGGGCCTTCCATGGGACAAAGTTCCCTGCCCCATCTAGTCTATCCTCCGTTCTCAAACCGACGGAAGTCATTTTTCTCAAAGAAGAAGTTCCAACAAAATGGTACTACTGTCATAAGAGTTTTTCTGAATTCTGGAAATGACTGTTCTGTTTGCAAAAAATTAGTTTTCTGCCCCACTCAGCTCTGATACCATGTACGTTTTTCACAAGTTTCAGCCTCCGGTTTAGAAGTAAAAATATGTCTCAGTTTATTTGAAAACCCAGAAAACTTAGAGGCTAGAAATAAACATAAATTTCAGACTTAAAAACACTGCTATAACTTCATCTTTTCATGGACAGAAAGTAAATAAAAATGCACGCCATTCAATACACAGTGCTCAGAGATTTTTGGCCAATGGCCTTGGAAAAACCCACAAAGGGAAAACCAGTCAGAGAGAGAGTTTTATTATTTCTTCAGGAAAAAATCAGACAGTCTTTTTACAGTCAAAATACAACTTATCTCAACCTAGCAGGCTGCCTCGTTTTCTGTGCCAATGCTGCCTCGATTTCTGTGCAAGCTGCTTCTCGAAAACAGTGCCGAAATAACAACAAAACTTAGTCCTCGATTTCTGTGCAAGAATGACAAAATTCTGCCCTAAAAAAACAATAGTAAAACTGTCTTGTACGGACAACATTAAATGCTTCCATACGACCTCGAAAACTGTGCATGAAAACACTGCTTGTTGCCTCGGGATTTGTGTTGTCCTTTTCCTCGAAAACTGTGCCTGAGTTTGTCCTTGAAAATAGCACCCAAATCCGTACTGTACGGAATCTGTACTCCTCGATTTTTGTGCTTGCAATAAATGAAGGCTGTACTCTCCTCGAGATATGTGCAAGCAATAAATGCAGTCTCAATTTTCGTTCCCACTGGAAATCACTTCCGCTTGGTGCCTTGAAACTTGTGCCCTCTCTCTTCAGCTCTCTCTTCTTCTCTTCAGCTCACTCTCATCTCAAGAATGAAGAATGTTAGCCTTTTCCCTTGCTTTTGTCTAAACCTTAGGTAGGAGAGAGAGCATCTAATCCAATGGCTGAGATTAGATTAGATCTAGGGATGAGAATAAATGCTCCATTTAATTTCTCATAAAAATTGATTTCCCTCACCCACTTAAATTTATCAAACTTGACTTTAATTTCTAAATTCACATTAAATGCTCCACTTAAGTCATTTAATGCAAGGGTCACTTTATTTCCCCTTTTAAGTGACTAAGGCTAAAGTCACCTAGGGGAACACTTTCCTAGGTACAAAAATCAATATGATAGTGGCAACTCTTCCAAGTTACACTTGAGCTAAGAACCTAATGAAGATTTTGCACTAAGGTGTGCTAGTTTGAGTGATAACATGCCTGATAGGTCATCGGGAAATTACAAAGAAGCCGTCAGGCCTCTCTAGTGTTGATTTTTCGAAGCAGCATCGAGAGCCATTCTCTTAGGAGAATGGAGACACCTGGTTTGGGACCAGGGAGTGGACTCAACCTAGAGTTGAGTGACCATTCTATTGAATGGGGATATCTGGTCCAAGACCACGATATGGAACCAGTCCAGCACTGGGGGAGTCAACCTTGAGTTGAGTGACCATTTTGTTGAATGCTGACATCTGGTCTAGGACTAGGATGTGGAATCAGTCTAGCACTAGGGGACTCAGCCTAGAGCTGAGTGGCCATTCTTTGAATGGATGCACTTGGTCAGTTACCAGGAATTTACCTAGTCCGGGACTAGGGACTCAGCCTGGGGCTGAGGGCCATTCTCCGAGAGAATGGAGGTGCTTGGTCTGTTACGAAGTATTTGACCTAGTGTCAAATTATTTAGCCTATGGTTGAGGCACCTGGTCTGTTACCAGGAAGACACTATAAGCTCTAGATCAGGTCTAGGCATGTGTGACACTCTGACCCTTGATCAGTGGGCTTTGTGATCTTCTCCAAGGATTAGCTACCCTTGGTTAAGACACCTTAGTATCCGATCTTGGTGTCACACAGAGTGTGAGATAAAAGCATTAGTAATTCTCTTTGTTTATGATGATGTACTTTGAGTTGGGTTGAAAGGCCACCTTGACCACTTGTATTGACCACATGGTACTTGAAGAAGGCTAAAGCAAAAGTCAAAAATACATAAGGACCCTTAGTACCACTAAGGTGTAAAAGTGAAAGTTCAAAAAGACCTTTAGTACCACTAAAGGTAAAAGTCAAAGTGAGAAAAGAATAAAATAATAATATTTTGTTCTTTCTAATTTTGGTCCATTTACAGGGGACTCAAAGGATATAAAAGAAGATCAATCTATTTCATTATTACACACACTCTTGCTCTCACAGGTGAAGCCGCTCCAACAAAGATTTCACAGGTTATTCAAGAAAATGAAGTTTGATGAGATGCCCTAGCATGGATGAGTCTAGCTAGGGCATTCACACTTGTTTTGATCAAACCCTAAACTAGGGTTTTAACAATTTGTAGTTTTTTATGTCTTAGGGTTTTACCCTAACTCCTCCAGCAACAACTTCATTCCTCCACGGGCAACTCTTCTTCTTCTCGGGCAGCCACCCTCCACCACCAGTAACAACTCTTCTTCATCTCAGGCAACTTCTTAGCAGGTTCGGGTAGCCTCAGGCTGACCCGGATCCTTCTCGGGTTGCCCCTTGTGACTGCTAACAGGCTCGAGCAGTAGCGTCAGGCTGCCGGGCAATAGTTTCGGGAAGCATAAGCAGACTGCCGGGCAACTGCTTTATGCTGCCGGACTGAGCAGCAGTCCTTCGGGCAGCTCAACAAACCCTCCAGGAAGGGTAAAACAGTCCGGGTAGGACGACAAGAACACGGGCAGAGGAAACAGGAAATTCGGGTAGGTTAATTCGGGTCCGGGCAACAGAGCAAAACGTCCAGGTAGGCTTGGGCAACAACAAAAGAATTCGGGCAGAGTTCAGGCAGATCCGGGCAGGACAACAAGAACCCGGGTAGAGGAAACAGGAAATTCGGGCAGGTCAATTTGGGTTCAGGCAACAGAGCAAAACGTCCAGGTAGGCTTGGGCAACAGCAAAAGAATTCGGGCAGAGTTCAGGCAGATCTGGGCAGCTTGCAAATTTTGGGCTGGAGAGAGAAGTTTAGGGCAACAAGCCCTAATTTGTTAAAATCCCTAATTGGGTAATTTTTTGTGTAATTGGATTATCTTTTGTAATTGTGGATTTGTGGTACAAACCCAGTTAGGGTTTGTGGAATTTTGGAAAAACTTGGTCATCTCATTTACGAGATGAATTACTAATGCTTTTGGGTTTTTGTCCTTTAAAGGTTTCCCTAGTGAAGAACTCTTGTTGATGTGTTGATGTGATTTACTGCACTTGTCATTTGTTTATGTTAGTTTGCAAATTTTAAAAGTATTCATGCTAATGCTAAAATTCAACATGGTATTAGAGCTTATCATGTGAAGACCCAGTAAGAAGAAATTACTGTTGTCTTCCTAGACATTTGATTAAGTGGCAGAGATGGCCATCAACATCTTCAGATCGGAAGAGACGCTACAAGGGTTAGCTAATTACAACTCCTGGAAAGCTAGGCTTACAACTATTCTAGAAGAAAATGACCTAGATGACATTGTGTTTAATGTTAGTGAAGAGCCAACATCTAATGCCGACAGACTTGCTTATAAGAAGAAGCATGCTAAGGCTAGAAGGAACATTTATGATTCTGTCAAAGAAGTAGTGATGCCCAACATCACAACATTAAAGACTGCCAAAGAATGCTTTGGCACCTTGGCCAACTTGTATGAGAAGAAGGCTCCTAGTTAGAAGAGAGTCTTGAAGAAAAGGCTACGAACTTTGAAGTTGAATAAGGATGAAGGTAAGAGATCAACTTATTGCTATTGGTATTGCTGTTGATGATGACGACCTTGTGCAGACTATGGTCGATGGTCTCCCAAGCTCTTGGGAAACTTTCATGGCATCTGTCAGTGGACATGAGAATCAACCAACTTTCGAAAACCTTGGCATGATTGCATAGAAGAAGAGGGAAGGACTTCAGGCAAGGCAACTAAGGAAGGAAACCTTGCACTTACAACAAAGACAAAGAAGTTCAAGAAGCCCTCCTCTTAGCAAAAGAAGAGAAAGAAACCTCGAGGTAAGTTCTTTGATGTTTCAAAAGTGGAATGCTATAGTTGCCACAAGTTTGGACACTTTGCCAAAGACTGCAGGAAAACCAAGCAGAAATCCAAAAGAAGATTTCAAGCCTCTGCTGCAGAAGAAGAAGGAAACCAAGGCTAACAAAGAAGAAGAACCTAGAAGAGAGCACTACCTGATTTCAGCTCTCTCTGGATCCATCACAAACAGTGCTACCTCTTGGTTGGTGGATAGTGGTGCCCCCAGACATATGACAGGTAACCGTGGAGCGCTCTTCAGTTATAGAAAGAAGAAGTTCACAACACAACTGGAACTTGGAGATGACTCCACTTACAAGATTGAAGGAGTTGGTTCAACTTCACTTCAACTTGATTTAGTTATGGTTCTACATATTGATGATGTGTTATATGTGCCTGGTTTGAAGAAGAATCTTCTATCTGTTGATGGCTTAGAGGACAAGGGCTACAGAGTCCTCTTTATGGACAAGAAAGTCTTTCTATGGGCAAAGGATGAAGAGCTAAGCTCAGCTGTACAGATTGGGGTGCGAGAGGGAGTTCTTTACAAGGCTTTCGAAGATTCCACTCATGCTTTGGTACATCATACAGTTGATCCATGTGAGTTGTGGCATAGAAGGTTTGGACACCTTCACTACACAGCTCTCCCAGGCTTGCAAAAGATGGTCACAGGTATGCCAGAGATATCTCCAAAACATGATGGAATTTGCAAAGGATGTGCTCTAGGTAAGAACCCTAAGAAATCCTTTTCCTGAAGCAAGAATAGATCTAAAGGCATTTTAGATTTGATTCACTTTGACATTTGTGGGCCTATGTCTTCACCCTCTTTAAGTAGGTGTTTATACTACGTCTTGTTTATTGATGATCACTCTCGCAAGTCATGGATTTACTTCCTCAAGGCCAAAAGTGAAACTTTTGACAGGTTCAAAGAGTTCAAGGCTCTGATTGAAAATCAGACTGGCAAACACATCTGTATCCTGAGATCAGATAACGGAGGTGAGTATGAATCTAATGAGTTTGATGATTTTTGCCGAGCAGCAGGAATCAAGAAAGAGTTGACAGTACTGTACAACCCTCAACAGAATGGGGTTGCAGAATGGAAGAATAGAACGATATGTGAAGTTGCTAAAGCCATGCTTACCGATCTAGATCCTCCTTTATCCTTGTGGGCTGAAACTGCAGGTACTGCTGTGTACATCTAGAACAAAAGCCCTCATGCTATCTTGGGGAAGAAGACTCTAGAAGAAGTCTTCACTAGGAAGAAACCTGCAGTTGACCGCATGAGGATATTTGGCACTCTGGTGTACATTCATGTGCCAAAGGAAAAGAGGGCCAAGCTAGAGCCCTCCAGTAATAAAGGTATATTTGTTGGGTACAGTGATTGCTCGAAGGCCTATCGTATCTATGTACGTGGACGGAGGTACATTGAAGTCGGTAGAGATTTGATCTTCCATGAGGAAGCTGTGTTTCATAAAACACAAGAGCTTTCAAAGGAAGATGAAGTTCCTCCCCTTGAGTTTCCAGATTCATAAATTCAGAGAGAGGAAGAGGAATGTGAGGATCAAATTCCAGATGCACCCGAGGACAGTGAAAGTCCATGAGAAGAACTGCTTGAAGTTCCTCCTTCCAAAATGAGACCTGCTTGGTATCGAGAAACGGTACAAGAAGGAGAGAAACATAAAGCTCCTCCTAGTTTTTTTAGAGAAAGCATAAGACCACAGAAGTACTCTGGTCTTATTAGCCAGCTCATGAGTGTAGAACCTTCCTCATACGAAGAAGCAGCAAGTCAACAGGTATGGGTTGATGCCATGATTGAAGAGTACAGTTCAATGATGAAGAATGATGTGTGGGAAGTTGTTCCCAGACCAACAAGAAAGTCAGTAGTGACATCCAGATGGCTTTACAAAATCAAGCATGCTGCTGATGGCAGTGTGGAGAAGTATAAATCCAGATTCGTAGCTTGTGGCTTCACTCATAAAGAAGGCATTGACTATGATGAGACATTTGCTCCTGTTGCCAGGTATACTACCATTAGAACCATCATTTCACTTGCTGCAGTATTCGGATGGAAGGTACATCAGATGGATGTAAAGTCAGCCTTCCTCAATGGCAAGATTGAGGAGGAAGTCTATGTTGAACAACCTGAAGGCTTTGTGACTTATGGGAATAAGACCCATGTGTGTAAACTGAAGAAAGCCTTGTATGGACTGAAATAGGCTTCAAGAGTCTGGTATGCGAGGATGGATGTATTTCTCCATAGCTTGGGGTTTTCCAAAAGTACAACTGATTCTAATTTGTACTTTAAGGTTGTTCATAATCATGTCTTGATACTTGTTCTATATGTAGATGACTTGTTTCTTACAGGTGATGAACAATTGATAGAACAGTGTAAGAGGGAGCTTACCTCTGAATTTGAGATGAAGGATATCGGGTTGATGCATTATTTCCTTGGCTTAGAGGTCTGGAAAAAGCCAGGCGAGATCTTCTTGACGCAAGGAAAGTATGTAGTGGACATCTTGCAGAGATTTGGGATGCAGGACTGCAAGTCCATGAGCGTACCCGTGACTACCAACTTGACAAAGCTGCAGGAATCAGCTACCAGTTCACAGAGTGTGGACTCTACTTTGTACATACAGCTTATTGGATCCTTGATGTATCTCGTGCATACTAGACCAAACATCTGTTACATAGTGAGTGCTCGAAGTCAGTTCATGTCCGATTCGAAGCACATACACTTGGTAGCTGCCAAACACGTACTCATATATGTGTAAGATACTATCACTTATGGGCTTAGGTATACTTCCAGCAGTGGAGTATTATTATCTGGATTTGTGCATTTAGATTGGGTTGGCAGTAAAGTATACCGAAAAAGAATCTCTGGTTACTGCTTTAGTATGGGATTTGCAATGATCTCTTGGTCCAGCAGAAAGCAGGGTTCCATAGCTCAGAGTACAGTTGAGGCAGAGTATATTGCTGGAAGTGATGCCTGCAAGGAAGCAGTTTAGCTCATAAAACTTCTATCTGATCTGTTCAGGGGAAAGCTTGACTCGACAATCATCCATTGCGATAATTAGAGTTGCATAAAGCTTTCAGAGAACCCAATGTTTCATGATAGATCGAAACACATTGAAATGAGGTATCATTTCATCAGAGACTTAGTGCAAAGAGGTGCTTTGAAGTTGCAGTATATTCGTACGGATGAACAGATCGCAGATATCTTGACCAAGCCATTGACATCATCAAAGTTCGTATACTTTCGTGACAAGCTTGGCATGGCAGAGAATGCCTCTCTCGCTGAGAGGGAGTGTTGATTTTTTTGAGCAGCATCGAGAGCCATTCTCTTAGGAGAATGGAGACACCTCGTCCAGGACCAAGGTGTGGACTCAACCTAGAGTTGAGTGACCATTCTATTGAATGGGGATATCTAGTCCAGGACAATGATATGGAACCAGTCTAGCACTGGGGGAGTCAACCTTGAGGTGAGTGACCATTCTGTTGAATGGTGACATCTGGTTTGGGACCAGGATGTGGAAGCAGTCTAGCACTGGGGGACTCGACCTAGGGCTGAGTGGCCATTCTTTGAATGGAGGCACCTGGTCAGTTACCAGGAATTTACCTAGTTCGACTCAACCCGGGGCTGAGGGCCATTCTCCGGGAGAATGGAGGCACTTGGTCTGTTACCAAGTATTTGACCTAGTGTCAAATTATGCAGCCTATGGTTGAGGCACTTGGTCTGTTACAAGGAAGACACTATAAGCCCTAGACCGGGTCTAGGCATGTGTGACACTCTAACCCTCGATCAATGGGCTTTGTGATCTTCTCCAAGGCTTAACTACCCTTGGTTAAAACACGTTAGTATCCGATATTGGCGTCACACAGAGTGTGAGATAAAATAATATAATTTTGTTCTTTCTAATTTTGGTCCACTTACAGGTGATTCAAAGGATGTAAAAGAAGATCAATCCATTTCATTATTACACACACTCTTGCTCTCACAGGTGAAGCTGCTCCAACAAAAGATTTCACAAGTTATTGAAGAAAAGGAAGTTTGATGTGATACCCTAGCTAGGGCATTCACACTTGTTTTGATCAAACCCTAAACTAGGGTTTCAACAATTTGCAGTTTTTTATGTCTTAGGGTTTTACTCTAACTCCTCTAGCAACAGCTTCATTACTCAGCGGGCAACTCTTCTTCTTCTTGGGCAACCCTCCTCCACAGGCAACCACCCTCCACCACTGACAGCAACTCTTCTTCATCTTGAGCAACTTCTCAGCAGATTTGAGTAGCCCTAGATCCTTCACGGGCAGCCTCAGGCAGACCTGAATCCTTCTCGGGTTGCCCCTTGTGACTGCTAACAGGCTTGAGCAACAGCTAGCTGCTGGGCCGTAGCAGCAGTATCGGGCAACATAAGCAGTTTGTCAGGCAACTGCTTTATGTTGCCGGACTGAGCAGCAGCCCTTCGGGCAGGTCAATTCGGGTTAGGGCAGTAGAGCAAAACGTTCGGGTAGGCTCGAGCAACAACAAAAGAATTTGGGCAGAGTTTAGGCAGATCCGGGCAGGCAAAACAGGAATTCAGTCAGCCTGCAAATTCTGGGCAAGAGAGAGAAGTTTAGGATAGCAAGCCCTAATTTGTTAAAAAGCCCTAATTGGGTATTTTCTATGTAATTGGATTATCTTCTGTATTGTGGATCTATGGTACAAACCTAATTAGGGTTTGTGGAATTTTGGAAAAATTCGGTCATCTCATTTACGAGATGAATTACTAATGCTTTTGGGGTTTTTGTCCTTTAAAGGTTTCCCCAGCAAAAAACTGTTGTGTTTAGAGTGTTGATGTGATTTACTGCACTTGTCATTTGTTTATGTTAGTCTGCAAATTTTAAAAGTATTCATGCTAATGCTAAAATTAAACATCTAGAAGATGTACTTGATTGAAAGACTAAGACGCATCAAACCACCTCGAAAGATGTGCTTCCTTCAAAATCTATCTGATGCTCGAGCATATTTGAAAGAACTTCTTTTCAATGCCCTCGATCTTTGAAAGAAATTTTGAAAGTCCTCAATAGATTATTGGGCCTCTTCGAAAGAACATCTTTTGAAAGTCCCTGGTATTGAGCCTCTTTGAAAGAACATCTATTGCAAATCCTCAATAGATTGTTGGATTTCTTCGAGAGGACTTCTTTCAAAAATAATCAATGTACTATTAGGCCTCTTCAAAAGAACATCTTTCGAAAGATAGAAACGAGGAATAATCGAGCTTTTAAAGAAGAGCCTTATTGGGCTACTTTGAAGATAACACTTCAAAGTAAAACAAAAAGGATTCTAGCCTAATTGAAATTAATTTTTGCACTTTGGCAAAGCAGTTGATTTGAATGATCCTCTGTGAATAAAAAGGGCCAATTGTTCTATCTTGAAGGAATCATTTGAAATAAAAGCGAGGGTTAGAATGTTTTCCTTTTGAAGTTAACACTTTGAACTTCTAACAAAAACTAGGCATTGGCCCATCTTCGAAGTAACACAAAGAAAGGGCTCTTAGAACCATTTGAAGAACACTTTGAGTATAAGAAAAAGAGACTCGAAGGCCTGAAGGGTCCTACACCTATGATGGCATTTGACCTACGGTTATGCTATCATGCATGAGTAATATGAATAATAGATGGTCATCACCACTTATGTTTGAATGGATTACATGAATTCTACCCAATTAAACTCTTAAGGCGATTTCGAATTCCACATGAACATACATCTAGCTATCATAGCAAGGTTGGTATGTAGAATCATGTATTAATAGATTCCATTCCATTTCATACATTACCAAAATACAACTTAACAACATAATTATAAACATGAATCCAAACATAATTAACCCCCAAGTTGGGCTATGATTCCACCAAGGCGAAGGAAATTGGTCCAAGACACTTAGGCCACTCACCCTCACATTTTCTCTCATGTTCAGCCAAACAAATCACCATAGAACACTTCGAGAATGCATCTAGCCAACCCAACCATATCATTACCTCCATTGCCCACACAACGCAAGGAAGATAGTCCTTCGGGGATCTTCTTGCCTTTAGTGCTCTTTTGTGTGTGCACAAGGAGTCCAACTTGCTTTTTGCCTTCAACAAAACTCAACATAGTTTTATTTTGGCTCTTGAACATTAAATGTGCAATAATCTACAAGGAATGGAAAGCGTTCCTATCAACCCAACCTTTATGCTCCTCTACAACCTTCCATCTCTTCGTCTCTTTGATTCATAGCCTTCTCTTCCTTGTCTGTTCTTGGTTGCTTACAAGCTCCAATGAATAATGCTTCTATGTGTTGCATGAGAATGCATGAGCGAATGGAAGAATGGAACATAGGAGAGAGTGCATGAGAGTAGTGAACAAATGAACAAGTCCCTTTGAATTTGATGGAGTCTCTTACACTCCCAATAACTTGCACTCAACTCCCACATCCTCCTAACCATGGAAGGTGGATTTCCCCACCAACTACTACCTCCATTCAATCATTGGTAGTTGGGGTTTTTAATAAGGCACATGGTAAAAGGTGAAGGTTAGGGGACTTGACAACTTCAAAATTTTTGGATTATTTCTCAACCCCCTCTCCTTCCTCTTCCCCTCTAGTGCACTGATAGCCCCTCTCATGGCTTTCGTAGCTAGTCTTGGATTTTTATATTTACATATCTTTAGAGTACCATGGAAAGTCTACCTTATGGTATATATAATAAGAGCATATTTATTGAAATACTTGTATAGACATTTTCTTGTTGGGCGTTGGCCTTGAGCTCTGCACTAGGAATACATATAAGATATTTAGATAATTTGAACACAGGGTTGTTCTATCTTATCATCATATCCATTTGTTTACAATTTATACATTTTCCAATTCAAAACATAAAAAGGTCAAAACCAGGTATTGCATTCCCCTCCCCTTTGGAATTGTGTTGTTGTTGATGCAACCTAGCATCAAAACAAAAATGGATTTGCCTCTCTCATGGCACCCTCCAACATATAATTTTTTTTCACGTGGTTGACAGCCTCGAGAATAGAGGTCGAGGATCGCTACATCCATAGTAATAATTCTAGGGGGCCCACCTGAAGGAGCCTCACCCTATCGACTCTAGTTTTGGGAACCTAACCGTGAAGGACCCAAAGAGTTGGATTCATGAGAATTGAACCTCCAACCTCAATATCAAATGGTCTTTGGATTCAGACTCCAACCAATTGAGCTACCCCTTGGGGCTCCCTCCAACTTATAATAAAAACATATATAGACATTTTCTTATTGGGAGTTGCCCTTAAACTCTGCACTGGGAATCCATATAAGATATTTACATCATTTACATATAGGGTCATTCCATCTTATCATCATATTTATTTACAATTTTAATATTATCCAACTTAAAACATTAATGGGTCAAAACTGAGGTATTGCATTCCCCTCCCTCTTGGAATTGTGTGGTTGTAGGTGCAACCTAGCATAAAAACAAAAATGGATATGCCTCTCTCATGGCTAGTGCTTCCATTGCATCTTTACTTGCCCAATGGCTCAGTTACAAAGCACAGTTACTTAACTGTTGATGATGCTTAAGGGTTCAATTGGGAACGCTCTCTCTAGTTCCATCTAGATTACAGCCCAATCAATCACATGGTTAGGATCATGTATATCTTTTTTAAGCAGAAAGACATGGAAAACATCGTGAGATTTAACACTAGCAGACAATGCATGTTTATATGCAGTTGACCTATCCTATCTAGGATCTCAAATGGCCTACAATAATGAGGTGCTAACTTAGCACAATTTCCTACCCAAGCACAATTTTGTTTGTTAGGTTATCCCAAATCATTGGAGTGCTACATCTTTTGCCATACAAAGCCTCAAATGGACTCATTTTAATGATGTTTGATATACATTGTTATATGCTAGCTTGATAAGGTAAAAATAAACCTCCTACTTGGACGGTTTTTCAATCACATACATGCGAAGTGTTGGATATTTTAGTACCTTAGAAAGTGAGCGAGAGAGTGCCATTAATGTCAACAGTGAGTAACGAAGACTTGGATCATTGGATGCACATAGAGAAAGCATGTGTGACAAATATGGAGGCCCGTATTGCAGTAAGGTGATCCTCCCTCTTTAACAATTTCGTACAATAGACTATAGTAATGAGGGTGTGGGAGAATTTATGGAGAGAGAGATAGAGGGTGCATGCGTGCTTGTGCCATTCTCAATTTAGTTCCGGTTTAGATACCTTTTATAATTAGCAGTTCAGTTCTATTTTTGGTTTTGCTTTAGTTAGAATTTGCATGCATTAAGTTTCTAATTTAAGTTTGCATGCATCAATTAGGTAAGATGCATGCAACCAAGCTTAGCATATTGAAATGCATGCAACCAAGCTTAGCATATCGAAATGCATGCAGCATAGTAGTTAAGGCACATCTCAAGGAGGATGCATGCTTGCATGCCTCAGATCATCTCCAGTTGAGGCATTGTTGTGCATGTGTCCAGATTCATTGTACCTACCTTTCTTCTCAATCTATAAAAGAGAAGGTACATGTATAGGTTTATTAATTCAATTTTTAAAGTAGGAAGCAGTGGGTGAAGGGTAGAATTTGAAGCTTTCAATGTAATTCCTGTTTTGAATATTAATAAGCAATGATGTGATTTGAGTTTCAGATCTATGTTCTTGCTGCTACCTTTTTCAGCTTGATTTGTTTATGTTCCTAGTAAAAATCAAATTGCAGTTTTGATAGAGATTTCATTTTTTGCTTTCCTAAGTACGTAGGTTAGAAATTACTCTAGGACTATACCATGCGCTAAGGATTTTTGACATGGTATCAGAGCGCAGCACCTGCATTCTATTTGATTTTGTGCATGAAGAGATAGATTGTTTGGAGTAGAGAGCTGTTGTAAGATTTCAGTGGGCGGCATGTCCAAGCTTCAGTGATTGTCATTGGAGCAGAATGGTGCCAGTAATTAGCACACGGGCCTGTTGAAGGTTGTGAGGTGAGAAGACCTTGTGATTTCAGCAATTGCAGAGTGTAGCTTGTTCTAGATAGTGATGACAATTCCCAGTATGTGGGAGTCACTTGTTGGAGGGAGCCTCCAATTTTGTGCCATGGAAGTTAAGATTGCCAAACCTCTTGGAAATGGCAGTTTGTGGTACCTTGTTGAGAAGGTGGTTGTTCTCCCAAAGATTTGGCAGAACACAACAAAAAGGCAGTTGCAACAAAGTGAATCCTGTTGGATTTGGTGAAGGATCACTTGATTCCTCATATCGTTGGGAAGAAGACTGCCAAACAGATGTATGATGCCTTCGATACCAAAGTGTGAATGTATCCATGAAGATGCTCTTAAAGAACAATCTTATTGCTACTCAAAGGAGTAAGACAGATACGGTGACAAGCTGTCTCATGAACATAACATAGCTGAGTGATTGCACCAAGAGTAGCGAGGTGCTCTACAGCCCAGTATGGGGGAGATGTTGTCACGTTCCTAATGGTATGCTACCAAAAAAAAATAAATTTAAAATTCATGTCGCCTCATAAAAAAAAAAACCAAATAAAAAGTAGGTTCATAAAATAAAAATTTAGAACCAAATAAAAGTTTATTAGGAAAATCCATGGTCTCATAAAATAAAAAAATAAAAAGCACAAATCAAACTTAAATACGGATCTACCAAGCACGAAGATGGATCAAATTTCTCGAGGTGTAAATTTTTTCTAGATGTGTAAAAAATTTAAGAAAAAAAAATTACACCTCAAGAAATTGGATCCCTCTCGGTGCTTGATAGATCCGGGTTTAAGATGGATCTATGCTAGTTAGATTGCAGTTGGGGACAAAGTTGAGGACAATGAGCCAGTTTGGGTTTCTCTAAATGGATTTAGTCCATTGTTGTACAACTTCGTGCAAATTATCTATGGTCAAGAGAAGCTACCTAACTTCAAACAGTTGTGGGATGCTTTCATTGGAGAGGAGATAAGACTACAACACGTCTCAACCAATTACAAGGATGAGGGTAACCTAGCCCTTGTTGAAAAGGTTGGGGAGGAGAGGTAGGAAAGGAGGACTTGGGAGAGTCCAGAAGAACAAGGAGGAAGAATTAGATTCTTCTTGTTAGGGAAGAAAGTCTTGAGCCATTTCAAATGTGACAAGCATGGTCACTATGCTTCTCAGTGTCTTGAGAGGAAGAAGGGGAAGGGCAAAGCAACAACAACAACATGAGTTGAAATGATGGTGTAATCTTCACATAAGGCCATGGCTGACCTATCTTGTGTGTATAGGGTTTTGGTTTTAAAACCGACTTAGTCAAGCACTTTATTATATTATATTTGGGTGGTTAGGGTGACCTAGAGTAGTAGGCCCATAACCCCACTTGGGGAGGGTGCCACTCCTTAGAGTATAAATACACATTTACCCTCATTTGTACCAATATATACATTTATTGGGGATTGATTCTTCAGCCTATGGGCACCTTTATTTGTGTTTTTCTTGGTCATTGTTACAACTTCTCTTCTCTTAGTGATGTCCATGGTCTATGTTATAACTTATAATTGATTAAGGTTTGCTGGTTGGTTCCATTTGATTGTCATTTATCTCTTGTGATCTCAACATGGTATAAGAACAATGTGAACCTCTTCTTATTCAACCACTCTCGTTTTATTCTTGGCATTCTACATGTGATTGCCATCTCTCCTCTGTGGCCAGAGTCCTTGTACTTTGTGCAACTTGTGTAGGGCTATTCTTTTATCCCTTGGTGCACCTATTGTAGGTTTGTTTTTCACATATTTTGTATTGTTGTTTTCACATATTTGCATGGGTTGCATCTTTCTGTTTCATGCACACTTGCTATGGCTGTATTTCTCTTTTGTGTGAGTTCATACTAGGGATGGTGCATGTGTTCCTTTTAAGGGCTTTCTCTTGATCTTGTCGGTATTTTTTGCATCTGAAAGAAGATCGAATTGGAGAAGTTTAGGGATTTTTTCTGTCCATTTTTTGTCCTAGCTACGAAAATTTTGGTGCCTAGCAGTCGTGCTTTTTGTATTGATTGTTCATGTTGGTATTTTTTTGCACCAACACTCCTTTCTAGCCTTTATTATGAGTTGTTCTGACGTTTTTGGCGGGTAGTATTGTGTCGAGGGATATTAAATTTGCCACTTCGGATTTTCTCATTTCTTCTAGGTTTTCCTAGGTTTTTTCCAAGTGCTTCACCCATCTTCAAGGGCTCATTAGAGTGCTAATCCTAAAGTGTTTAAGAATCATCTTTTGTTCAATTTTTAGGTTTCTAGTTTAGGGATTCTATGGGGGCCTTGCCTCTCATACTTGATTTGGAGAATTGCTTGGTATCGACATTTTTTGAATTATTTAGTTGATCCTCGAGTTTATTGGCTAGTGGCATTTTCCCTAAGGGTTGCAGAACTAGGGTTTTTGGATGATCTTTATTATAGGGTTTCAAACTCTTCTTGGTCCCTTCAATGGGTTTTCTTGAAGACTTTATGAAGAATTCTTCTTGCTGCACTAGATGGATAATTCTTTTGATACAAATGGAATTTCCCTTTGCAGATTGGGTTGTATTAGTATCAAATTGTGTTATTCCTTGTATTGACTCCACCTTATTTGGAGACATTCTTCATATTCTAGGGGTTGGTGCTTTTATATTGGATACCACGGTTGGTGATGGAAGCCTACTTCTCAACTATTGGTGCTGATTCATAATGGCTCTAACAATTTTATGGCTACCCACCTCTTAACTCCTTTGATGTAGTTTCCACTAATAGGTCTGCATGATTGCCTCTCTTAATGACTATACATACGATTCTCAACTTCGTTCAATATATTGGTATGTTCTTTGCAAATCTTATACTTACACATTGTGATGTTTGTCTTTATTGGACATACTTCATGCAACATATTTTGGTGACTCATTGCGATCTTTGTCTATCGTTGACAATGCTAGTCTCATCAACATATTGGGCTCCTTTTTTCTCCTTCTTTTGAACAACCTACTTCAGTGGAGTCCTTTCCTAGACATCATCCATAGGTAACCTTTGCTAGGTTGTGGAATCGTGTTGATATTGGAACTATGGAATTTTGGGGAGGTTCTGTCATCGAATGGCCCACATTCAACATTAAAGGGGGATGGTGTGATCTAACACTCTTTCTTCTTGGCCTCCCTTCATCTATGGCCAATTATCTATTTGAGTTGGATAACACGCACCAACTTTCACATGTTTCTTAGCAGCCCTCACTCCTAGTTATACTCGGGTTGGACAAATCTACTCTCATCAATGTTCTGGCCACAACCACCCTTTGTGTAGAGTTGGGTATTTATAAACCAACTCTCATGTTTTATTTGAGCTTCCTTTTGGGCTTTTTCTTTTTCAGGTGCATCTATGGAGGGTGTTCACACAATTAGACACTTGTTATATTTGAGCTTTCTCAGTTGTGTTCAAGCTCTCTCAGATGTATGGAGTTGAGTCTTCAGACTCTAGTTTCAACTATGATTGATCTTATTTGAGTTGTATACTCCCACCTCTTCTCTTTTAAAGGATGCCTCGTTCAACATTCTTATCAGATGGGTAGATCAATGGCAATGTTCTTCCAGTAGATGTGTAGTATGGCTGGAATGTGTCTTCCAAAACTCTCCATTGGCCTAGCAAGTCATCGTTAGTGTTTTCTAGAAGATAAACAGTGTGGTGGCAACATTTTATCAATAGATGGGCATTTCAATGATTAAGGTCTTCCAAGGGATGAGTAACTTAGAGTTGAGTCCTTTTTCTTCTATATAAGATGTTCCTTCCAACACTTATTTATTGGATGTGCAACTAAGTATCCTATTCTCCCAAATGGTGAGTAGTTTGATGGTAGCGTTCGTCTAGTAGACGAAAGGGTCCAAATTTGTGTTTAGTTTGGTAATCACACATCCTCTCTTTCTAATTATGGCTACAATTGACACTACATTGAGTTGGGTGTGCCTAGTCACTTATACCTTATCTCATTTGTATTTACGCCTCTTTACAACACTTCTTATTAGATAGACAAATCAGTTTTGCATTTCCCCAGACGATGAACATTTTAGTGGTGGTATTTGTTTACGAGTTGAGCATTTCTATGAGCATTTCTATGTTGACAACGATTGGGTATTTGTACACCCATCTACCATGTATTCAAGTTGGGTAATCACAAACCCACTCTCTTTTATATTTTAGTGAAATTGTCTTTCTATTGAGTTGGGTATGCCCACTCCTTCATTTGTACGTCATCTTCTCCATGACCCCATGCTTAGGTTAAGAGCGAGTGTTGAAATGATGGTGCAATCTTCTCATAGGTGATGTTTCAATCTATCTTGTGTGAATTTTGAGTGTCTAGGGTTTTCTTCCAAAACTTGACCTAGTTTAACGTTTATTATATTATATCCAGGTGGTGCAATCTTCTCACATGTATGGGTCAACCTATTTTGTGTGAATTTTGAGTATCTAGGTTTTTTCTTCGAAAAGTTGACCTTGTTTAACATTTATTATATTATACCTAGGTGGTTAGGGTCAACCAAGGTTGATGGGCCAATAACCTCTCTTGGGGAGGGTGTCCCACCTTAAAGTGTGTATAAATACACACTCACCCTCATTTGTACAAGTAAATCCTGTCTTTAGCAATTGATTCTTTAGTGTACGAGCACCTACATCTTGTGTTTCTCTTGTTTATGGGTTCATTTTCACTTCTCTTTGTGATGTTCATGTTTTATGTTACATTGTATTAGGGTTTGCTGGTCGGTTCCATTTGATCCTAGTTTATCTCTTGTGATCTCAACATATTCCCTACATGTAAATCCTTATATCAACTCATGACATCACATTGTAGGGATATCACAAACAACCTTATCAACATCTTCTTGTTCTACAAAAAAATGATCAACCAATCTATTGACATCTTTAAGATGTTGCTTGATTGAAATACCATTAAAATCTTGAAACTTCAAAAGGTAATCATGCCATCGACTTCCATTAGGTGGTGGATGGGGATACCTAGGGATCCTAGAAAAGTTTAGTGGAGTATGGAACATTGCCAAATGTGCCATTGATCTCGTTGTTTAGATCCCTCAATTGGATTTGCCAGATGAGACTTAGAATCTTCTCTATCCATGCCACTTTTGTTGCTAAACTGTTCTCATCAAATGTCACATGCAACTGGAACTATGTACTTAAAGAACAAGTCTTTGCTTCTCGACAATGGTGTTAAAATGTTATCACTTTGAAAGATCCTTGGGGTGATTAGTCCCAACGGGTTCTAAGAAGAATTAGATTTGTTGATCCTATCATCAACAACATATCTCTTGCTTTGGAGTTAGTGCATGCTAACCCCTGGGGGTTTCCCTAGTCAAATTCTTCAAATATGCAAACATATATATTGAAAACCAACCCTTGAAAAATGTGAAAGATAATCAATTATGTGTGAGTGATTCGATGCCAAGTCTAAGTGGTGATGGAGAAAATGGAATAAATGAAGATTACCAAACCAACTCCAAATATGTTTAAAAGATCTTTACTTTGAATCTTTAAAGGATAGAGAGCATTTTGCATTGAATGAATTATGAACATTCAAACATCCACATAATCTAGGGAAACTTTTTTACATTAAACAGAGATGTGAAAGTATAGAGTTTTGATACAACTTCAAATTAAGGTTGCCCCAAGAAACTAGAGGGGGAAATCCTTGATGTGTTAATACTTAATGCCTTGTTGACGTATAGAGATACTTAACAACAACCTTTAGAAGATGTAGAACATTGAACACTGATAGCTTGAACTACTTCATTGCTCTCCTTTTTATCCTTGAAGATTTGCTCCAAAGTTGTTAGGAAATGAAGACGAGTTACTTGAGTATGATAGTTGATGTTGCCTATGGTGTATGGTTAGAACATTTAAGCAATAGAAGGTGTTACCTCTTTTTTCAGCAAGGGGTGATATATTGATCAATTGTTCCTGAGATGAGGTTCGTGGCTTCTCCATAGGTCATTGGTCAGAGATCCTTTCAACATGTTCAAATGGTCCATGTGCATAGCAGAAATAGTGTCAGATACACTAGTGTTGTGATATCTCTTACCCTCATTGACACTTAGAATGTTTGCTTTAAGACTATATGATTTCGCGGGGTGTTACTTTTATGCTTGTATAGTGATTCATAACACTTACAATTATTAGTCATTACTTAGTCTAGATTCTAACCTTGGTGTTATCTTCATTCTGCCTTAGAAGTGTGTGATTTTGAAGGTTAAGTTGTATTCTAGTGAACTAAGTGAGTGTTTTTATCCATTTCACAACATTTTTCCTAGCTACTTTTCATTTCACTAACTAATTCATCCATCTGCTTCATTTTCCCCTTTGTAAGTGATCTATCATTAGTAATTATCTATGGTCTCACAACTATTACCATGTATCAATGGCTCAATAAAGCTAAAAGAGTCTAGTACTTTAAGGTCGATGTTGTTGAATTTCATGGAAAATATATGGAAGATATTTCCCCGTGCAAAGAAGCTAGGTTCCCTCTTGGGTTATCAAAGCCAAATCTAAAGTAAAGGGACCAAGCCAATGAAAAGGATAAGAAATGCAAATAAATGAAAAATAAAGTGAAAAAGGATCACAAAAAAGAGGCACAAGGATGGGTGACCTGTGACAACACTTCCTTTTAAGGCACATATGTGGATGAAATTCTTAATCCCTAGCTCTCAAAAGTTAAGGGTAGACCTATCACACTTAGTTATTGTGATGGTTAATTTGCAAAGACCCCCTTTTTTCCCTAAGAACACATCTACTTCATTTACCCTCACTTATCTCAGGTATCTAGGCTATGCACCTTGGCTTATGACTTTCACATGTAATAAGGCTTAATATAGATCCCGCCAATGTTAGAGACTAGATGAGTAAAAGCTAGATAAGTCATTGAGTTGCCATAAAGGTGTGATTGTAATTAATTTCATGTATTATCTTCATATTTATGTACATTTTACTAATTTAAACGTGGGCTAACCCCTTAGCACTAGAGTCTTCTAATACATTTACATGTCATGACACTGGTTGTGGCATCTTATGACGATGACTAGGTACTTGATGTGGAGCGCTACCCTTGGCACACTCATTTGGAGGTTTACCTTAGCACTTAGGTTCTTTAGGATGGGGCCATCCCCTTCTTAGATGATGGAGATCCCATTTCCTTTGCATGCGAGAGGACTTGTCACACATTTGGACCATCCCCTCTCCCACTTGGACTAATCTTCACCACTTTGACCATTGGCACATGTTCTAGAGCTTTCTGGAGGATGTTGGAGCACATTTTTAAAGTGTCATTACTCATACCACACATGTGAGGATTTGTAAGAGTTTCCTTGCATTTTTTTGGGAGCCTTCTAGGGTTTGACCCTAGTATGGACCTTTGCTACCACTTGGTACCTTACTCATGGAGAGTGTCCCCTTGTCTAGATATTTATCACTCATTTGTTGGACATCGACTTAGATGTCACCTTAGAGGCTTCATTTGGATCACATGCGTGGGTTTCCTAGTGGGGCTCTCTAGGTTGTTGGAGTATATTATTGTATTTGGTTATCACTTGGACCATGTACAGTGGAGCATCCCTCTTATTGGGCCTCTTTTGTACTATTTTTATGCATTTGACCATTGACTATGAGGAGTGCCCCGCATGTCTTGGGCCTTTAGCTAGGGTTTTGGAGTTTTTACTCTAACACCCGCATTATTTTTTATTTTTTAACCATGTGTAGCAGATTTGTTCCCTAGAATAGATCTAAGGTTTTAGCCCAAGATATTTTTTATTTTTATTTTGAAGGGTTGTTGAGTCTATAGCCTATATAAAAGGCTCCTCTCTCATTTGTATCTTGTTGTTGTTGATTGGAGAACAAAGTTATTCATGGAGAGTGCTCCCCTTGTCTTGGCATTTGTCACTCATTTCTTGGACTTTGACTTAGACCTCACCTTGGAGGCATCGTTTGGACCATATGCATGGGTTTCCTAGTGGAGTGTTCTAGGTTGTTGGAGTATATTATTGTATTTGTGTATCACTTAGACCATGTATAGTGGAGTGCCCCTCTTAATGGGCCTATTTTGTACCATTTTCGTGCATCTGACCAAGGTTACTTGGGAGCCAGAAGCGGGAAGTGGGAGCGAGATAAATAAGTGAAATTTTAAAAAGATTTCGGTTTGGGAGCTTTTTTTATATATTTTTAGATGCATATGTCAACAAAAACATGTGCATCCATCAGAATTCAAAACATTATAGACAAATATGCAAAGTTTCTTCTGTATATAGTAGGTGAGAGTGCATATAACAAAAATAGCACCAAGTGCAATCCATATATGAACCAAAGTACATCAATAAATAGGCTATCAACTAGGGATTCTACAAAAACTAGGTTTGAGGCCACCAACATCAATTTGAACAATCAACACCACCAACATCAAGGTACATAGTGTTCGAAAGTGGCAACAAAAAGGTCTTCTAGCATTGCATGTGTCCTTGCATGATAGAAAGACATTAAACAGGAAGCCAAATGTATTAAAGTGATTTTCCTAAGTTTTGACTTAGGAAAATACTTTAATTATTCTAATTTGATTTTGATTTAATGGGATCACTTTTATAAAGTGAAAAGTGAAATATTTAAGTGATGGCTAATCTAATCTTGGCCATTGATCTCACTGGAGGATCGCATCCATTGATCCATAGCGAGGGTTAGGGTTTTTGCTTAGCCATTGAGTTAAAAGGAGATTTGGTGGAAATGACACATACACAGCTAAGATACAGACAGGGAGAAGTCAGACGAAGGAGCACCTACTCGACAAATTCGTTGGAGTACCAGGCTGAGCAGAGACTGTACAGATCACGCAGAGGAGTAGCATCGTACACAGAAGCAGGGCTGTACAACTGACAGATTTTGTATAGCTGGGATGTGTTGCTGACGTAGGGGCTGTACAGCTGCGCATAGTGGCCGTACCTTATCTTTGGGTTGTTCAATGATTTTGCAGAGGTGACTATTCTCTAGGTTGGGTGTATTTATCTGCTGGTTGTAAAAGTTCCATATCTTCAAATAAAAATTCTATATCTGACTGCTGCACTGGTTTTCGCATCTTGGGTTTTATTCGGGGGTTTCCATACCCAAAATACTGTGTCCATATTTTATGTGATGTTGTGAATGTTTCTCAGTATTTTATTTCCGCTGCAATACTAGTAAATGAAGTTCATGTGTGGTTTCCAGTAACAAATTAAATATAGTGTTTAGCCCTAGTTTGGATTTCAAAGGTAAATTTATATGGTATCAGAGCTTAATAGAGCTAAATATGAGAGACTTGTAGCAGCAGTGATAGATCAGGGGCAGATCTATTGAAGACACAAACCTAGAGTTCAGATCTAGGGTTTGACAGCTACACTTCAGTATGGCTGTGTAGTTGAGAGTTGAGGATAGACTCTATGGGGCTCAGAACTTTCCTACATGGAAAGAAAGGATCACAAGGATCCTGGATGTCAGTGATGCAGAGGAGCACATCGAATCCATGAAGGTTGCGCCCACAGATCCGACAGAGTTGGTAGCTTGGAAGAAGATAGATTCCAGAGCCATGTTGATCATCTTGGATGGAGTGAAGGACCACATAGTCCCTCATCTTTCCGAGAAGAAGACCGCATCAGAGATGTGGAAGTGTTACGGAGAGAAACTTCCTATGGCTTGGGGTGTACCACAACAGACAGATAAACCGCAGAAATCAATCCTTTCCCATATGCAAGAGAAACCAAATATCTAACACTAAGGGATCATGGGTTGTACCTTATTCCGGACGGTTGAAGTAGATCCCCGTTGAGCTTTTTCCAATCCCGCTTGCTTTAGCAATTCACTCTCAACAACAGTAAACAAGACAAGTATGCTATATAATATGGTGTTAAGACCTACTCTAGCATATATATTCATCAATGTATAAACAATTAAACATATCCATGGATTCAATATTCATTCAATTGCATATTAAATAGACAGGAGAAGATATTTCTATTAATCAAATTAGAGATTACACAAGTGACAACCTTTGTCGGCACGTCTGCGAACCAAAGAAACTGAATCCTCCACCTGGGCCTCCACCACCTCAATCCTCCATCTCTCGATAGCAAGCTCACAAGCAAAGGCAAGCTTGGGAAGAACACAAAGTGCTCCAAAGGGACAAAGGGATGCAGGCTCAAGTATAAGCAAGCTACGACAACAATGGACTATAGTTTCCTTGCTCTTCAATTCCTCCCCTTCAATGTATCCAAGGGGTTCCTTATATAGCACTCCAAAGGGGTAATGGAGGGTCAAATCCGAGCGATCTCGAGGCATATGGAAGGCCAAGAGTCAAGTGGTTCGGACACACATCAAGGAAAACTCCAAAAATATTTGGATTTATGCACACATCCCGATGTACGCGGGTTTGAGGTCAATATCCGCGTATATACGCGAATATGGGATTAAAAGTCGTGTACAACAATAAACAGGTGTTTTTAGGGATGAACTTGGAAACATCAAAGTATAATATTGGTCCATGGGGTCCAAAGAGTCTGTAGAGGGACATGGAAGGCCATGAATATGTGATCAACCATGTGTGGTAGAATCAACTGTAACAGATGCCCCCTAATGTGTGAGGTCAGAGGGGTAACATGATGGCCGAAATACATTATAAATCCATCCCAGAAGTGGAGTGATGAAGAACCAGGTGGAAGAACCAGCCATCCATCAGTATAGTACAATAATCAATCTCTGCATGTGACTGCAAATACATATTGCAGTCCCAGATACATAAGAGTACAATGGCCATGAATAGGCATGATATACAAAATGTGACATGTGTGGTCATCGTCATGTACAATATATAATAGACCAGAATCTCCATGATGAAGATATATAATGGATCGGGATCTCCATAGAAGCTGAAGATATACAATTGATCAAGATCTCGATAATGGCTGAAGATATCTGACATACATTGGAATCAAATCATGAGAGCTGAAATCTCATGAACACTGGCACGATCAAAGAGGTAGCATATGTGGAATGCCATCACACTGGAAGGTCTTCTACACAAACTGCTACGAGTACATGTCCTACTATGCGAATAGAGGTGTCGAGGTCGAACATAGTAGTCCATCGTCTGATTACCAGTCATTGATGTATACCGTTAACAGACGCGAGATCACCCACCGATAATGAAAATGTGAATCAAGGTATAGAGTGCAATCCAACAAGTGTGAATATATGTGTTGAGGTCGAACACTTGGAAGAATCCATCGATCAGGGGACATTGATGTATTCCCAAAACTGTCGATGGCGAGAGAACCTACCACTGATGACTGTAAGTCTCAAGGCACTCAATATGACTCTAGACTCCTATCCTAGAATAAATGATCTGAAATCGATGGAATGGAATCCGTTGGAAGGAGGGCATTAAGGCATCTCCCATCAACCAACATGAGGTACTCAGCAACGCTGTATAATTTGGAAGAACTCACAAAAGATGTGCATGAACCAGTAACAGTACCGGGAATGGCCGACATGCAAAGTCAAGTTAACTGAGGAATGACCGACTCAGGCTTCAACTTCCTTTGAACAAGAGCATAAAGACAAATGGTGACTGAAGGTAGGCAGCATGGACTCGATATGCAAACTGGGACAACTCTGTGACACAGGAGGCATCAACAGAGTCTCCATAGGGATTTTGGAAGCTTAACCAATCGGTGGAGATAAACTCAAAGTAACGAGTACAGCTCCTAAAGCCAAACTAATAACCCAACCAACGGATGTGATATACAGTGCTCTGTTCGAAGGCAACACGACTCGAATGTTGCCAAAGATAACATCTATTCCTGTCCGACTTTTTGGTTTTTTGATTTTTTTTGGGACTTTTTCAGATATTTTGAAAAGCTTGAAAAAGAATAAAAGTGCCTTATAGTTACAAATCTAGGAGGTGACGAGTGTTAGGGGACAAGCAAACTAGTTCCAAGCAGCGAAACATACCTATGCTCAATGCAAGGACGTATCTGCAGGATAACGACACTTGAGGGAAGGTCCCTTCCCGGTAAAAAAATGGGGAATCAAGCTGCAAAAGATATGTAAAAAGGCTATGTTTGGCTAGACATGAGACAAGCTTGAGCTATATGGCTGATAATCAAAATTTGGAAGTCGACATAAGGTTCAATAAGGCAAGCAAAACTCATGATAATGCAATTACAACTTGACATATACAAGGGAGTCCTGGGGAAAAAGCCAGCATAAAGTTCAAGAGGAGTATGAAGCTCTTGCTCAAAGTCATGGCGGGACTAAAAGGGACTCCCGGACCTAAGAGAGGACTCACAGCATGGGTACCAAATGCAAAAGGGAGCTAACTAGGACACCCATGTATAGGAAAGCTCTACCATTCACATAGTACCACTTCTAACAACAACATGAAGGTTCCGTGATACCATGGAATGGGTTCGTACCTAAGGCTAAAATGAAACAGTCATAAGGTCATGAAAATGCAGGCGGATATGAAATCCTAACCTATATGCTAGTTCAGACGTAATACCTGTGATAGGAACGAACGGGTCGAAACCTCGGAGAGAGTGTACAAACATTGGACCCTACATGACAACCATATTAGTCCAAAACAACCCAAAATAGTCAATAAAGAATCCAAACTCTAGGATATAGGGAGGAATGATCATGACAACTGCACCCAAAGGAAACAATGCGGTGAACGATGGGACATAAAAAAGAAAGTAAGGTGTAGACCCAACGTTCACGCATCCACTACCACCCCTGTGAGTGTGACCATTGGTGTAAAGACCGAGAGAAGGGAGTCAACATCCTCCACAAATGGAGTAGAGGGCGGAATGTGACCACTCCCAAATCTATGAGCACAGTAAGGGGCTGTGATGCCCCCAAGTCCGACACCAGGGTCCGTACCAGTACCAAGGACGGGTGATAGGATACCAGGCATGCCGAACATAAAAGGACCCAAACTCAAGAGAGTATAAATATACTCAAGTAACCGCGATCCTAAAGGCCAACTAGTGCACAAAGAGCACACTCCTAAGAAAATCTACAGCCAAAATACAAACAAACCAAGGGGAGGATATGTGATCTCCCGAATGCAGCAGGTATGTCTCGCCTAGGAGAGGCTCGAAACTCCCATACACTACAAGCGAAGGTATGTAACCAATTATAATGCTCTCAGCTTCAACGCATAAAGCGACTGTGCTGTCCGACCTCCAGCTGGACAGGACACCTACAGAATAACCTCTGCAAGTACCCCCTGTGATACCTAGGTAAGGAAACTAAGGTCACCCCAATATAACCAATGCTCAAGCGGATAGTCACAGGCGGGATCGACCGTATGGGCAGGGTAGCAAAGCCCGAAACTCTCGAAAGAGCCCCCAGATACGAATACAATCCTGGAAATATCTTCGGTGCTCACAGAAAGTGACCAGGGGTCATCCCAATCACAATCGCGGGCACTGCCTCATGCTTAACTCCTGTGTAAGAGGAGCGTCCTGAGAAACACTAATTATACCAAGGGTTTCATTCTCTCACTTGGACAAACACCTAATTGTTTTGTTTAGTGGTCTTGGAGAATTGACTCACAATGAACTATTCCAAGATCCTAAAACCTATTCTTGTTGATGCACCCTAGAAAAGAAAAGAGTGTAATTCATTTTATTATGCGTTGATTTTAATTGGCTGTAATTACTCAAAGGGTAATGGTCATGCAACTTATGGTGTTATGACACAACATGAAGTAAAATGCACACCTAACAATCAATGCAAATGCACTGTGTAGAATGAAAAACAAGGTATGCTACTACGTGAAGTGCAAAATTTTTCCTTCAAATGTAAGTGCAATCATTCCTATATGAAAACCTAACCACAACTCTCATCCAAGCAATCCAATGCAAGTACCTTCTTAAATCCATATGTAAGATGCAAGTAAGAATGCAACTATTTTGTATTTTCAATATAAAAGAATGAAAAATGCAAATAAAAGTCATCTAAAACTCTCAGTCCCTACGGCCAGCATAAAACACAAGCCCAGCAAGACACCAAGACAAAAAGAGTAATGCACTAATGGCAAAACAAAAAGGATAAATGACTAAAACTACTTTCAAAGAAAAATCAATGAAAAAGCGGTCTCTGGTCACAAAAGAAGCATCTAATAGACAACATCAGAGCCCAGGAAGACCCAACCACACTCACAACCCACCCAACAACTTCCCACAACATCAAACTCAACCAAAAGGGAGGATGTACGCGACTGTTTAAAGAACAACTGCGTATGTACGCAACTTTTGGCCAAAAAGCTGCATGTATACGCGGATTTTGGCCAAAAACCTGCATGTATTCCCGACTTTTGGCCAAAAATCTGCATATGTACGTGACTTTTGGCCAAAAACCTGCGTATACAGAGAAGACAGTGGTAAAAAGCAGGCCAAGGGTCAAACCAATAAAGGGGAGTGTCAATGGATGAACATACTATAAAATGTGACATAGAAACGGGGAGAAAGAGAGAGCAAGTCAATAATATGAAGCACATTGTGCCCCCAAACCCCAAAGAAAAACAAGGAACGTCCCCAGCAGCGTTGCCAATTCTATTACGGAGAGAAACTTCCTATGGCTTGGGGTGTACCACAACAGATAGATAAACCGTAGAAATCAATCATTTCCCATATGCAAGAGAAACCAAATATCTAACACTAAGGGATCATGGGTCATACCTTATTCCTGATCTTTGAAGTAGATCCCCGTTGAGCTTTTTCCAATCCCGCCTGCTTTAGCAATTCACTCTCAACAATAGTAAACAAGACAAGCATGCTATATAATATGGTGTTAGACCTACTCTAGCATATATATTCATCAATGTATAAACAATTAAACATATCCATGGATTCAATATTCATTCAATTGCACATTAAATGGACAGGAGAAGATATTTCTATTAATCAAATCAGAGATTAATTGACAACCTCTGTTGGCACATCTACGAACTGGTGAAACTGAGTCCTCCACCACCTCAATCCTCCATCTCTCGATAGCAAGCTCACAAGCAAAGGCAAGCTTGGGAAGAACACAAAGTGCTCCAAAGGGACAAAGGGATGTAGGCTCAAGTATAAGCAAGCTACGGCAACAATGGACTATAGTTTCTTTGCGCTTCATTCCTCCCCTTCAATGTATCCAAGGGGTTCCTTATATAGCACTCCAAAGGGGTAAAGGAGAGTCAAATCCGAGCGATCTCGAGGCATATGGAAGGCCAAGAGTCAAGTGGTTCGGACATACGGACACACATCAAGGAAAACTCCAAAAATATTTGGATTTATGCACACATCTCGATGTACGCGGGTTTGAGGTCAATATCCGTGTATATACGCGAATATGGGATTAAAAGTCGTGTACAACAATAAACAGGTCTTTTTAGGGATGAACTTGGAAACATCAAATTATAATATTGGCCCATGGGGTCCAAAGAGTTTGCAGAGGGACAGGGAAGGCCATGTATATGTGATCAACCATGTGTGGTAGAATCAACTGTAACAAGAAGGCTTTGGAAACTCTATACCAGAGCAAGAACGAAAACCAGAAGATGGTGCTGCAAGAGAGGATGCACAGTAATAGGATGGCCAAGGGAGGAGTGGTGCCTTATCTCACAAGGCTTACACAAATCAAAGATGAGCTTGGAGTTGTTGGCTCTAAGACTAAGGATGAGGAGCTAGTTCGGATAGCCCTCAATGGCTTTTCTAAGCCATGGGACACCTTTGTCAAAGGTGTTGTGGCTAGGGAGAAGCTCCCTGATTAGCAAAGATTGTGGGATCACTTTGTGTAGGAGGAGACTCGCATGGGTCAAGGATCAGGCTCATCCAGCAGTGCCCCACATATTGTGGATGAGGAGGCTCTAGCCTTGACAGGGAAGAGCAATGGTGAGGCAAAGAGAAAGAAGGGTGGTAAGAAGAATCTTGTCATGTCAAACGCCAAGTGTTTTATCTGCCACAAGTAGGGACACTTTGCCTCCCAGTGCCCAAACAGGAAGAAGAAGAATAATACCCAGATGGTAGGATTTGCAGAGGTGGAGGAATTCAGCAAGAACTTCGATGAAGATTTTTGCTTGATTGCTTGCATGGCAAGCACCACGGGCATGAACGTTTGGTATGTGGATAGTGGAGCATCTTGTCATATGACAGGACAAAAGAGGTTCCTCAAGGACTCGCAGGAGGGTGGATTGAACATTCACATAGAGTTGGGTGATGATGCCCAGTATCAGGTGCAAGAAGTTGGCACTGTTTCATTTAAGAGGGAGTCTGGAAAACCCCTCAGTTTTGCTGATGTATTTTATGTTCCGGGGTTGACTAAGAACCTCACATCCGTTTCCACCTTGGAGGACAAGGGATTTCAGGTGAAGTTTCGAGACCATAGGGTGTACATCAGGCCCAAGGGGTCGGATAAGAGTTTGGATCGGGTGATTGGGATCCGGGGCGGGAAGATGTATGGACTACACTTTGAGTCTGCAAAGGCTCTGTTGTCCGCCGAATGCACACACCGTCAGCATAAATCTGTTGGACTGTTGTTTTCCAAGCAGGAAAGGTGTGGCCTTGGAGGCAAGCAAAGAGCCAGGTGCTGTCTCCTGATCCCAGCTCCTTCGGTTAGGCTAACTCCTAACGAAGCCAAGGGGGGTGGTCCCTATTAGAAGAAAATCTATGGTTTTTAGTCTACGAAAGAAAAGACTAAAACTAGGAGTTAATATGAAATGGATAAAATAACACAATGGACTATTGCAAGAAAGAGATCACATCAACAACATATGACAATGCAAGTACCATTCACGACATTTTGCAATAATTGATTTAATCATTGAAAGTAAAATAGACCAGTGCTGATGAATATGGAGTGCTTGTAAAGGTGGAGTGTTGTTGTGTTGTGTAAGTATTGCAGTTGTCTTGTTGGTCAGTTTTAAAATGATTAATGAGTAATTAAGGGCGTGGGTTAATTGTGGGTTTGGCCCAACAAGTTAAGTCCCTTCGAACTGAGTGCTAAAGCGGTAATACCAAAGTGTCCAATGGGGCGAGGATGAACCTGCTTGGAGTAGCCCCCTGACTCTGTAGTAATTACCTGTGTTACTAAAATCGGCGATTTATTGCCAACATCGCGATATCTCGCGATGTCTTCTCGTCGGCGATATTATCGCTGAACATCGGTCGATATTTTGGTTATTTTTCTTGGAAAAATCGCGATTTAATGCGATGTGTTTCGAAAATATCGTGAGTCACTTTTCCGACCGACCGATTGAAGGTTGAAATGCGTTTTTTTTTGGTTTTATTTCATTTGTTTGAGGGTTAGTTTAACTTCGCACTTGCCGACAGGAGAGCAGCGAGGGTTTCCGTTTGCATTTGAAGTTTTGAACTTGCCGACAGGAGGAGCTGACTCGCTGAGCATCTAGATTCTGCGCAGAGGTTAGTAAATCATTGTTTTTAACTTTTTGTAAATACGCCTATGGGTGTAATGGACTGTGCAATGAGATTTGAATACGCTTGTTGCCGTGGGTGCCGGTGGACTTTGAAGTTTACAGACTCCGGAGCCGATTTGGGGAGACTGTCCCGACTCCCGATTGTGGGTAGACCGGCAGTGGTATACTATATAGTATATATTATATAATATATAATATATATTATGTATAATATATAATATATAATATATATGATACATAATATATTATATATTATGTATAATATATAATACATAATATATAATATATATAATACATATTATGTATTATATATATTATATATTATGTATTATATATTATATATAATACATAATATATATTATATATTATATAATATATAATACATATTACATATGACATAATATAATATATAATACATATTATATATTATATTATGTCATATGTAATATGTATTATAATATATGTATTATATAGTATATTATGTCATATGTAATATGTATTATAATACATATATTATATATAATATATAATACATATATTATAATATATATTATATTATGTCATATGTAATATGTATTATAATACATATATTATATATAATATATAATACATATATTATAATACATATTACATATGACATAATATAATATATAATATATAATATATAAAATTTAAATTTTATACCTAGGCGTGCAATGTTGAATGGACTGTGCAATGGAATTTAACAGTTAATAACTTTATCCTTTAAATTTTAATTAAGTTTATAATATTTAAATTTAAATGAAATTTGATCAATGATTATCATTAATAATTAATAATTAATAATTATACAGTTAACAATTTATTTAATTAAATTTAAAAAAATTCAAACTTAAAACATACATTCAAATTTAAATTTACAGTTTAGTAAAACTAAAATTTACAGTTTAGTAAAATTTAGTAAAGTTTAGTAAATAATAAATATATTATATTACAATTTAGTAAATTTTTAAGTATTTCACAGTTTAGTAAAATTTTACAGTTTAGTGACTAGTCATTGACAATTTAGCTTTAGAAATGTAGAAATGTAAAATAATTTTCTGTATGTCTCATTTGCCAATGAAATTCGCTAAAAAAACATTTTTTTTTATGTTACAGGTTTTGATTTGCAAAGCTACAAGCATGCCGAAGAATTTGGATCCATTCTGGGAGTATGCAGAGCTGGTTGATCCACAAAATCGGCAAAAGCTTAGATGCAATATGTGTGGGAAGGAGATGACGGGGGGGATAAGTAGGCTCAAATACCACCTCGCACAACTTGCAGGGCATGAGGTGGATATTTGTAAAAACTCCACTCCTAAAATAATTCATAGGGCCAAACTTGCAATTGAAGGTATTGGCAAGAGGAAAGATGAAAGGGAAGCTTTGAGGCAGGAACTTGGCATGAACGCAGCATTAGGATCCGGGACAACCGGACACACTTTAGGGGGAGTGGGGAGTGAGACCTTATCCTCATCTTCCGTCATGCCTTCGACACATTCTATTTCTCACTTTTTGTCGAGATCTGGTCCTGGTGGACAACCAGGTATAAAGTCAATGTACAAAATAAAAGAGAAAAAAGAAGCAGATAAACTTGTGGGTCGATGTCTTTTGTTGAGTGATAATCCATTCCACTTTGCGAGGAACCCATTCTACGTGCATATGTTCGAAGCTGTTGTTATTGTTGGGTCGAGGTATAAGACTCCCACTTATGAGGAGTTGAGAGGGCCCATCCTTGATGATGAAAAGGTCGATTGCACTTCTAGGTTGGAGAAGCTTTGACGTTCATGGGAGGCCACAGGATGCACCGTGATGTCAGATGGTTGGAGTGATAAGAAGGGTAGGACCCTTCTCAACTTCTTGGTTCATTGTCCTCGAGGCATAATGTTTATAAAATCTGTGGATGCATCTGCACAGGTCAAAGATGCAACATTACTATGTCAGTTGTTGGATGAGTTCATCCAAGAGATAGGTCCGCAGCATGTTGTCCAAGTAGTAACGGGCAATGCTGCGAATTATGTGGCAGTCGGTAGGATGCTTATGGACAGTCATCCAACTTTGTTTTGGACACCTTGTGCAACACATAGTATTGACTTGATCTTAGAGGATATGGGGAAGATCCAGTTTATCAAGGATGTCATTCATTCAGCAAGAAGCATCACCAAATTTATATACAATCATGCTTCTGTGCTTAGCCTGATGAGGAAGTTCACTCATGATAGAGAGTTGGTCCGTCCTGCCATCACTCGGTTTGCCACTTGTTTCATCTCTCTTCAGTCTCTCCTTACTTCTATGTGGGACTTGTAGACTATGTTCCTTTCAGCTGAGGGGTGTGCTTTATCAATTAGCACTAAACCGGAGGGACATGACATATTCAGGCTAGTGTCATACTAGGAGAGCTTTTGGGATGGGGTGAAGGAGGTGTGTACTGTATGTGAACCTTTGGTAAGGGTTCTACGCTTGGTTGATGGAGACAAGCCCGCAATGGGCTACTTGTATGAGGCCATGGATAGGGCCAAAGAGGCCATTAATGCCTACTATGAGGACAAGGGGGAAGAGGGGCAAGCGAAACAACAATTGATATGGGAGGTGATTGATCAGCGATGGAACAAAACACTTCATCGCCCCCTTCATGCTGCAGGCCTATTCCTCAACCTCGCATTCTCTTACTCATGTGGCTTCGACTTTGATGCAGAGGTAATGGATGGGTTCTTGGAGTGTGTCCAGAGGATGGTTCCAAGTGCAGCTGACCGTTCAGAGATTTCGAAAGAGTTGGAAGTCTATAGGAGGGCCATGGGAACATTTGGCTTTGATATGGCTATTAATGACAGAAAGAACAAAATGCCAAGTAAGTTTCACCTTGTTTCAAAATTTAATTTCATTACTTTCTTTGTTTTATATTTCAAATTTTCAATGTCTTCTCTTATGTTTCTCCAATTCATTGTAGATACTTGGTGGGAAACCTATGGCAGACGAGCACCCCATCTCCAAAAGCTTGCTGTTCGGATCCTAAGCCAAACATGTAGTTCTTCTGGTTGTGAGCGCAGCTGGAGTGTATTTGAAAAGATACACACCAAGAAGCGCAATAGGTTTGAGAATTTGAAATTAAATTCTAAATTCATTATAACTTGTAATTTATGTCATATGGGTAATTTTAATTTATGTATTCTAAGTTCTAATTGGATAAATTTATGGTAATCATATAGGTTGGATACCCAACGCCTGAATGATCTAGTGTACGTCTCCTACAATCTCAGGTTGTGGATGAAGCAACTTGAGAAAAAACCTGAGGTGGAGGCTATTTCATTGGATCGCATTGACACCACTGCTGCATGGAGAGCGGAGATTGATGAACCTATTATGGAGGCAACCCCTGATTGGTTAAAGGATGATACACAGGACATGGAGACTGAGACATGGGATGATGAGTGGTTAGATGCATCTGAGATTGTGCCACCATCGGAGCCACTAGCCACACAGCCACCAGTTGCAGAGCCACCAGGCACCAGCCACACAACCACCAGTTGTAGAGCCACCAGCCACACAGCCACCACTTTCACAGCCACAGTCTCAGTCAGAGGGAGCCAAATATATGGGCAGTGGTAGCAGTAGTGGTGGTAGAGGACTTGATGAGGGTCTAGTACCTCATCATTCTTCTAGTTCTTCTAGAGTACATCAGTTTCTAGGCACTTCTAGAGGACGAGGAAGTCCACGACGACCCCCATGAGCACCTGGGATTTCTAGCTCTGGAGGCAGAGCCATTACTAGAGCGATTACCTTTGCCCGTAAAAGGGGTAGAAGGAATCCATAGTTTACTTTATTTGGTTGATTTCATTGCATATGAGATACATATTACATATTACATAAAACATTGACTGTATTTTTTTGGTGATTCATGAGTCGGGGACTCAAGATCCAAGACACGATTCATTTTTGATCTGTGATGTATCACTAGACCTCTTATACATCTTATATATTGGTTTTATTTCCATATTCATGTAGCAATGTGTTTATTTGATGTTCTTGTTGCTTTAGATGTTTAGGAAATTGAAAAAAAATGAATATTTTTGTATTTTTTTACATTGTCAATATATTGCCGATGTTTGCCGACATTTTCGCCGATAAATCTGGTAATATCTTTTTGGACCCTCGGCGATATATTCGCCGACACGATATTTGTAACATTGGTAATTACCCTTTGCATTGTGCAACCTCCCGAGTTCTCGAGAAAATGACTTGTGTGGATTTTCCTATTAAAGCTAGTAACTCGTATCCCTTTCTGATACAACCAACTGATCAGACAAGCTGCAGCGGTGTAGAGCATACAGGGAGGGAGTCTTGGTTTATTTTATTAGAGACATAACAATGAGTTGTTTAGATGACGACCGAAGAGTCTCTTTCACCTTTCGGGTACTCGGGAAAGCAACAGTTGGATTGATTTAAAAAATTAAGAACAAATAAATAAAAGAAATATTTTCTAATTAATCCTACCACGATTTTCTTTCACCCTTTCGGGGTACTCGGGGGAGCGTGGGGTAAGTATTTCTTTTACTTCCTTGATCAAATAAACAATTAAATCGGAAATAAAGATAAAACTAACAGTAAACTCTTCGACATAGAGCACTCTTGATCCACCTTTTGGTGAGATTCAAGAGATTTTGGGTTCCTTCTTTTTCTTTTAGCAATTGAATAAAATTAGAAATGTTGAAAGTAAAACTATACTAACAAAGATTTTTCTTTTTATGAAAGCAAAAAAGACTAATCTACTCTAAAGAATTATTATGCATGCAAAAAACAAAGAAAACGGAAAACAAGGGACGATACAGGCTGCCCCCAAATGGGGGAAGTGGGGTGTGGGAGCCTTTATCCCACTTGCTCTCTATTAACCTGTTACAATATCCTTTTTTCTTTTGAGGAATACTTTTTGTCTTTTGGAGTTAGGATAAAAAAAGTTTACAAAAATTTGAAGATGGGTAGAGAGGAAGTGGGATATTGGGAGAGGGGGTTGGAATGAGCCCTCTTTATGGTTCAAGTTTTTGCATGCGCCTCCAAAACTCTTCTTTCCTGAAAGATGAGTACAAAAACCAGCCAACACAAAACTCAAGAAAAAGCTTGCACGTTAGCCCAAAATGCATAAAAAATTAAGCTCTAGTACTTGCAATTGATAGGAATAATATGCTACTTAAAGTACTAAGACTAAACAAAGCTAGATCTAAGCTTTTGGTAAGATAAACTTGAGAAAACTCTTAGATCTATATAACAAGAGATAGAAAGGATAAAATTTAACACTTAGATCTACTTGTTATGAAACAGAACAAAAGTAACCGGAAAACAATATTTTTTGAAGTTTGAGGATGGATAAGGAAGACTTCAAGCCCAAGCTTGAATAAATTTGAGCATCGAGGGAACTTGTGGGACAAGAAACATTAGAAAAATAGAGTGAAGAGAGATAAGATGCAACTGAGCTTCGATCTCTACTTCACGTTTGGTGATCTGCAAAACTACAATACCCTTTAAGCAAGTGATTAGATCTAGTATGCATAAATCAAACAAGAACCGAAAAACATAAGTATAACTGAATACACCATGCAATTCTTAGGTCGTGTATAACTACACATAAGCAAGCAAGTTGAAACTTCAAATGCCTACTCTATGGATTAAAATATAACCTTTTAAGCTAGATAACACAACGTGCATAAATAATAAAATAGCTACACAGATATCACCTCGGTTATAAGCCGGATATTCACCATGAAAGTTCTTGCACCATCAAATTGTCCTCCAAAGACTCAATTTTATTCATAAGAAAGATAGGAAATTACAATCATACTGGCAAAGGTCCTTTGCAAAATCATCCACACTGAAAAGGGAGAAGAGACCTCTTATTTATAACAAAAACCAAGCCCCAGGGGGGAATTTATGAACTAAGGATCAAGCCGGAGTTAACTGAGTTGAAGTGAGCTTGAACTGAAAAGAAACCGCCAACATACCAATCAATCATCCCAAAATCCACCCACCAAGATCTATCGGCTTCCTTCACTCATGCGTGAGCTCCAAGGTAGGTGAGGAGGTGGGTGAGGTCACCACAATTTTCACGCGATTGCACGGCTCCTCTAATATGGTTGACGTCACCATAATTCCAAATCGCTAATGATGTATCTACCTTAGATTATATCCCAAAGTCACCAAACAATAAGAAATGGAGGGGTCCACTTCTCAACTAGCGCATCCATGCTAGCGATTTCGTTTTAGCTTTGACGTCACCCTTAAAAACTCCTTCGCTACCCTTCATAAAACAATAAATAATTTATGGTGTATCACTTCTAAGCCAAGGTTCTATTTCCATGTGGATAGAGGGGGTCCACACCTTAGTGTTAGCACACGACTTACAAATTATGCTAGCGTGAGCTCCTCCATACTATGCATGTGATTTCCTTTTAAGAGAAATGATGTCATCCTCTACTTCATATTAATTCAGAGCCGTCAAAATTTAAACCAAAGTCTAACTTAAACCATGTGGAAGAGGGTCGTAACTCAATATGGCCCACATGCCATGTCACCCTCCACTTAAAAAACATTTGATTTTTGACTTTTTTTAATATTTGGACTTAGTGCATTTTATCGAAATTTAGCATTAAAATACCACTCTGATGCTTAGTTAGCCGAATGATGTCTTTTGGGATGCTTCAGCTGGTCGAAACATAGTGAAAGTGGCCCCTGCGGTAAAGATGCTGCTCCAGGCTTGAAAATGAGCCCAACCACGCCGAAAACGGACTTTGGATCATACTTTTTTTACATTTTGAATTTTTCCATTTAAACCATTAAAAAATGGCTTAAAAAACAGAAAAATTTATTTTTCTCAAAATCAAACGAGACTCTAGGGGGACCTAGTACATGTTCATACGACTCATTTCGAATGCCTAGCATGTGGGAAAACACTGACACGATGGCTCTAATAACCTCCCAAGGCCAAAACACCAAGACAACTACCCCAGCTTTGGAGGTGTGAGTGAAAAACTCAGAAATTATTAGTCGTTTGTTCAATAACCAATAATAACCAAGGGAAAAAACACGCTAGGCTAGTCGGCTTGATGCTCAAGTCCAGGAAGCCGAGCCTTTTATAAAAAATTAAATGCTAGGACATTTTTTACAATTTCCCTAAGGGGGTATGAACATGTATTTACAAAAAATAAAAAAGGCTAGCCAAAATTGGTTAACTCTGGAGCACACTGAACTTCTGAACTCTGGAGATGAGCATTCATCATGCTCAATAACTAGTGGCTCAACAAGAAGTTCAACTATTGTACAAAATAGTTGGTAATAGGCTCTAGTCAACAACAACAGTCAGGGTGATTTGTGGCATAGGAGGATGACACACTTACACCATGGAGCACTGAGCACTTGAGACATGTTGTCATTGGAGTTCCTCAAGTATAGGAGGAGAAGCATAACCACTGCAAGGGTTGTGTGTTGGGAAGAACATTAGGAGACCTTTCCCACAGAGTGAGCACAAGTCTAAGGGGACCTTGGATTTAGTGCATTAGGATGTTTGCAGACCTATGAGTGTCCAATCTTTCAGTGGTTATAGCTATTGCGTCACTTTCATTGACAATTATTTCTGAAAGACCTGGATCTATTTCGTGAAGGCCAAGTCAGAGGTCTTTGAGCGGTTTTGAGAGTTCAAGGCTCTCGTGGAAAACAATACAGGGAGGAAGATCCGTGTTTTGAGGACGGACAATGGGGGAGAGTACACCTCCAATGAGTTCTTGGAGTATTGCTCAGCAGAGGGGATAAAGGAGCACACAGTGCCTCATACCCCGCAGCAGAATGGAGTGGCAGAGAGAAAGAACAGGACTACAGTAGGACTAGCCAAGGCCATGCTATTTGATTAGGGATTACCATTATTCCTTTGGGCCGAGGCATATAGGACCCCACACAACTTTGGGGAGGAAGATACCTGAGGGGGGCTTCACAGGCACTAGACCGGATGTGAGCCACTTCCGCATATTTGGAAGTGTCTGCTATTGTCACATTCATGCTGACACTAGGAAGAAGCTGGACCCTTCTGGAGAGAAGGGGTTACTTGTTGGTTACAACGAGACTTCGAAGGCGTACAAAGTTTATATTTTTGCTCCCAAGAGGATCATTGTGAGTAGGGATGTTTGGTTTGATGAGGACAAAGCCTTGCAGAGATCTATGGACTTACCGACAGAGGATCAACCAACACAAGATTCGGGGGTCAAGTTGGAGGAGCAAGAGGTACAGGTACAGGTACAGACACAGGGCACAGGTTCTGGTAGTCAGAGGGAGTTAGGTGGATAGGATCCTTCAGTCATTGACTTGGAGGATGAGCCGCAACAGGAGACAGATATCCAGCAACTGCAACAGGTAGACACTAGGCCAAGGCCTAAGTGGTTTAGGTCCATAGTTCAAGATTCTAGGCTGGTGAATCCTCGCCAGAGCTCCATGAGACTGAGCAAACCACTAGAGAGACTTATCTATATGGCACTGATGACGGAGTTAATTAACTCCGAACCTTCCAGTTTCGAGGAGTCTGCATAACATGATGTGTGGCAAGAAGCCATTGTTGAGGAGTATGACTTAATCATAAAGAATCAAGTATGGGAGGTTGTGGCGAGGCCACAAGGTAAAAAGGTGGTGGGATCCAGATGGATCTACAAGGTGAAGCATGCAATAGACAAAAGCGTGGAAAAGTACAAGGCACGCTTTGTGGCAAAGGGGTTTTCATAGAAGGAGGATATTGACTATGAGGAGACCTTCGCCCCTTTTGCCAGGTATTTTTCCATTCAGACCATTATCTCATTAGTAGCAGAGATGGGTTGGCGTGTCCATTAGATGGACGTCAAGACTGCCTTTCTGAATGGAGTATAGAGGAGGAGGTACTCATTGAGCATCCAAAGGGGTTTGATGTGGAGGGTTGGGAGACGCATGTATGCAGGTTGCAGAGAGCTCTTTATGGGCTCAAGTAGACACCTCGAGCATGGTACCCAAGGATAGACAACTATCTACGGGAGATGGGATTTCAACAGAGTGAGGTGGACCACAACCTGTACTTCTTGGCATGTGAGGTTCCTGTCATACTGGTCTTATATGTAGATGATCTCTTTCTTATAGGAGATGAGAGGCTGATTGGCGACTGCAAGTCCAACCTTGCAGTTGAGTTTGAGATGAAAGACCTTGGGTTGATGCATTACTTCCTAGGTTTGGAGGTCTGGCAGAGAGACAGATGCTTATTCATTAGATAAAGGAAGTATGCAGTGGAGATCTTGAAGAGATTCAGGATGGTGGATTGCAAGCCTATGGCCATACCTCTAGTTTCCAATTGGAGGAAGATTGATGCATCAGGATCAGACGGATTTGATCCTACCTTGTATCGCCAACTTATCAGATTGCTCATGTATCTGGTCAACACACGACCAGACATTAGCTTCGCAGTCAACTCTTTGAGCCAGTTCGTGGATGACTACAAAGCACATACTTCGCTACATCAGAGGTACAATGGAGTATGGGTTGGTTTATGAGCACAGGGGGAGTGTACAGTTAGTAGGATTCACAGATGCTGGCTGGGCAGGATGTGTAGAGGACTGGAAGAGCACTTTAGGTTGCTGCTTCAGCTTTGGATCAGGGGTTGTCTCGTGGTTCAACAGGAAGCAGAAGTCGGTTGCATTGAGCTCGATAGAGGCTGAGTACATGGCAGCCAGTTTGGATGCTTGTGAGGGAATGTGGATGAGGAATTTGCTTTCAGGGTTGTTCCAGTGTGAGCTAGAGGCTACAGTAGTTCACTGTGACAATTAGAGTGGCATCAGGCTATCTGAAAATCCAGTGTTCCATGACCGGATCAAACATATAGACATTCGGTACCACTTCCTGAGAGATTGTGTACAGAGGGGAACCATGAAAATTTTCAAACCCCAACCCGGTTTCAAGTTCAGATCACTGCATATGGTTTAATGCCCAACCCCAATATGCATGTACATTTAAAAATTAAAAATTTTCACTGAAAACTTAGAAACACTTGAGATTCTTTCAACTTTATAAACTCAGAAAATTTCTAATAGCCAAATTTTCAAATGCAGAAAATTAAATCAGCCACTTATGAAATTTTTAGAAACTCAGATTTTTGACCAAAAATGGTCCAGAAAAAAACCCCCAAGGGAAAACCTGTTCTTGAGAGAGATATTTTTATTCTTTCAGGCAAACTTTAAATAAAAATACAGCAGTACTTATCTTCACCAAATGCCTTGGTAAACGTGCCAATCAATCCCTGAATGGCTTGCTGAAATTTCAAAATTTATTCTTCTTGAACCACGTGCCAAAAAAACAGCCCAGCAAAAATTCTGCACACAGTCTGCCTTGAAAAAACGTGCCGTACGATCAGTTCCGTGTGGACTGTACGGACTCCGTACGGATGTACTGACAAATTTTTTTTTTTTTTTCGAATTGTTTTTCTTCAGAAATCTGCAGAAATCACCTCGAAAAACGTGCTGAAAAATCTGCCATCAAAACTGCAAATTCTGCCCTGGAAAACATCCTGTTTGCCTTGCTGAAATTGCTGAAATAAAAGAATAATTCTTCCTTGGTTTTTGTGCCTCTGAAACCTGCAGAATTCTCCTTCTCTCTCCTTCTCTTTCTCTGGAAATGAAATCACTTCAAACCCTTGTCCTCTTCTTCTTCTTGCTCTCTCCTTTCTCAAAAATCTCTCTTGTGAAAGTGAACCAAAAATTAGGTTTGCCTCTCCCCAAGACTTTTTTGTTCATGGTAACTTCCTCTTTCAATCCAATGGTCTAGATTAGATTAGATTGAGGGGTCACAATAAATGCTCATTAAATAAATAATAAATGACATTTAGTGCACCTCATGTCATTTAATAAAGTGAAGACCCTTCTAATTAATCACTCACTTGACTTTATCATTAAATAAGAACTTAGGATAAACCATGACTTAACTTTTAATAAAGTGACTTTAAAAATATAAAGTACTTCTCACTTTATTAATTTAAATGACTAGGGGTCACCTTTTAAAGTGTTCTTGTCCACCCCAAGGAAACACAAGGTGAACAACACTTCCTTGGTAACTTTTCAACAAACCATTCGGTTGGAGTACATACAGACAGATGAGCAAGTGGCAAATGTTTTCACCAAGGCACTTTGCAGACACAGTTTTGTGAAGTTCATAGATAAGTTGGGGTTGCTATCGAATCCCTTCCTCGTTGAGAGGGAGTGTTAGAAAGTGGCATCAAGGAAGGTCTTCTAGCATTGCATGTGTCCTTGCATGCTAGAAAGACATTAAACAAAAAGCCAAATGTATTAAAGTGATTTTCCTAAGTTTTGACTTAGGAAAATATTTTAATTATTCTAATTTGATTTTGACTTAATGGAATCACTTTTATAAAGTGAAAAGTGAAATATTTACGTGATGACTAATCTAACCTTGGCCATTGATCTCATCAGAGGATCACATCCATTGATCCATAGTGAGGGTCAGGGTTTTCGCTTAGACATCGAGTTAAAAGGAGATTTGGCGGAGAGGACACGTACACAGGTAAGATACAGGTAGGGAGAAGTCAGACGAAGGAGTTTACAGAAAAGACGGAGGATCACCTACCTGACAGATTCGCCAGAGTACCAGGCTGAGCAGAGACTGTACAGATCATGTAGAGGAGCAACACCGTACATAATAACAGGGCCGTACAACTGTTGTACTGCTTACGCCAACACCGTGCGGATTCCGTATAGCTGGGCCGTACTGCTGACGCAGGGGTCGTACAGCTGTGCAAGGTGACCGTACCTTGTCGCTGGGTTGTTCAATGATTTTCCAAAGGTTACTATTTGCTAGGTTGGGTATATTTATTTGTTGGTTGTAAAAGTTCCATATCTTCATAATGTAAATTCTATATCTGACTGCTGCATCGGTTTTCTCACCTTGGGTTTTATCCGGGGGTTTCCATACCCAAAATACTGTCCATATTTTATGTGATGTTGTGAATGTTTCTTAGTATTTTATTTTCGCTGCAATATTGGTAAATGAAGTTCATCTGTGGTTTCCAGTAACAAATTAAATATACTATTTGGCCCTAGTTTGGATTTCAAAGGAAAATTTACACATAGAGGGGTTGATGCGTTTGATTAAATGCCAATCCCATACCCTCATACATGATAGAATCCAGTGGAAACATTGCAATCCTGAAATCCTAAAAACCGTTAAGCATGTTGAATTTTGAATGGGATAAAAAATTCTACTTTATGTATTTGAAGTTCGATGAGGTTGGAACCGCTCTCAAACATATTGAAACAATTAATGGTAATTTTAAGAATTTAAGTAAAATGATAGACAATGAAAGATAAGGAGAATGCCAACTTTTGCTTTGAGAATTTAATATTACTATTTAATGCTATTGATGATTACTAAGGTTAGGTTTTTTGCTATTAGAGTATGTTTTTCCTCCTTTATATAGCATTAGTATGGGCCTAGGGTTAGTGCCCCCTCACCCATCACTTAACTTTTTGGTTTTTCTTTAAGAAACTTGAAAAAAAAGGAGGGAGCGTCTTTTTTTTGCAAGGAAGCGTGCTTCCTGAACACACTCCCATATGGGAGTGTTTAGGAAGCGCGCTTTCCCAGCACTTCCTGGACGCTTCCTTCAGAAACGGGCTTCGAGAGTAGGGGTGGAGCGGGGGGAAAGCATTTGACCATTGACTATGAGGAGTGTCCCCCTTGTCTTGGGCCTTCAACTAGGGTTTTAGAATTGATCTTCTAACTCCCTTACTATTTTTTTAATTTTTTGACCATGTCTAGCAGATTTGTGATCCTCCCTAGGATAGATCTAAGGTTTTAGCCCAAGATATTTTTTAAATTCTATTTTGGAGGGTTGTTGAGTATATAAGATGCTCCCCTCTCATTTGTATCTTGTTGTTGTTGATTGTATCCATTGTTAAATTTCTAGATCTAGTCCATATAAGGGTAAACCTGCTCCATTGGAATTAAGTAGGGAAAATCTCATTACTTATAAGTTATTATATGTTTTAGTATTGTAGCTTGTTTGTGATAGTCAACTTTAAGAGTTTTGCAAGTTCAAGTATGCATAGACTAGGATGTTTGCTAGGATCTAGTCATTGAAGGTGTATGCTTGTAGAGTGACTTTTCTTTGGAAGGATTTGCATGAAACCCCAAAGGCTTGGCCCGGAATTGTCATTTTTTGAAGGTGTTCCCGCTGTAAGTAATATGATGCAAGGCCCAAGGGGAACTATTTCTAAGACTCCATTTGCCCACGATCAAAGGCATTAGTGTACCACTCCATTTCATCAACCAACAAAATCTCAAAACCTTTCTTTTCTTATTTTTTTAGGGGAAATCTGGTTTTCTTCAAGGCTGCTATAATTTTCAGATTTTCTATTTTATCAAGCCAAGGTATTTTTTCATGCTTTATTTGCATTTTTAGGCTTGATTTCTCTTGCTTTATTTGCATTTTTAGGCTTGATTTCTGTTTTACTTTCATTCATAACAGCAAACAAACATAAATACTTCAACCCTAAGTACTTTATAAATTCAGATTTTGAGTTGAGGTTTCATGCTAGAATAATCATGTATAAAAATCTGTGTTATTTACTCGTGCTTTTAGGTTGATCTAAGTGGTTAATTTTCTCATAATTAGTCCTAAATAATTTTGGAAATTCACATTGACATTTCTTACTTAATTTTGGAATTTTTTATGGGCAACTCGCATGTTAAAATTTTCAGCTTTCATGGTTAAATTTTCTGCTCATTACTTCACATCAAATTCCATCTTTACTTCACAACAAATTCCAAATTTTCTGTATAACAACAACAATTTTTAATCCCATTTCAATTGTTTCTCTTGGTGTCTGTTTGATCATAATTCATTGTCTTATTAAGCATATTTACATTGGCCAAGTGTTTCACCAAATTCTGGAAATTACTTCATTTTATTTACAATATCTTTCTCTTGCGCTGTTACTGGGATGATCTTCACATACTTGGATAATTATGGATCAATGACTAATGATGTTTAAGTTGTCCACATTCATGCTAAGCATTTGTTATAAATCTGGAACCTTTATTTAAATCTTTGAGTGACACCTCGCTTAAGAATTGTTTCAAGCAAGGCCTCACCTTGGGCCAAGAATTTGTGTTTTCAATATCTTATTTGGATAACTTGCTTATGTAATTTTATGTTTGGATACTTTCTATCTTGCAGTAAATGACCCCACTCCTTGACCACATAATTGGCATTTCTTTTCGAGTTTAACTTTTCAAGTTTTCTGCAATATCTTTACTTTTACAAAATTGATGGTCTTTAATGTTCATGAATTTCTATTGTTCAAGTTGATAATTATGGATTAATGACTAATGATGTTTAAGTTGTCCACATTCATGCTAAATGCTTGTTATAAATGGAATCTCCATCTAAACCCTTGAGTGATACCTCACTTCTGAATTCTTTCAAGCAAGGCCTCACCTTGGGCTTAGAACTTGTGTTTTAAATATCTTATTTGGATACTTGCTTATGTAATTTTAGTTTTGGGTACTTTCTATTTTCCAGTAAATGAACCCACTCCTTAACCACATAACGGGCAATTCGTTGAGTTCAACTTTTCTACGATATCTTTAGAATCTATATTTCCAAAATTGATGGTCTTTAATGTTCATAAGTTTTTACTGTTCAAGTTGATACACTGTTTCAGTTGAGACATGGTAATCCTTTGAGTATTTCCATTTAAATGTTTGATTTGCTTAGCATTTTAATAGTCTTACACATTCAAACACCTTTGGGGAAATTAGCTTTGGTTTACTCTCACACATCTAAGTAAGTTACAGTCAATCCCTTCTTAGATCTCTTCAATAGAACACCATCTAATCAACCCTAGGCAAGACCCCTTGACCTTGAGAGTTGGTCGAAAGTGAGGGAAGTTAGCATTGAGGTGACAATGTTTAAACTTTATTTCTTTTGAAGTTACTCTTTGTTAGCACTAGTGGATTGAGTCTTTTCCATGCAAGTTCTAAATCAAGCTGTAATAGAAGGCACATGGATGAAGAAAATTTTAGTCTCGTATGAGAACTCCAAGTTGACTGATTTGATCACTTAGATTGATGGCACATTTGGCAATATTGTATGGTCTCTAAGCTTCTGTAGGAAACCTGGGTATCCCCATTCACCACTTAGTGGAAGTCAGTGATGTGATTATGTTTCGAAGTTTCAAGGTTTTGATGTTGAACATGAAGATGTGTGGTTGAAGTTTGTCTACGATGTGCTTCAACATGATGTTGGGAGTTGCTACAAGGATTTTCTTCTAGGTGGTTTTATGTGTTTATGAGATTGCAGGAATTTTTCAGATACCATTTGGAAGATAATAACGAGGATGATGATTTTTTTGATGATGGTGCTAAATCTATTATATCCTTGAATCCATTATATAGGATTTGTCATAGTTGTCAGCCAAGTTAGGTACATATCACTAATAAAGTGCATCACTTAATCAAATTAAAAAATTGGTAGTATTACAATGCCCAAGGATCTATATAATTATAATAATTACAAAATTATTGGCCTCATTGTTATAATCAAAACAACCAAAAACAAGCATGCTACTGCATGGTTGGGGCCACAGCCACTTAGTGTTCCACAACTATCCACTCTCTTTTGGCAATTATTGGTCATAGTTCTCTTGCTCCTATCCATCTTTAGCAAGTGCTCTCGGGAGGGAGAGATCCCAATTGTTGTTCGTCAGCGGACTAGATATTGAAATGACCAAATTGACAATAACATACTTATGTTTATTTGTACCTACCTCTAGAGGTGTGGGGTTATTGATTCAACTTCATCACATGACTTGTGACAAGAGTTGTGGTAGTTATGCTGCTTACATTTGTGTTTCCTGGTGGGACCTTGCCTGTATTACAAGGTGCATTGCCATGGTCTTGGTCTAGATCTGAATATGCATAACCTGTTTCGACACAATAGTAAAATAGTTTGTAAAAGCTAGAGAATTTGAATATGAGAAAACCTATATATAGTATGATAAAACATACAAAATTTCAACTACTAACATTTGTATGGACTATAGAAATATGAAAGAAAACAACAATCATCTCTTAAAGTAGTAGCCTCAACAAACTATGAATGTAGATGCTTATATGAACACAAGTTTTCCACTTTGTGCCCAAGTTTTTGGGCTTTAGGACACATAATGCACTATAGAAATATGAAGGACAACCACAACCATCTTTTAAAATAGCCCACAATAAGCTAAGAGCGGTGATTTGCTTATATGTGCATAAGTTTGCCACTTAGTGCTCAAGTGCTTGCACTTTAGGAGAAAAGCAAAAGAGATGGATAATTTTTTTCTCCATGGAAAGACAAGTGAGGAGCGCTCATCTTGGCTGGTCAATTTCTAATGGTTAAACCGTGATAAATAAGCATTAGGCTGAATAGAGTATACTGGGCTCACCATACCAACTTTTATAGATTTAAAGATTTAAGATAGAAAAACTCCAAGAACACTTTGTCTTGATATGTTATGCTTGATAAGGTTGAGTGCTAAAGTTGACTATTGCAATAGGAGGTACAAAGTGTAGGGCTTTCGAGGGTTGGAGGGGGATTCAAGAATCTTGTTTGCAACTATGGGGTGGGTTTGCCATGCCTTCATTATTTGGATTTGTTTAAGTATGTAGGGCAAGTAAAGGAGATTTTGATCCCTTGGTTTGGAGATGTTCTTAAATGTCATGGCTCAAGATCAATGTTTGGAAATTCTAGTTTTCTGTGCAAGGAATTTATTTGATAGAACATAGAGATTGTTATGTTCCCAGATATGAAGGTAGGAAAGGTTAGTGGCAGTGAAGTAAGAGTTTATGAACACATGTTTGTTTTTGTAGATTTACTAGTTATTCACCTTGAACAGGTGATATGGAGTTGTGGCCAAGTAAATAGGATTGGATCACAAAGTGTAACATTACTCTTCCCATAAGTGAATAATTTCATTAATTTGATACAACTCTTCAGTTCCAAATCTAGAGTGATCCTAAATCTCTCCTTACAATTGGGAAAATTTCAAGGATATTTGGAACTTTATTGGTAGGTTTATCTTTATTAAAATTATCTATAAAATTGTTTTTCATTAAATGATACATATATATTGATAACCCATTGCAAATACGACCACAATTCCTTAGGCATGTTCCACTTTGTTATGTTACGAAAAGAGTGTTCTATCCATATACACTAATTTCTTAATGTAGATTATGTTGGTTAGAAATTTTGTATAATTTGGGTTTGATTGATGTACCCTTGGCACACGTCTAATTGCAAAGTAGTTATAACAATACAATAAAATGTGTAAAAATGAAAATAAACCTTTATTTCATATCATAAGCATGACACCACTTACTAGCAGATTCACCCCCAAAATGTTGCAAATAACAAGGTGTTGAATTATATAGCTTTGGAAGCTATTTTTTTTGTGTAACTAAACTATGTACATAAAAAGTTTTTGATGCCATGTGTTAACTTTATGACCAAGAGTCAATAGATCATGCCATGTGTCAATACCGCATGACAAGTGTCAAAAGGTTATGCTAAGTGTCAAACTCATGCCATGTTTCAACCTTATAGAGGGCTGCTTAGAGGCCAGCTTAGGGCGGTTCCTAGGGGGGCTGCTTAGGGCGGTCCTAGGGGGCTGATTAGGGCGGTCCTAGAGGGCAGCTTAGGGCGGTCCTAGGGGGCAGCTTAGGGCAACCAACCCCAAGTATAAAAGGAGGCTGGCCCTCACCATTTGAATTTTGGACACACAATTCTGGTGAAGTCTCCTGCTGCTATAAGGCTGAGTTATACCTTGTATTCTCTTGCTGTTATATGACTAGTCCCACTGTTCTACTGCTGAAACAGAGGTTCCTAGGCTGCTACTGTAACTATCATAAGTCTGTTACAAGGTTACACGAACCGTGGGTGCGATCGGACCTGGCTAAAGAATCCGATACGGGTGCGACACTCATCCCAAAATTAGGAATCGGGGATTCGGAACCCTAACCCTAATTAACCTTAATTATCCTATATAAACAACTTTATATTAGTCAAAACGAGGTGGAAGAATCCGATTCGGGTGCGGTTAGACCTACGGCCGAATCCGGTAACTATGGTCTGTTACAATAAGAGGTTATGACAGCAAACTTTCCCTTTGTAGATTTCTGAAATTTGTGAAGCATGTAGAAGTGACTAGAGTTTGTAATCTTGCTGCCCTAATCCTTCTAATCATTTCTTTTAAAAAATCCATCATTGAGCCTTGGTTGACCCCATTGCCCAATGGATAAAACACTAGTTCCTTATCCTTCCAACCACCTTTTTTATGATTACTAAAACAAACCATTTTGCTAGAGCCAGCTCTTCATTTCACCTTAACAATCCTATCCTAGGGAAGCCTCCCTTGTGTTGGAGAAGACCCAACCTAAAGGTTAGAAGAGGGTTTGGTGTGGTAACATTGGCCTCCCTCATAGTTACTCCAAGACCATACCTAGAGCTTTAGGACTTTATCTTGAAAGGTATGAGTTTGGGTGTTGTTGCTGCCTTTCACACACTTGGGTCACGTGGCAGAAATCTTCAAGCCACTCGGTGTGTCCTTTGGGGGCAAGTCTCGAGTCAAGGCTGTCACCTTGTTCTTGACTCCTCCGTTTAGGCTCAACTCTTAACGAAGTTAAGGGGGGTAGACCCTATTAAGTTACTAAGGATAATTACTTAGTATGGTGATGTTAAACTGAATGAGTTACTTAGGAGTTTGAAATTTAACTATAGACAATCGAAGATGACAAGATACAAAAATGAACACACGAAAGCACAATGCTGAGACACAATATATATATAAAGCAAGAAAATAACCAGCGCCTTAGAATGGAGTCAAAAATAAAATCAATGTACTTGCATGTGCTTGGAGTGAATGTTTTGCAATTGCCTCTTGGTACGTTTTAAGTTAAATTTGGGGTGTGAGTTGATTAAAATTAGGCGAAGGGGTGGACTCCAGATATACCCGAGAGTACTTGGAGTATGTCCAAAACTAAACCTTCACGGCTACCCGCAAGGAATATGTGGGCTGAATGGAGTCTCTGGGGCTATTGTTCATAACGCACCCGTTAGGGTGTGACAGAGATCGGCGCCCCGAGGTCAGTTTTCAGAAGTTCCCGCTTCCTTTGGGTATTTTGCCACCGTGATGGTTTGATCTAGGTGTTGGATTTTCACCTGTTGGTTTGTTAATTTGGGAGAGTGACTCCTAATTATACTAGTCACTCAAGTGCTTTTGATACAGCTTGACTGATCGGACGAACCGCAGCCAAGTGCAGAGCATACACACCGGAGTCTTGTCAATTTTAGTAAATTTTACAATGGGTGTTCTTGTTAAAAGAAAACCCTCCAGGAACCTCTTTCGATCCAAGTGGATCTCAATCGGGGAATCAAGGAGGGGTTAATTTTATAATGCTTATTGAAACAAAAGATGATAGCAAACCAAACATAAAAGATGAGCAAACCACAATTTTCTAATTAGACTACCACGAACCTTTCTTCACCTTTCGGCTCAAAGGAGGCTCGTGGGGTAAGTATTAGAGTTACTTTAAAAACAATAAAAATGGAATATGGAATTGATTTTATGTCAAAGTATACTACCCTGCAGATTAATGCTACTCTAGATTACAAAAGATGAACGAAAGCAAAAAAAAGACACGGACGCAAATCTTCCCAAGGGGGATGGGGAATGGGCTCGAAAGAGCCTATTCAAAAATTATTTTTATTAACAGCGGTTACAATATCAGAGAACTGATGTAATTCCTCTTGATCCTTATACGGAGTGAAATCAAGAGCTTACAAAGTGCGAAAATTAAAGGTTTTAATTAAATGGGAGACCCCTGGGGGGATTTAAACGCTCCTGAGGTCACTTTCGAACAACAGCTTCCTTTCTTTTCTGTCAAACATGCTAAAAACCAACAAGCATATCAGACTAAAATATGCCCAAAAGCACTTTGAAAGTACCTTTGGGTCAGCTTACTTTTAACAAAAAAAACTAAGTTAATACTTGTTAAATTGAGGTAATCTAGTTATGCAAAAAGGGACCAAGGAAAGCAAGCTTTCCTTGGGATCTTGGGTTGCTGTTTGGGAAGCCAATAAAATGTGCACTTTATTGTAGAATATGAATCTTTAACGTATAGCAAACATAATTCAAATGCATGCAAGCTACAAATTTTCTTTAAAAATACATGCAAAAAAGGACGATTTCCCTAAAGCTAGATCTAGAATGCTTATGAAACCTTTTAAGAGCAAGATCTAGACTATGGGCTTTGAGAGGATAGATCTATGTTGAAATTATTTTTAAGATGATAGATCTAAACAGAATCAAAGCTATGAACAAAGTAACCGGGTAAAAGAGTTGATTTTTTAAAGAAATGAGAAGAAGAGGAGAGAAGGTCGGCTCGTTGCTTGAATGGAGCAAGCTGAAAGGAGGCCCTTTTGTGGAGCGCTGAGGGACAGAGTCTTGAGCTTATTGGATAAGGAATGGCGTCAATCTTGATCCACACCTTCATCCAATCAGAAACCTGCAACTAGATAACACAAGCCTGCACACACCTCGTGAGATCTGGATATAGATGTATAAAGCAACAAAAATGAAAGATCATGCAAAAATAATCTTATTTAAGCATATAACTGAAATTTTTGAGCTTACATCATATGGATAAACAAGATCAAACAATCTAACTTGCCTAGTTTACACCCTTACTTGATTCAACCGAATCCTTGAAGCCAGAACACAGAAGCGGCACAGAATTTGGAAAGAAATTGCAGTTACCACATCAGCAGCATAACACTGAGAATCCACACAAACACATGCACTACACGGTATAGCCTCCAAAGCTTCTTTATTCACAAATGATGATCAATACACAATTACAATGGCAAGCGCTTCAATCCAGCTCTAACTAGGTTGGAAGAGGGAGCCTCAGCCAGGATATATGCAAAAAATAGGACATCCAGCCCAGGGGGGGTGCAATTCCTCAAGGAATCAGATCAAATCAGCTGATGGAGAGTCAATCAATGTAGATCTGAAGCTGAACTGAGCCTACTTGTCAATCGGGGGCTTGATTGAGCTGATACATCAACCCATACACCGACACATCAGTCCACAGAGCATCCAGGAGAGTCCACATGTGTGGAGGAGAGAGAGAGGGCGCAATTCCTCATGAAGACAGCTGAAGATCAACTCTGGATCTGATTTTGATCACCTCCTTCAGTCAGGATTTGTCAGATCCATTCAATCTGCTTCAGATCTGACTGATTTCAATCAAATCGACTGAGAATCCGCTGATTTATGATTTTGGATTTGCTCCATTATTCATCAATTTATTAATTAAAATAATCAATAATTGATTTTTGGGGCTTTCTGATCTGAGTGATGGAAAATCACTAAAATTAGGAAATAGTGGGTCCATGGGTTTACATGGTGCTCTTAGCTTGAAAATGAGCACCTACATGACTGAAACTGATTATTTGGCCCACTTTTATTACAAAATCAAATTTTCCAATCAAACTATTAAAAAATAGCCTGAGTTTTGGAAAAATTAAATTTTTAATAAAAAACACTGAAAAAACTAAAAAATTGAAAAATTGAAAAAACCTAGGGGCATATGACTCGACCATGATGTCTAGCATGGTTATACATTGACACATAGACTCTAATAACCTCAATAGGCCTAAATGCCAAGCCGACCACCCCAACTTTGGAGGTATGGAGTGAAAAACTTAGAAATTATCAGTCGTTTATTCAACAACCAATAATAACCAAGGGAAAAAACACCCTGGGCTGATCGGATTGACAAATAAAGTCTAAGAGACCGAGTCTTTTACAGACACTATCATGCTAGAACATTTATTACAATTCCCCCATGGGGTATGAACATGTGATATAGTACAACAAGCACTTCCCAGAAGTACTTCCAAAGGTCTTCTGAAGTCCGAACAAGTTAACCCTGTCCGGTTCACCAGGCTCACTTGATAAAAAAAAAAACACTAAGTACAACTTAAGTGGTAAAAGGTGTAACAAGCCCAAGCACCTTTTTGTTTTATCCAAAATGAACTTGCCTCGTATGAATCTTGTCTGTCTTGACTTGACAATTGTTAGGAGGATATGTGTTATTGGAAGAGCTAGAATTTTGTGACAGATATTGAGTAGGGTTATCGACCTCCAATTGGTAGTGAGTTTTTAGGTTGGTTTGGGTATAGTCTTTCAAGCCTTTGTTAATATTCTCCCAATGATTGCTTCTGAATAGCTCCCTTCCACATTTGCAAAAGGTCGTTCGCCCATATTTTATGTAGGTAGAGAATATAACTCAATATACATATACCTTGAATGTCATATTTTTATTTGAAATTGATAAACTTCTTGTTGGCAAAGCCAATGTAGCTTATCTATGAAATCCTTTGTTATTTTGATAATATTTCTCATAGTAATGGGACTTGGCAGGTTGCTGTCGAGTCTACCCTACTTGCCACCCTAAATGGATGGGTTTGACCTGGACTCAACAGGTCTCACCTAAACCTCGGTTGACCCATTGCCCGCATGAGCAAATCACCGAGTCATAAAATAAAAAAACCACTATTTTCTTGGAAACGCTGCTGAATCAAAGGAAAACCCTGCCGAGTCATGAAAAACCATTGAGTTCTTTGACATGTATTTAACTTCTAACATTTTTCCTTGAGGCTTGTACTTATATTTTACCTTTAATGTTGATGCTTACCTTACACTTATACTTGGTATTTACCTTTTACTTTATTTACTTTTAATGTTATTGTTGATCATCTAACATTAAAAGTTAAAAGAAGGACCCCTTTTCAGAATGTTTGGTAGTGGAGTTAGACCCTAGGATCTCACACAAAGAAAGTAGAAAGTGGTATGCTTTCCAGTTTTCAGTTGATTTAGTTATTTTTTGACATTTTGGCATTTCAACAGTTTGTGAAACAGAACAGTGCATTTTTTCTCCTACGCCCCTTGAGTTAAGCATTGCAGAAATGTGGGATCAAAATACAGACATTGAACTTTAGCAAAAAAGAATCAAGAAAGTTCATGGGAGAACGTCTTGGTAATGAGATTAGCAACCTCATTACTAAACAACGTTCAGCTTAATGGGTGCATTGTCTAGGTTGGCCTAGGCTATTAAGATTGTCATCGGAATTCAGATTTGACTGAGTCTTAACTCTCAACATTGGATGGTTTGAGAATGTTCAAACTTCATTTTGGTTCATGAATTATAATTTCATGCCATTGTCCAAGGCAATTTTGAATCTTGAATCTTGATGATACGAGTATTGATCATAATTCTATGATATATTTGGATATGCTATTTTTATATTATATTCAGTGTGTTTGCATTATATTAAAAATAATCTCTTATGTCTAACCTAAATTGAATGCCAAAAAATTAATTTTCTTTAAAATCCATTTTTTTGTATTTTTCAATATGGGGACTCACTATGATTCTAAGCTGTGCAAGATTGCTGACACAGACTTGCTTCATTCCGCAATTATTTAGCACCAACTTACCTTGTTCAGTGTTTTAGTTAACCATTTTATTTAGTTTAGAAGAGGTTGAATACATGTTTTTAAATTGGAAATTTTGTTATAGAAGTATTGATGCAATTTAGTATATTGGCGTCTTTTGGCTAAGATATACAAGAAGCATAATCTAGGTAATTACTAATATCTCTATATTTGGCTAAATTTAGTTTATTGTTGACAGAACGTAGCAAAGGAATCTGGTGAAAATTTGGATAAAATCTCAGAAAGAGGCCAAACTTTGCATGTTAAGATGGATTTATCACAAGTGCATTGTCATTACCCTGAGGTATGCTGCATATTCCAATATTTTGGAGGATTGTATTAGGTTTCAGGATTGCATGTGAGACTGGTTTAGGCCGGCAGAGATTTTGCTATTCATTGAAGGTTTTATCTATGTTTTTGATTTATCTGCCATGTTAGATAGAAGGCCAATCAGGGGAAGATACCAATATGGGAGAGATGCCACAAAACTGCCACAATACCATGGAGGTATGCTGCCAACTTTATAGATTTATTCCAACGTTAATGCTAACATCCATGTCTCTCTTTCTCTATGAATAACAGGCACTTTGCAGGATGTCATGAGTTTTAAGACGATTTTTATTTATAAATGAATGTTTCCCACTTTGAGGATGATGGCAGTTTGTTATTTGCTGGAATAGCATCTTGACTAAAGCAATACATAAATGCACAGAATGATGCAGGTGAAAGTTTTGAGGCTATGAGAGGCTCGTCACATGGTTGTGTTGATACTTCTAAGGTACAATGGTGTACACACTGGAAGTCTTTTTTTGGATAACTGGTCTGATAAAGTATTATGAATTTTCCCTTTCAAAAAATTTGAAATTATCATGTCAAATTCGAATTGCAGGCCAAATTGGACATTTCTGTGAAAGCATCTGAATGTTTGATGGAAACCATTGAATCATGCGAATTTTCATCTTCTAAAGTGACAAGTTATGTTTCTGAGAAAGGAAATGATCCTGACCAACAACACAGAGTTTCAAATGAGATTGTAAATAGGGCCCTAGAAAGTCCTGCCATATTTGCTGGTAATAGAGCATTTATAGGAGATTCAGAACGTTTTCCTTCAAAACCAGATAAAGTTGATGTTTGTAAGGAGGATCTCAGAGTTGTAAGCCGTGTCAATGATAAGAAATCTTCTTTGGAGCCCTCAAGTCAGAGTAAAGAAGATGGCAACATGTGTCAGCTTTCTGCATTCCAGTCTTTGTTATGTGATTATAAGTTGAAGCCTGAAGAAATTGAAGTTCACTTAAATAATACAGAGAGATCACTGCCCACCCCTAGATTTGAAACTTTCCCCATCGAGTTGAAAGTTGAGAATGTTGAACATGAGAGAGAAACTCCACTTATACCTGTAAGGGGCAATTTTCCCAACGTTTCTGTGCCGACAATAAAGGTTAAGAGTGAAGAATTTGAAGACTGTCAAAGTGATGAACTAGACCATATCTCACTTCAATTGAGGCAGAAGCTCAACAAACCAATGCTTGCCGACATGGAATTACCCAAGATAGACATTTCAAAAGGAGAATGTGATTCTGAGGAAGCCCAGAAGCCCAAAGAAAGAAATTTTTCCATCAAGCGAAATAAGAAAAGGACAACAATGTGAGTTTTCTCTCCATCTGTCTGGCTTTCTATTCTACTGTCTTACTCTCTTCCCCCTATCTTCCCAAATTGTTTCTGTTTGCTTCCATTTCTTCCCTCCAAAGGTTGCAATTGGTTCTAAGCTAACTAAGGGACACTATCCATTCAGATGTTCTGTCGAAACTGCTCTGGAGGAAGATGCCCCTGGACTTTTACAGGTATGGGCTTTAAACTCTGTGAGTAGATACCTTTTACTGATACACGTTTGCTATGAATGATCCAATTTCTAAATTAATGCCCCATAGTGCTAATTTATCATAACAGGTTTTACGTGAAAAAGGTTTTATGGATGAAATCAAGCTTTATGGTGACTTGGTGAACAGAGATTTGTTAGGGTTAGCAACTGAAGAAGATAATTTCAAAGAACTTGAAAACGTCATTGATAAGGTCGGTTTATTGGATTCTTAATGATATTGTGATGCTTCTAGTGTTGGCAAAGTTGAAAGTTGTCACTTGTCAGAATACGGCGACAATCCATGTATGAAACAATATTTGCTGCATTCTGGTTTCAACTTTCTTTGTTTGTGCATATTAAGATGAGTTATTGTGAGCTTATTTTAACTCTCTTCACAGTAGAAAGATTTCAGGAAGCCTTTGTGATAGAAATGCTTCATTTGTTTTGTTCAATTTTGTTTTCTCTGCATGGCATTGGGGACTGTGTTCTATTTTTTCTAGCTTTAATGTCAAGCCTATGAGAATGATTTGTGTCGCCTTCACTAATATTGGAGGAGACATTTGGCAATTTTATGGAAATTTTTTCAGCTATGGGGACGGCCTTCTGGTTTGCTTAAGATGGGTCGCACGCGACAGATAGGGGCTAACAAGCCTACATATTGCTTGACTTGTCTTCTTTCGCTGATTGAACAGGTACACATAGCTCTTCTAATCAGGAGTAGTTTCTTTGGAACGTGGAATTGCCGTTCTAGTATATTCAGATCTGTCAGGCATATGCCATTCCTGTTAACTTCAATCAACTTAAGTTTGTTTGTTGAATTTCCAGACCCGATCTTTACAGCTGCGCAAGTGGCCTGTTGAATGGGGTTGGTGTCGACAGCTTCAGTCATTCATATTTGTATTTGAGAGACATAATAGGTGATCTCATTTATTATTGGACATTGTTTACCTTGCAATACTCCTGTCTATTATTTTATGTTGGTGTTTTAAACATCTAATTCATATCTCTATAGTGCAGAATAGTCTTGGAGCGTCCAGAATATGGTTATGCCACATACTTCTTTGAGCTGGTGCAATCTCTGCCAATCATGTGGCAGGTGGGACGATTGATCACTGTGATGAGTGTTGCCATCTGTAGCAGAACTGCTCTTCTTGAAAACAAGCCTCTGGAGGTAGTAGGACATCTGCCATTTCCTCAATATTTAGACTGGTCATCCTTTTGCAACTTGTCAGTAGTTTGTTGTGATGTCATACGTCTCTAAAAATCTATTATGTGAACACATTCTTAATCTAATCAGCTTTCTATGCAGTTGCAACTTGCAGGTGGTTGCTTCAAATTTCTTTTGGTAAATTTTTTGAAATTAAGTTAAACAATTTTCTCCTTGAGCAAATATTTTGACTGTTGTTCCCTTTTCAAGTATTTCCATAGCCTCAGTTGTTAAATTGGAAATACTGAATTAAATCAAATAATTAAAATTCCTATGCTTGTTGAATCTGGGAATAGTTTCCTGAGGAACGTATTGCCACAGTTTACTATCACTCTGCTGTTCTTGGGGTAAGAACAGCTTTAGTAGGATTGCAAGTTGGAAATTGGAATTGAAGTTTTAAATCAGCTTTAGTAGGATTGCAAGTTGAAATAATTTGGTCATGATGAGGGTCAGCATAGCAGCCTATTTTCCCAGAAGTGTGCCTTACTGAAATGCCTCTTAAGATGAGTGGATGCTTTTCATAATTGAAATTCTGAAATGACATGAGGATGCTTGTGGAGTTGACAGTAGAAAGAATTTAAACCTGTAGGTTATGAAAAAACATGTCCCACAAAGTGAGAAACAAGACAGGTATATTCTATTGCTGTGATGTTGGGATTCAATCAGAAATATCGATTATGCATGGTCTATGTAATTGTCAAGGATTCTGCATGGTCTATATAATTGTGAATGATGATATGCACGTCAACTCAGAGAGGAAGTTCTTCATCACAGATCTGATCAAGCCGTTGGGACTTCACAGCACATACATGAAAGGCTAAATGTGCTAGATAACTTCCGCTGGAGATTCAACTTTGACTTCGGCCTTTGACATCGACTTCACCTTGTAGAAATTTGGCAGAGCAAGAGATTGAACTGTGTACAAACCCTTGTTGGATCATTCACTTAAACCATTTGTATATACTACACTCATCAACTCATACCCAGCAATATGGGGTTTTGGCTCCTGAAGATTTATCAGCTGATGCCCTTGAGTGCGATGGTCCTTTGATATCTGTTTTATCAGTGCTTTTAGACTGGTCTTGATTCCTTTCGGCCACTATTGGACATGAATAAAACCTTCTAATCTTACTATACACTCTCAAAATAAGTTATTAAAGTTACAAGGGGAGGAACTACCAATAGGGCTTGGTTGGTTGGTAAAGCAGGTGTGTTTCTATTCTTCCAACCGAGGTTCAAATATCCCTAGAGACATGTTCACCCCTTGTGGGCTGTTTGTCCCATGTAAGCCCTCTGTTTTATGTGGCCGGGGCAATGTGTAAGTCCTGGGTGAATTTTGCAGAATAGATATCCCCCATTTGCGGCATCTTAGACGAAGGATAGCTTCCATAAGTTGTGAGAAGTATCTGCTTCAGTGTAATATCCCATGTTGGAAGGTGCTACTTGCCCACATAAGCCCACTGTTTTATGTGGTTGGGGCCATGTGCAAGTCCTGGGCGAATTTGGCAGAATAGATTCCCCCACTTGCGTCATCTCAGACAAGGATAGCTGCCATTACTTGAGACTCTGAGAGGTATCTGCTTAGTTGTAATATCCCATGTGGGAAGGTGCTGCTTGCATATGTTGTTGAACAGAAGCATCTTACCAAAGGAAGGGAGGAAAGTCCTTTCATATAAAAGGTGCTAGCAATATATCAACAATTACCCTATGAAACCATTAAGTCTACTACTGTTATTTGCATGTATCAGAAGCAGTTTCCTTGAAATAAGCAAGGTTGTGGATTTATAGGATTAAGGCAAACACTGATGTCAACACCCACACAGGGGATGATAAGACCTTGATTCTCAAAGTGGGAAGTGAAATAGGTAACATTTCCCACCAAACAACTTATGTGTATGGATGGGTGTTGATATGCATCAGATTGTGGTGCCAATCAAAAACCAATTTTGAAATGAATTAGTATAGAAATAGTAAATACTGAAGCATGTACCAATCTGATCACCAAGCAACTTTTGCACAAGAATGTTCACTGAGCTAGAGTCAATGAGGTACCCTTGCATCCAAATATCCACTATGCTTGTTCTTAAAGGTCCAAATACTAAAAAACTGTACAGATAAGATCCATTCGTTATGAGAGTAGTTCATGTACCAAAACAAATTTGACTAGTGATGAGTGGTGACCCTTAGGAACAACTTCAGTTGCATTTTGATTAATTGAGGTGCAGGGTGATGATCCAAAAACTTTTCTAAAAACAACTATAGAATATCCATTATGTTTTGATCAGTTTTGACTAGTGATGAGTGGTGACCCTTAGGAACAACTTCAGTTGCATTTTGATTAATTGAGGTGCAGGGTGATGATCCCAAAACTTTTCTAAAAACAACTATAAAATATCCATTATGTTTGATCAGTTTTATTGCACATTATTTCAAATGCTTCAATGAATAAAGTTTAAACCTGTAGATCTGGAAACCAGTGTTGATAATTCTCAAGAGAGTGATTGTGCAATGATCAAGAAGACCACTTACACCAGCTAAACTTCTTACATTAAGTGTGGACAATTTCATTAATTGATATGGTGGTGATGAACCTTGAAAAACTTGTACAATAGTGATAAGTCACTAGGATTCCAGAGTTGATGCGTGTTATCACTCGAATCTACATCAATAGACCTGTGCAATAATTATAGGCAATCTAGCCCTGTCACTGCTAGATGCCTCTCCATTTGGGCTGGTGCTTTTCCAGTCTCAGGAAGATGTCCCTAGGGTCTTTATATGCTGTCTTCTAAAGAAAGAATCTGCATGTAAACTTGAAAGATATCGGCACACTAAAGGATCCCTCGAAGCACTTGAGAACAGTGATTAACACTAAGTTGCCAAGAAATGTGGGTACGGGGACGGGGATGCCGACGCCGCTTTTTGAAACAGGGTACTTGGGTACGTCGGGGGTACACACACACACACACACACACACACACACACATATATATATATATATTTTTTTTTCCAAAGAAAAAAACCTTTTATTCATAGAATAAACATGAACTGCTCTTCCGAGCTTACATCAAAAAATACCGCTCTTACGGTCTTGAGTCAAAACACTCTTAGTCCTTTCGTCAAAAGGAGCTGCTCGAAGCTTACATCTCACAGTTTCCTTGAATTTTGTCAAAACAGTTTCATAGTTTTTACTGTTGATTACAAAATCTGTTGTTCCTCAATGCCCAAAATTTGCTTCTGATTTTTTAAATTGTTTCATATCGAAGGGTTGTTATGCCCTCCGTCACTTCTTCTATCTCCATCAAACCTGGTTGATATGCTAAAGCCTGTTTTGAGAGGACATCGGCTTCCTCGTTCAATTCTCGGTATATGTGTGCGAACGATATCCTTCTGAACATAGCTTTCAAAATCTGAATTTCAGCAAGATGTTGTAAATGTGGAACTCGTATAGTGTCTCTTCCATTTTTCCAGTCTACCACAACTTTAGAATCGCCATAAATCTGAATGTCCTGTATCTGGTTGCTTTGGGCCACTTTTAAAGTTGCCCATAAAGCCGAAAGTTCAGCCCTGTTATTAGACGCTTGTCCCATGGCATATTTTACAAGCATCTTTCTTTTTGATGAGAAGTAAATCACTGAACCAGCTCCTCCCAAAGGAGGCTCTCCTTGACTGGCGCCATCGAAATATGCCCATGGAATTTCGCTGTCTATTATTGGAGCTCTGATAATTCTTGTTTTGGAGATGACAATGTCAAGCTTGTGTTCGTGAATCTTGCTCATTAACAGGGAAATGGTAATGTCAGGAGTGGTCCATGTGTTGTTGAAAATAGATATGTTCCTTGCTTTCCAAATACTGTAAACAAAAAGAACCGGAAATGCTTCATATGGACCTACCCTTTCATCATGCCACCATGATTTGGTTCTTTCCTCTAGGGTAGCATTCGCTCTTTCATGCGATTTGTCTACAGATAGCTTTCCTACCATGCTCATTCATACGTTGCTTGCATATGGACAGAAGGCGAACAAATGTGAGTTCGTTTGATCGCTTGCTTTGCACAATGAGCATCCGGTCCCTCAAAGCCTCTTTTCTGTAACATTTCCCATGTCAATAGTTTATTTGAGAAAGCTAACCACATTGTGATTATGGTTTTTAAAGGACTTTGTATTTGCCAAAGTCTTTTCCACCACCATTGTTTCTCTCCCCCTGTATGCTCTTCAAATGATGCTTGATAACATAATTTGGCTGTGTATTGCTTTGTTTTAGGATTTTTTGTCCAGACCATCTTATCCAGATCAGGTCCCAAATGATGTATATATATGTGTGTGTGTGTTAAAATTTATAAAAATAAAACATTTTACACTCACATCATACATGCATATTTGATATTTCTAAATTCAATGATTCATATGAACATTCGCATTGAAAATTTGAAACATAAAATAATAAATTTGATAAATCATATGACATAGACTCATAGTACATATCAATTGGAAGACTGAAGTTATATTAATAGAATTAACAACATAAAAATTTAAAATATTATATGTCCATGACACCATGAGTTCAAACTTCATTGCCATACAATCCAAAATTTGCCTAAAGGCATTTTAGACATGAAAAAGAAAGTTCAAAACAGTAAACATTGAACATGAACAAGATAATTGATTTGGCTTCTTCAAGCCTTGTCTTCAGTAGCCTTAGGATCAATGTCATTAGCATCACTAAGGTCCTCTGTGACGTCGTCGCTGGAGTAGTGAGCACAGTGCACTAGTTGCGTCGAGAGGCACTTTCTACAACTCAAATGGGTGGGTGAGATGTGTCCCGTCTGTAACGCTGACGTGGCACATGTTGGCTCATTAAAATAATAATAATAAAAAGTAAAACAAAAAAAGTTATAACATGTCGGCTTATAATTTAAAAAATAAAAATATTATAATTATATAAATATACAACTATATTAGGGCAATACTTACAAACTAAGTAGTAAATTCAATTGACTTTAGTAAGAAGATATTATAAAACCAAGAACATATAAAATTTAATAAAACCTCGTAGGGAAAAACCAAACTTCAATAATAGATTTATTATTGGTGGGCCAAGGCTAAGATCATCTCTCCTTCTCACTTTGGCAAAATACAACTAGCAAAAAACCACGGGCCACCAAAACCATGTGCTTTAAACCATTAGTCAAGGTTAACCCTAACATGTAAATGTTCATTTTTAGTTATAAAGAAAAACAAGTCATTTCTCAAAAACATTTGAATAAATGTTTAAAATCTTCATTTGATGGTAAAATGATTTTCAAATTCCAATTTATTCTCGAAATCTAAATTTTTAAATTTTTTATGGATTAGTTTACTCATTAACTACTCTTGACATTCATTATTAGATTTAAAGAAAGACAAGTAAAACAATTTTTGGAAATCTATTTGATTAAATAATTATTTACTCACCTCATTTTTTTACTGATATTCACCCTATTTTGAAATTACTTAAGCAAGTTGACCATTTCCAACTAGGAATACTTATTAGACATTTTTGTAAATTAAAAAGAGTTTGCATCTCAAGAGAACTTGATCCCTCTCGGTGCTTGGTAGAGCCATAGTTAAGATGGATCTATACTGGTAGTGAGAAATGCAGTGTTGCGCTGGTTTAGGTAAGGGGCAAGGGCTCACATAACATGTGTTTTAGTGTTTATTATTTAATTTTTAAAATTTTGAACTTCAAACTTTGCAAATTGACTCGTCCCGAACAACGAGCTAAGATAAATTGTCAAACGGCTATACCAGCCGTGTACCCAAACACGTGGTACATCGTACCAAAATCCACGCGAGTACCCTATTTTCATACATGAAGTACCTGGTACGTGAGATTGGATTGGGTACGGTTGGGGACGTACCATTGAAGTACCCAAGTACTCGGTACTGGTTCGTGTACCCGACCCCCCGATACGGGTACCCATGCAACACTCATTAACATTAAGTTAAATCAAAGAGGGTTGAAATCACTAATCAGTTTTATTAGCCAAGTTATAGAAGTGTTCAAATGAATGGAAAGAAAGAATGTGCATCCTATTTGAAAAAAAGATTCAAAATAGGTGCATTGAAAGTAAAACCAAAACACTGCAATACAATTGAACATGTACTCAATTGAGAGATTCAAAGAGCCATAAACACAACATAGTATAACCAAATCAGTGTGTTATTTAAGAGATAAGATCACATGATAATGGCAAACACATGGCAGGATGCAATAGGTCCAATGGTATGGAGTGATGGAAGCAATTTGTTGGATCCAGAATGTAATGTCCTCATCTGATTAGGCATTGAGGACCAAAACCGCTAACCTATGTGATTCCTGTGGGTTCGAGCAGTTACTGACAATTAGGGAATCATCTAAAGACTGATGCCATCTATAGAAAATCTAGGGCATCATCATGTTATCACCATTAGGTCAAGAAGGGCCATCGAGGCTAAAGGCCACCATCATGCATGCCATCTAAGCATTATTTAATGATGCATGCACTCATTTAAGTCTCTATGCGCATCCATGCAAGTCAACTGCAAATTAGAAAATAAAGTGACCTAATTAGGTCAAAGATTAGGGTTTTCGCAGTTGAAAGTTATAAAAGGAAGATAAAGTGAAAGGAGACTCACTTTTGATGATTATTATTTTGGAGCTCTTGAATAGCAGCACATCGTGCAGCACAGGAGTTGGGGTTGGAGACGACGTCTTTAGTTATCGGGGTTTCGACAGTGAGATATCTGCTCTAGTCTCATTCAGGGTAAGCCATACAGGTTCACCATTTGCTCTTCCATTCATTCATAGTTATCTAGTATACTGCAGAGATTGTTGCAAGGGCACGTGTGCAGTCGTAAGGGGTTTTCAGCCAGAAAGCCCTAATCATTTGTTGGGTCTTCAGATCTCAGTTTTACTTCGAAACCCAGGCACCATTCTCATCATCGACATCTTACTCCAGTACCCGGTGATTATCAGGTCCGATCGTGCTCATCCTGAGCAATTATCAACCATTTCGGGATCAGGGGGGCGTGAGCAGCTGCACCTCTAGAACAATTCGCTAGCCTGCCTAGAGACATCAGAACTTCCGCATGCGCTAGGCATTCTCTCCGGCATGGGAAGGCTATCAGTCCTGCAAATCAGCAGCTTCATCGGACACCTCCTTCACTGAAAACGTCACCCTTAGCTGATCTGGGGTTCGTGCTGCTGGGGTTTCACTGGAAGCAGAAGATATCAGTTCATCTCCGATTCAGCTCTTGATGCATGCATACTCTCTCAGGAGCAGTCCAACCAGCTTATCAGTGGTAAGTGTTCTATCTATCCTACAAACCCTAACCCTAATTTTTGCTATAAAATAGGGATTTTTACATGGCAGTTTGCATGCTCGGTTGTGTTAGTGTATTTGTTTAGAATTAGAAAATATCGGGATTTGGGATATTACAGTGGTATCAGAGCTATCTACTTGGCCAGCTGTGGGCTTAAGAAATGAGACAGAGATGAATACAGAAGGAGACCCTTTTGTAACCTATAGGAGAAGAAAGAGTAGATACACATGGGAATTTGAGGATATCCAACTAGAGGATATCAGCTCAGACATGGAACAAACAGGTATACACTCTGATAAGGGAAAATGAACGGGAGAAGAGGAGTACAGGATAGAGTTTCGCAACTTAGTGTCTGCATTGCAAGACTTAACCAAAGGGCAAAAATATGTACTCAATGCAATCAACAGATTATCTGCGAAACCAGAAATAGGCATCAACAGTACACCTCCCTCACCGGTAGATTGAGGATCTACAAGCAGCAGTGGAAAGCATAGTTACATATATCGACGATATATCGCCGACATCGCGAGTCAATGGAGCCGGCGATATATCACCACTAAAATATCGCGATAAATTCCCGACACATTAAAATATCGTGATAAATTCCGAAAATATCGCGAGTCGATGGAAAATATCGGCTTGCTCATAAAAAATTAAATTTTTTCGCCATAAACAGGCCGCGGACGGGTTTTTCCGGTTCATTTGGACTTTGTGGCTTGGAGGAAGTGGAGGACTGACGTCTTGGGCGATTTTCTACAAGAGAGGAAGGGGGCAAAGGCAAACCATCAAGTTTCCATTGCATTTGCCATCTAATCAGGGATGTATTCTTTGAAGTTTGAACTTTCATTCTTTTTTTTTTGCTTGAGATTTGTTGGTTAATGTAGATTTAATGTAGGGTTTAGGTTTAGATTTAGTGTAGGGTGTAGATTTGCCATTACAATCATAGCCTATAGGGTTTTATCCTTTTAAGTAGGCCACCCTCCCATTTCTTTGAATGTTTTAATAATTTCATTGTTTTCAAAATTTTAAAGAAGAACATTTTAAAATTTATTCATTTTTGTTTGTTTGTTGTGGCATAGGTGGCACAATGCCAAAGCCATTGGATCCAATGTGGGAGTATGGGCAGCCAATTTACCCTAATAATCGGCAAAGGTTGAATTGCAAACTATGTGGGAAGGATATTTCTAGTGGAATTAGCCGCTTGAAATACCACCTTGCCAAAATTGTTGGGCATGAAGTGGATGTTTGTCCTGCTGTTACCCCAGAAGTGATGTGTATTGCAAACCAATCCATTCTTGACATGGCTAAGAAGAGGGACGAGAAGGAGGAATTCAAAAATGAACTTGCATCTCGAACACAGTCACGAACCATGCGAGGCACAAGTGACATGCATTCCTTCTCCTCATCTACACGACCCCCACATTCCACTGTGCCTTCTTCAACCTCACCTTATGTGGCATCGTATTCGAGGCAACCTTCTGTTTGAACCATGCTCAAACAAAGGGAGAAGGAAGAGGCAGATAGAGTTGTGACAAAATGTTTTCTATGGGGTGATGTGCCTTTCAACATCGCCATAAACAACCCCTACTATCATGCCATGTTTCAAGTTGTTGGCGCTGTTGGTCTAGACTATAGGGGGCCTTCCTATAATGATTTGAGAGGGAAACTCCTTGATGAGGAGAAGGTTGATTGCACCCAGAGATTAGATGAGCTCAAACAGTCATGGGCGGCCACCAGTTCCAGTATTATGTCAGATGGATGGACTGATGGGAAGGGCAAATCCATTATCAATTTCTTGGTCAATTGTCCCAGGGGGACAGTTTTTATCAAATCTGTCGATGCATCTCCCTATGTTAAAGATGCACACTTATTATGTGATTTGCTGGATAAGTTTATCCAAGAGATAGGTCCAGAATATGTTGTCCAAGTCATTACAGACAACGCTGTCAATTATGTTGCTGCTGGGAGGATGCTTATGGAGAGGTATGCAAGCTTGTATTGGACTCCTTGTGCTGCCCATTGCATTGATTTGATGCTAGAGGACATGGGAAAACTTCCTTGGATCAAAGAAGTCATTGATTCAGCTCGGAGTGTGACAAAATATATATACAATCATACATATGTTCTTTCACTCATGAGACGCTTCACGGGAAACAAGGAGTTGATGCGGCCTGCAATCACACGATTCGCCACTTCCTTCATTTCTCTTTAGTCTATGCATAAGGTTATGATGGAGTTGCAGCGGATGTTTCTTTCTGATGAGTGGGCATCTTGTGTCTATAGCACCAATCAAGATGGGCAAGCCATTGCTCGAATGGTGCAATTTGATTTGACTTTTTGGGGACGATTGGAGGAGGTATGTGCCATCAGTGAACCTTTGGTTGATGGTGAAAAACCCGCAATGGGCTACTTGTATGAGGCCATGGATAGGGCCAAGGAAGCTATCCATCACTACTATGAGGACAAGGGGGAGGTGGGACTCACAAGACGAGCTGAACTATGGAGTGTGATTGATGAACGATCGAATAATACTCTCCATCGTCCCATTCATGCAACAGGGCTCTACCTCAACCCTGCTTTCTCTTATGCATGTGGCTTTCAGTTTGATGCTGAGGTCATGGATGGCTTTCTCCAGTGTGTTCAGAGGATGGTGTTAACTCCCTCTGAGCACGCAGCGATTTCTAAACAGATGGAGATCTATACGATGTCAGGTGGCACTTTTGGCTATGACATGGCTGTCCAAGATAGAACCACAAGGATGCTAGGTACAATTTGTTTAAAACTTTCAAATTTTGATCTCTTAGATTCTTAACTAATTACCCTTTCATTTCTATGTTTTTTACTTGGTAAAAATTTAATACATTGTAATTTGTAATTTGAATTTTGTCTTACCGTTTACCTTCCTTGTTTTCTTTGTAGATGTGTGGTGGTGTCACGTCCCTGTGCCTCCGACTGGCGAAGAGGACGCAACCCAAGCTTCAACCACCTGGGCTAAGAGCCCCATGAACATGTGCATGAATAAAATTGCTGAAACAAAATGCTGAAACAGGTGTATTGAACTAGAAACATGCACGCATGAACTTTTATCATGCACAGATGTAATTATTCAACATACACAGCTACAATTATGTATCTTGCACAGCGGAATTAACATGCATTCATACAAGCATTCATCGAACATGTTCATAACATTCATTAACAGTAAACATGGTTGCAGAAGTAAATGGACAAGAGCACTTATCTTATGAAGAACCCGATCCACAACCAGCTACGTCGCTGCAACGTTCCACCCAACCATAGGCCAGCGTGCTCCTTAATCTCTCAGCAGCGTTGCCACCCCCGAGCTGGGCATGATTCTCCAAGGAATAAGGCAACAAGTAGGCTTACACATAGCCAAGGGTACACAACCACAGCCAAGCCAACACAGTTGGGTTTATCAGGCCATCCAGGAGTGGGAAAGGCTAAATGCTAAGCTGGTGAGCTCATTACAGAGCCAAGAACACCTACACCAGAACTAGCCTGGCTTCTAAGACACCCACACACACCCAACACAAGGAATCAGTCCCTTCTCTGCTACACAGTCCCTCAGGCCCTACATTCCCTTCCAGTGCTATTCAGGGGTTGTGGAGAAGAAAGCCAGCCCTCTAGCTCTGTCTGTGTGGTTTTCAGCCACTAGGTTTATCAAGTAGACCAAGCCCCCATCCCTGCTCCCAACACAGTCCGAAGACCAACCATTGCACACATGCAAACAATCAGCTGATATAGCTTAAGATAGGGAAAACAAATTCTGAGTCATTCTTGGCCCTATCGTGGCCAAAATGACTCTCAAGCGAATTTACAACAGTCTCCAAAATGTAAGGAAGACCATAGCAACCACAGCCAAAAACGTGGGGAAAATCAGCAACCCGAAATGTATCAGTGAGCACAGCTCACAACAAACGTGGGGAACACAGCCCGTCCTGGGCAACGAAATCATCGAGAAAACATATATAGACCACGCAGAGGAAGAGAAAAATGCAGACTTCCAAACTGTGCGTGAAATGAACAGACTCTCGTCCCAAAATATAAAGAAAACCACAACGATCACCACGTAAGGGAGACCATTGCAACACAGCAAATCATGGATGAAAACGCACAGCTCCCAGCTCGTTGTGTGAGTCCCAAAACGGAAGAATACCTGTGCGTGAGGATAATGGACAGAATATGGTCCCTACGTGAGGACGAACAACCTACAGAGAGGACGCGAATTGGAAGTGCGTGAGTGTTTAGCACAGGCATGGGAGAATAGAATGTCCGCGGGAGTGATAAGAACGAAAAATGAGTGAAGGGCGTGAGCGGTTCAGTGCAGGTGTGGAGAGGATAGTTTGTCCATGGGTGGAGTGTGCGCGTAGGCTAGGACTGACAGTCCTGCCACCCCACTCCCCAAAACAATAACTGCCATAACTTCCCCCAGCTACCAGCAGAAATTCTTAATGAAGGTGGTTGCGTAAGGCAAGGAAAGAAGACACATGGGTATTTTCCCTCATTGGCCCAAGGTTTGACAATTTCCCCACCCTTATCCTTGTGAAAATCATGCCCCTTTCTCATTTTAGTTGCCGCGATCGTAGCTGGTCGGGTTATTTAATTAAAGATGCATATTTACATGATGATAAACTTAATATGTGCCGCATGCCCCGATATACCATCGGTGACAAGTTTAAATCCAAAACATAGCATAACCGATCAATGGTGGGGCCTTGGCCTTGAGCTCCACACCACGATCATTACAATATATACATCATCATATATATCTAATGCAACGGGGTCAAAACCGGGGTGTGACATTCCCCTCCCCCTTCAATAGCACTGTCCTCAGTGCTTACAAAATTGAACAAAATGCTACACTGGCATTGCCTCAGTGTTCCGCAAAATTGAACAAAAATGGATGTGCCAATCGCATGGCATCCTCCAGCTCCCATGTAGCCTCCTCAGGTCTGTAGTGCTCCCATTGCACCTTTACCTGACCTATGGCTCGGTTCCGGAGCATTGTGACCTTCTTGTCGAGGATGCGCATTGGCTCGATTCAGAACTCTCCCTCGGGTTCCACATGAATCACATCCCAATTTATCACATGGTTAGGATCATGTACATATCTCTTAAGCAAAGAAACATGAAAAACATTATGAGCTCTAGTGCTAGCAGGCAATGCAAGTCTATGCAACTGGCCCTATTCTTTCAAGCACTTCAAACGGCCCACAGTATCTTGGCGACAACTTGGCACAACTTCCAAGCTTCAAGGAACTCTTCCTTGCCCTCACTCTGAGGTAAACATGATCCCCAACACTGAACTCCCTGTTCACCTTATGCTTATTTGCATAGCTTTTATGTCTGTCCCGTGCTGCTTTCAGCTTCTGCCCGATCCTTACAACCTCTTGCTCCATTTCCCTGAGCAATTCCGGTCCGAGCACAATCCTGTTCACTGGATTATCCCAAGTCACTGGTGTCCTACACCTTCTTCCATACAGAGCTTCATACGGACTCATCCCCAAGGATGCCTGCTGTCCATTGTTATAAGAAAACTCTACCAAGTGCAAGTAATCTTCCCACTTGGTCGGCTTGTCCATCACATACATGCGAAGCATGTCTTCAAGCACCTGATTAACTCTCTTTGTCTGACCATTTGTCTGAGGATGATATGCAGTGCTGAAGTTTAGCTTTGTACCCAAGTCTGCAAACAGCCCTTTCCAAAAGTTGGAAGTGAACTTGACATCCCTGTCAGAGACTATTGCCTTAGGCAATCCATGCAATTTGAAAATCTCCTTCATGAAGATCTTTGCAATGTCGCCAGTCTCGTACGTAGACTTAACCGGTATAAAATGTGCTGCCTTAGTCAACTTTTCTACCACAACCATTATGGAATCATGTTGTCTCCAAGTCATTGGCAATCCTATAATAAAATCCATGGAAATAACTTCCCATTTCCATTCCGGAACTGGCAAAGGATGCAACAAACCTGCTGGATGTTGATGCTCAACCTTTACCTGTTGACATTTCATACACCTCGAAATGTACTCAGCCATATCCTTTTTCATTCCTGGCCAAAAGTACTGCTTTCTAGCTGTAGCAATTGTCTTCTGATATCCTGGGTGACCAGAATATGGAGCTTGATGGATTTCATCCATGACAACTCTCCTCAAATTTGCTACATTCGGAATATAAATTCTACCTTTATAAGTGAGAAGTCCATCTCCTTCCAATTTATATCCCTCATACCTCTTCTCAAGACTTTGCTGCTGCAACTTGTCTTTGACCTGCTCATACAATTCATCTCCAGCAACATGATCAACAATCTGCTGCCTCAAATCTGATTGGCAAATACTAAGAGATGCCACATGCATTTCCTGCACCTTCCTGCTGAGTGCATCAGCTACCTTATTTTCTTTTCCCTTTATGTGCTTGATTTCAAAATCAAACTCACATAAAAATTCCAGCCATCTTGCTTGCCTAGCATTCAAAGTAGGCTGATCAAATAAATACTTCAAACCACAATGGTCTGTTCTGAGCTCAAATATCCTACCCATCAAGTAATGTCTCCACATCTTGAGAGCATGTACTATGGCTGCAAGCTCTAGATCATGAGTGGCATAGTTCACCTCATGTTCCTTCAACTTTCTTGACTCATAACATATCACGTGGTTGTCTTGCATAAGGACTCCTCCAAGCCCTTGTCCGCATGCATCGGTACATACCACAAAATCTTTCTCTGGATCTGCAACCTTCAATACTGGTGCACTGGTGAGAAGATTCTTCAACCGCTGGAAACTTTCTTCACACCTCGATGTCCATTCGAACTTCATCCCCTTCTTTTGCAAAGAAGTGATAGCATGTGCAACTTTGGAGAATCCCTCAATGAATCACCTGTAGTATCCTGCAAGTCCCATAAAAGATCTCACATCCGTCACATTTCTTGGAGTAGGCCAATTCATAATGGCTTCAATCTTTTCAGGGTCCACAGATATACCCTCCTTTGAGATAATGTGACCCAAATACTGAATTCTATCTCTATAGAAGTCACACTTGCTCAGTTTTGCATACAACTGATGCTCTCTGAGCAAATTCAATGTCAGTCTCAAATGCTCTTCACGCTCTTCCTCATTCTTAGAATAAACAAGAATGTCATCAAGGAAAACAAGAACAAACTTGTCCAAATACCTGCTGAACACACTATTCATAAGGCACATAAATGTAGCTGGTGCATTTGTGAGGCCAAATGGTACCACTACAAACTCATAATGCCCATACCTTGTCCTAAAGGCTGTCTTATGAATGTCTTCATCCTTGATTCTCACCTGATGGTACCCAGACCTCAAGTCAATCTTGGAAAATACCTTCGCTCCCCTCATTTGATCAAAGAGGTCATCAATCCTAGGCAAAGGATATTTATTCTTCACAGTAACCTTGTTCAATTGTCTGTAGTCAATACATAACCTGAGTGTACCATCTTTCTTCTTTACAAACAGAACCGATGCTCCCCAAGGAGACACACTCGGCCGGATATACTTCTTTTCCAACAACTCTTGCAATTGCATCTTCAACTCTAGCATCTCCGGTGTACTCATCCTGTAGGGTGCCTTGGACACTGGTGCTGCTCCTGGCACAAGTTCAATTGTGAAATCAATGTCCCGCTTTGGAGGAAGCCCTGGAATCTCATCAGGAAACACATCCCTGAATTCTTGTAACACCTGATAGTCCTCCAACCTAGGAGTTTCATCTCTCGTTTCCTCCAAAATCTGAGCTGCATACAACTGGCAACACTTCCTACAGAACTTCTTTAACTGCATTGCTGAAACCTGCCGTACTGAGATTACCTTTGGAATACCTTTCACAACTACCGGGTTTCCTTCTTCATTCATGCATTCAAAAGTCTTATTGTAGCAATCAAGCTTCACCCTGTGAGCTTCTAACCAATCCATTCCAATGAGAACATCATAGGAACCAAGCGGTAGAACATTCAGATCTACACAAGTGACCAATCCATTCATGACCAATGGACATTTCTCTATCACTTCACTGACCTTTCTCTTAGTTCCAGTGGCTAGTTGAACTAACCAAGACATCCTATGCTTTACTTTCTTAAAAGCACAAATCTCCACTACTCTAGGAGTAATGTAACTGTGCGTAGAACCATGGTCAATCAAAATAGAAACAGATTGCTCAACAATCTTACCTGCTACTTCAACTACAGTTGACTGGTGATCTGCCTGGCGGTCCTCCAGTGCTACATAGATTCTAGGGACTGCCCTTGCTACTTGACCCACTGTTTCTACTTCCTGAATGTTATAAGCTGACCTTGCACTCTCATTCTCGAGTGGACAATTCCTACGCATGTGGGGCCCTCCACATTTCCAACATTGAAGTGACCCTCTATTCTGTTGTGGATCTTTAGGCTTTTCTTCGGTCACTCCAACTGGCTTACCCGCAGCTTGAGATGGCTGCTTCTGTTGATTCCTGAAATTAGAAGGTTTGAAACCTTTCTTTCTTTGGTCAAACTTCTCGTTCTTCTTGTCCTTCCATGCCTCATGGTAATCCGGCTTACCTTTGCTTTGCTCATAACAATACTTAGCCTTCCTTATCGCTTCTTCAAGAGTTCTAGGTTCATAAAACTCAATTCTATCTTTGTAAGACTGAGGTAATCCACTCAGAAAACGCTGGACCTTCACTTTTTCATCTCTGATGTACCGGAGATACCTCAACAACTCCAAAAACTTATTTGCATACTCTTCCATGGTCCGCTGTCCCAGTCTTAGCTCATGGAACTCCTTAATCTTGTCATCATAATACCTGTCAGACAGGTGCTTTTGCTTGAAATAATTCTTGAACTGTTTCCACTTGAGTCTCCTTTCACTGATCCTCTTTACTTGCTTGAAGTTTTCCCACCAAATGGATGCTCTTCCATTCAGATTGAATATGGAAACTCTTGCCTTCATGTTTCCTGAATAATCATGCACTTGAAAGTACTTCTTTATCCCAAGAAGCCAAGCCTCAGCTTCTTGTCCCGTTTTTATCTCACCATCAAATGTAGGAGGTTTAGCTTTCTTAAATTCATCCCGAGAGTGATCCCTATGGTGTCTCTTTCTCTTTCTTTTGCGAGAAGAAGAGCTTGAATCCCCGCTGGATTCTTCAGAATCAGATGACCCACTAGAAGTCCTTCTCCTTCTCCTAGTACTGCTCTTACTGCCTTCTGGTCTTGCTGTACCTCGTTCCAAGTCTATCTTTCTATGCAAGTCTGTTAAACTCTGCAACCTAGCAACATTCAACTGATGCTGCTCTTCCTGGGCTTTAATCAAGCTTCTCATGGTGGCTGCAACATCTGACGGTGTCTCTTGGAATCTCCTTCCATTAGACTCTATGTCGTCATTTCTATTACGGACATTTTCTCCCATGGCATCTTCTGCTTGCTCATGAGAATCCCGAGCATCATACCCATCATGGGTTCTCATACTGAACCACCACTTGTCAAACGGCACTACCTGGAATACTGCCCTGGAAGGTGACTATGACTCTGCAAACGTGTTAGTAACACAACTGTTAGATACATAACATTAATATAAACCAGCATTACTTACCTTCTCCTGGAAAAATCATAAAATAACAAGTTTTCCCAAACACTAGGTTTTCTTCATCAAAGAATGTCTATCTTTGCTGCTATTTTCTCATTTTCAGCCTTGAAAATTCACTGAAAAACCACTGAAAAACAGCCGAATTTTCCTTTGTTCAATCGAGTCTCTTCCCAACTAATCTTCCGCAGAATCGACTCCCATTTCAACTAAATCGTTCCGACGATTCGGTGGTCGAAACCACTAATTCCTCCGCTGTTCGTCGACGGCCGGGTGCACTGTTCATCGGAAGGGTAGTCCCTCAGACATTCGCAACGACGGCAATCCAATCAACTAAATCCTTCCGATGTTCCTCGGCGTTCCGATCTCCTATCATTTCCGACGCTGCGGATCCCCGTTCGTCTAAGCTTCCGAGGTATCAGCAGACCGATCCTCTAATGTTTCCCGATGCTTTCTATCCTTAGAAATTTTCCCAAAAATTTTTCTTCTTCCTTTACCGCTTGATCAGCCCCCTTGACTTCTTCTTCATCGACGAATTAGTCTCACCAACTGCCGCAACGGCAGTGCATCATCTGCTAGATCTTTCCGATGTTCACCACTAAAGTCTGCCGATCTCCGATGTTTTCTTGCCTTATAAAAATTTTCAACAATTTTCACTTCGCCGTCGTCGTCGGCAGTCGGGTTTTCTAACCCTTCGGAAGGTTAGTTCTTTAGGCAACCGCAACGGCAGTCGTTCATTCCATTGCGGGTTCCGATGACCATACTCATTGGCTGTCGGAAGCTTTATCCTCTAACTTTATCCGACATCTTTATACTTAACCAAAATTTTCAATTTTTTCCCTTTTCTTCCTCTTCACCGGTTGATCGGCTCAACTTCTTCTTTTCGTCGGCGAAGTAGTTCCTTTCGCAGCCGCAACGGCGGAAAACAATCTTCAATCTTCTTTCGATCGACGACACAACCTGTTCGGCATTGGCAGACTTCTTACATCGGAAGACTAGCAACTTTGGCTTCTACAACGACGACACACCAAACACGAACTTCTTCCGATCAGTGGCTGTTTACTTAGAAAAATTTTAGACTTTTCGGCGTCAGCAACCTTTCCACATCGGAAGGCTAGTGCCTTTCTTCTCGTCGGAAGACTTAGCGATTTGGACTTCCGCAACGGCGGACGCTTGATCCTCTAAGCACTTCCGCGTCAGCGATTTATTCCTTCGACAGCCGCAACGGCGGACTGGAAACCGCTAACTCTTCCCCTACATCGGAAGTCTGTTCCTCTAATCTGTTCCGATGATCTGACTGTTCAACGCTTAGACAAATTTTTAAATTTTACAGTCATTCAAATTATGATTTCTGCTGGGCAGAATGAAATACAACCTTTGTCACTACATCATTTAAGGCTCATTCAGGCCCATGCTTGTAACATGAGCTCTGATACCACTAACTGTCACGTCCCCGTGCCTCCGACCGACGAAGAGGACGCGACCCAAGCTTCAACCACCCGGGCTAAGAGCCCCATGAACATGTGCATGAATAAGATTGCTAAAACAGAATGCTGAAACAGGTGTATTGAACTAGAAACATGCATGCATGAACATTTATCATGCACAGATGCAATTATTCAACATACATAGCTACAATTATGTATCTTGCACAGCGGAATTAACATGCATTCATACAAGCATTCATCGAACATGTTCATAACATTCATTAACAGTAAACATGGTTGCAGAAGTAAATGGACAAGAGCACTTATCTTATGAAGAACCCGATCCGCAACCAGCTACGTCGCTGCAACGTTCCACCCAACCATAGGCCAGCGTGCTCCTTAATCTCTCAGCAGCGCTGCCACCCCCGAGCTGGGCATGATTCTCCAAGGAATAAGGGAACAAGCAGGCTTACACATAGCCAAGGGTACACAACCACAGCCAAGCCAACACAGTTGGGTTTATCAGGCCATCCAGGAGTGGGAAAGGCTAAATGCTAAGCTGGTGAGCTCATTACAGAGCCAAGAACACCTACACCAGAACCAACCGGGCTTCTAAGACACCCACACACACCCAACACAAGGAATCAGTCCCTTCTCTGCTACACAATCCCTCAGGCCCTGCATTCCCTTCCAGTGCTATTCAGGGGTTGTGGAGAAGAAAGCCAGCCCTCTAGCTCTGTCTGTGTGGTTTCCAGCCACCAGGTTTATCAAGCAAACCAAGCCCCCATCCCTGCTCCCAACACAGTCCGAAGACCAACCATTGCACACATGCAAACAATCAGCTGATACAGCTTAAGACCGGGAAGACAAATTCTGAGTCATTCTTGGCCCTATCGTGGCCAAAATGACTCTCAAGCGAATTTACAACAGTCCCCAAAATGTAAGGAAGACCACAGCAACCACAGCCAACAACGTGGGGAAAATCAGCAAGCTGAAATGTATCAGTGAGCACAACTCACAACAAACGTGAGGAACACAGCCCATCCTGGGCAACGAAATCACCGAGAAAACATATATAGACCACGCAGAGGAAGAGAAAAATGCAGACTTCCAAACTGTGCGTGAAATGAGCAGACTCTCGTCCCAAAATATAAAGAAAACCACAACGATCACCACGTAAGGGAGACCACTGCAACACAACAAATCGTGGATGAAAACGCACAGCTCCTAGCTCGTTGTGTGAGTCCCAAAACGGAAGAATACCTGTGCGTGAGGATAATGGACAGAATATGGTCCCTGCGTGAGGACGAACAGCCTACAGAGAGGACGCGAATTGGAAGCGCGTGCGTGTTCAGCACAGGCGTGGAGAGAATAGAATGTCCACAGGAGTGATAAGAACGAAAAATGAGTGAAGGGCGTGAGCGGTTCAGCGCAGGCGTGGAGAGGATAGTCTGTCCGCGGGTGGAGTGTGCGCGTAGGCTAGGACTGACAGTCCTGCCACCCCACTCCCCAAAACAATAACTGCCATAACTTCCCCCAGCTACCAGCAGAAATTCTTAATGAAGGTGGTTGCGTAAGGCAAGGAAAGAAGACACATGGGTATTTTCCCTCATTGGCCCAAGGTTTGACAATTTCCCCACCCTTATCCTTGTGAAAATCATGCCCCTTTCTCATTTTAGGTGCCGCGATCGTAGCTGGTCGGGTTATTTAATTAAAGATGCATATTTACATGATGATAAACTTAATATGTGCCGCGTGCCTCGATATACCATCGGTGACAAGTTTAAATCCAAAACATAGCATAACCGATCAATGGTGGGGCCTTGGCCTTGAGCTCCACACCACGATCATTACAATATATACATCATCATATACATCTAATGCAACGGGGTCAAAACCGGGGTGTGACAGGTGGACTAACTATGGTTGCACAGTCCTAGAGTTGCAAAAACTTGCCATTAGAGTGCTAAGTCAAAGTTGCAGCTCATCAGGGTGTGAGTGCAATTGGAGTGTCTTTGAGAAGATACACTCCAAGAAGCGCAGAAGGTTAGAATTTTCAAATTAGAAATGTTAAAGTTTAAACTTAAATTTATAATCTTTGCTTCTTTATAATTTTATTAATTTTAAATATAATTTATTACAATTTTGAATTTGAATTTATTATCATTTATCACCCCCTAACTATGGATCTCATACTAATGCAGGTTACTTTCTCAGTGCCTTAATGACATGGTTTATGTCTACTACAATCTTAAGGTTGTAGGTGAAACAAATTGAGAAAGTGCCCAATTCAGATGCCATTTCATTGGATGACATTGACACTACCAGCAAATGGAGGGTGGAGACGGAGGATCCTATGATGGACGAGGCACCTGAATGGTTGGATGAAGAGGAGGATGATGATGCAGATCCGTTGGAGGAGGAGGGGGAAGAGGGGGATGCTGATGTTCCACTTCCAAAGGATGACTATGACTATGAGGACATTGAGGAGGAGGTTGATACTCATTTGCAGCGCCGACCAGCTCCAGGTGGCCCACCACCTCCACAAAGTCATATAGTTGGGACCGGGAGGAGACAGCTCGCGTTCACCTCCCCCTCATCCACAACATCTACTCGAGCAGTTGGAGGTTCTAGTTCCACCCCAGGCTCATCTGGACCACCTCCACGACCACCTACTGCTTCTAGAGGAAGAGTGGTGCCAATGCCCTTGACCCGTAAAAGGGGTAGGTTGATTAGAGGATCATCCTCAGGGAGTCGATGATTTGATTCCTATTATTTATCATTGTACTATCATACTATGTTGGTGTTCTATGTCTAGACTCTATACACTATCTTAGTATCTACATGCCTCATGAGTCATGATGATTCATCTCTTGAGAGACATTTATTTTGATCATTTGATGTGATTTTCTATCATTCCGTCAAGAACACATTTCAGTATTTTCAGTTTATACTATATAGTTGAACTCGATATTTGATCATGATCCACCATTTGACATATTATGCATCTTATATATGAGTTGTTGTATTTTAATATTTATGTGGAAATGTGTTTATTTGATGTTGTTGTTGCTTTAGATGTTAAAAGAATTGAAAAAAATGTTTATTTTTGTATTTTTTAATGCAAAACGACATTTGCTGATATTTTCCGATATTTTCGCCGTTGCTACCGATAAGTTTTATTCCGGACCCCCGACGATATATTCGCTGACACGATATATGTAACTTTGGTGGAAAGGTTGCGTACAATAATATACAGAATACACCGCACATATATAACAGACCTTCCAACAGGCCTACCATGCCTCACTTCTTGGCAGATACAGTAGGAGGTCCAGTCATGCAGGTAGCACCTATTGAACCTTTTGGGGCTTATTTGCAGGAATATAGAGACTTAGGGGATGAGTTTCATGTCGCCATGTCTTTTTCGGATTTTTGCAACATGAAGAGTAGGAACAGGCCCAGGAATTTCAACAAGGGATTCAATCACAACTATGAGTTGCATAAGACCTTGGGCAGGTTGACCATCCCAAACTTTGATGGGACTCGCGGAGGTTCAGCGAGGATATGGGTTCAAAAGCTGGATACCTATTTCCAACTCAATCCCATGACAGAGACGGATGCCATTAAATTGGCTACACTCCACCTGGATGGAGAGTCTCACGAGTGGTGGTACCACGGATTGGTGACATTGGGTCACAACACCATACACTCCTACGGTGAGTTCACTCAGAAGCTCATGGAGCGGTTTGACATGAAGGATCCAGAGATACATTTTAGGGAGTTGGCTCAACTCAAATAGACAGGTAGTGCAGAAGCCTTCATCTCAGAATTCCATAGGATAGCGGTCATGGTAACAGATGTGTCAAAGAGCAGGTTGACTATGTTATTCACTGAGGCCTTAACAGAGCCACTACGGGGATGGGTGAAAGCCTACAAACCCCTCACTCTGCAGGATGCCATTAGTAGAGCCATAGATCTACAGGATTCAGTCCCCAAGAACAGGTTCCCGCTCAAAACCAACTTTCCTGTTAGGGACAAGGACAAGAAACCTTTCCAGCAGGATGTTCCCAAGAAAACATGGTTAGACGAGGACACTTCTAAATATATTCTACTTCAGCGCTGATCTGTAACTCATACTCTAGCTGTTACTTGACTAAATCGACCTTACCGACAATACATCAGCCTGGATGCAATTTGTTATTTATGGATAATCACAGTAAACCATAACAACAGATTGAACTTTTCTCAAAGGCCATTTGCATGCAACTTGGGCTAGGTAAATAAAGTGAATTCTCCAAATAAGTAAACCTCCCAAATTAAGCATGCATGGCGCAAGTTAAGGACAGGAATAGAAATAAGATTGGCTGAGATACGATTAGCAAAGGCTATTCCCAAACAAGGCTGTTTTTCTTTCTCTGATCACGAATAAAATCAACCTGTAGGTTAGCATAATCAGTTTCCCCATTGTGATACTGCCTAATTAATACCTCTTTGACTGCATCTCCTATCTTTCTATTGGATGGGACAGCATCAAAGTTTTCTTTTACCTCTAGAAGATCAAGTTCATTCAAAAGCATCATGTGGCGCTTTTCAAAGTAATCTGGGTTGTAGATACATAACTCTTCTCTTAGAGTTCTACAATCCTGCACTGGGTCATCTGCAAACACATCAACAATTTAAACCCAAAGTTAAGTTCTGCAAAGGTGCTTTAAGAATGTTATGAGACCAGGTAAATCTACGAATGTTGTTTGTCCAAATTTCATAACCTTGTCTATATTATCTCCCATGATCTTATTTGCACTTTCCACTGTTTTCTATTACTTTGAGATGTTTCCACAAGGCAATCTAAAGAGCCTACAGAATTTGTTTCAGATCACCAAAGCTTGATGAACCTGCTTAGGGAATTGTCCCTTATTTCACATCATCCTCTGAATATCCTGTAGAAGGATGGTAAGAATTCTTATTTCTGTCAGCCCTTGCAATTGGCCGTGGAAAGAGAGCTCTGTCAACTTTCTCAGTTGTTAGTGACTGATCATGCCCTACAACCCACAAGAAATCCCGAGTAATATTCTGTTTGGAAACCTTCGGCCATTTTTTAATAACCACCTCATACTGTCTTCCATTCACTCAACCATGCCGTGACAAAGTACTGGACCTTTCAATACTGTCATAGATTCTGTTCTACAGAAACCTGCTGAGAATGACTTGTACATCAATCCTTCCCCAAATTATGTTGCTGCCTCATGTGTGAAACTAAATCTGGGCACTACTCTGGAAGAGTACACACTGCTAATATGCTGAAACTCTGCTGATATGATATCACCATGGTTAACACACTGGTTTCTGAGGTAAGTTACTGTTGGAAAGTACACTTAATTCAGATTTCTGAAGTATCTCTCCCTGAACAAAGGCTGCAAACATGCCTGAGATGAGGATGAGTTGCACCAGAGAAAACCTTCAAAATATGATCGATGATTAATTAGTAGGCTGGGGTTTCATGAGTAGGAAGATGACTTAAGGTTTGGGCTCTCACACATGGCAACATAATTAACAACAATGGCAATTCGGGCTAAGGTTTAGGCATGTTTGCCAACTATGAATGACCAAGGAAATTGAATTAAGGTTTTTGACCATCACACATGCATTTCAAGAATAACAAATTGGATAAGGATTTAAGGCTTTCTCACATGCAAATTGAATGAAGAGGTTTAACTAGACTTTCAGGTTTATCAAAGTTACCAAGGATGGCAGCAAGCATGACAACTTTGCATAGGAAATCGACCTATGGATTCTTCAAATATCAAACATACCATTTTTAACGAGGTCAACTTATGGTATAGGACTTGATAAAATTAGCAAAATCTTCATACCAAAATGGAAAGCCTTCAAACTACTGCCACATGTCATGCACTGAGAGAACATATCCATCTGTTCGATTCAGAACTGGACTCACCATCCTGCATCAACCGTAAACTAGAAACCAATTCACCACTGCACACCGAACATAGACATTCTAAAAATAGTAGTCCAACTTCTAAAAATAGGAAAGATGGAAAATGAAGAAAATTGCTGTGGCTGCTGCCAAATATAGCATGTCTAAAAACAGACATTTCTAAAAATAGCGGTGTCAGGCATGTCAATTAAAACAGGCTCATTAGACTTGTTTTTCTGCAAGGAACCCAAATATATTAGAATCAGCATGCAAGCCTAAAAACCATTGTGATGGAATCTGGGTGGATCTTAACCATTGAGTTGTGCAGGCAATCTCGGGGTTAACAATATGACAAATGGATTTAACATATCATAGTCCACTAGCATGATTTATATTTATAATCCTCAGGGTAATAGTTTGATGGGCTTGTATGCTATTAAAGAAAGTTACTTTTTATCTCAGGTTTGATAACTTCTTTGTTTGCCATGATGTGCACTGAGGAAATAATTTGGTGCATTGTTTACATAAATTATTGCTGGGCACACTTAGTTTTTGATTGTCACTTTCTTTGTGGATATTGATTGATTTGAAAATTATGGCATCAGAAAGTGTTACTGATGATTGGTCAGAGATATGGCGTGGGTTTTTTTGTTACAATTTCTATGCATGCTGAGTGGGAAGGGTTGATTGGATCTGTTCTATATAGTATATTCCATATACTGTTCTGATTAATCTTATTTCATTGCATGCCATAGATTGGTGAGGACCTGACTTCAGAGGAAGCAAGCATCCTAGAGGATTACGGATGGACTCCAAATAGTGGCTTTGGCTCATTGCTGAACTACTGTGATCGGGTTGTACATGATAGGAAGGTTGACGACGATGACATGGAGTGGAGATCGAAAATTGGGAAGCTACTAATGGATGGTCATTCTCATGGTAGTATCTCAATAACTAATATTCCCAAAAAGCTCCAACACGTTGTTCCAACTGTTAAGTATGAGGAATAACAATATCTCAAACCTTCAGGCAAGGAGATACCTCGTCATATCAAAAGGTCACCCTAACTGAAGTTCAAGTTTTTGGACCTTGTACAATAATAGAAGGGGCACATGGCTGGATAACTGTGATGTGATACCTGATTATATTATACTTAATTGTATAACTTGTACTATATAGCAACCACTGGAGACGATTCATGCAACTGTTGTATCTCAAATTTACCTTTTACTCATATTTTGATGTTACGTGTATGGTGACATGTTACTCATTTTACAGTGGTTTATTAAATGCAGTGTAACATTTGTCAGTATCCATAAAATGTTTGTGCAAATTGTATCTGTACAAGTTCATTCATTGGCACGCCCTATATCAGCAAAAAATTAAAATCTTTGTACTTTCTAAGCAAAATTTTTCGTCTTTCGGAGTGCACAAGTGGATGAGCAACAACTGGAGACGATTCATGCAACTGTTGTATCTCAAATTTACCTTTTACTCATATTTTGATGTTACGTGTTACACGGTGACATGTTACTCATTTTACAGTGGTTTATTAAATGCAGTGTAACATTTGTGAGTATCCACAAAATGTTTGTGCAAATTGTATCTGTACAAGTTCATTGATTGGCATGTCCTATATCAGCAAAAAATTATAATCTTTGTACTTTCTAACCAAATTTTTTCATCTTTCGGAGTGCACAAGTGGAGGAGCATCATGATGACTTAAAAAATAAACATGCTTCTGTGGCCTGCTTTGTCTAAATTTCATGTTTCCATATCTCCTTTAATATGAAAAGTACGGGTATTTTAGGTTGTTTGATACATGTGTACATTCTTCTTCTTTAGTTTGTAGTCAATGATGGGCCTGTGTAAGTAGTTTGAGAATTTGTATGCTTCCCTTCAATCCCTTACCTAAAATAAATATTTCGTTATGAAAATTAGAAGTTTGGTAATGAACTTGCTCTTTCTCTTACTAATTTTAACTTCATTGGATGTTTCATGCTTTGTTGACATTGTTATCTTTTATTTCACCTTTGCAAAGCTTTTTTTTTCAATGAAAACGGATACTTTTTGTATTGATAAAAAAAGGTTGCAGCCTTATCGGTCAACCTGTGTACAGCATAATGTTTCATAATAGGAGATCTACAAATATCTTTACAAAACACAAAATTTATGGCTCACACAAGTTGGAGACTGCTAGACTTCTGTTCTTTGCATCTTTGTAACTGAAGTAACCTCGACAGAATTGACCAGCTAGAGAACACATTTAATCTTCATTACAATTTTTTTCTAAAAAAGAGAATCTGGGCTCTACAGGCCTTCTGCCTTATTCTCTGCATCTGGAGGACTGCCTGATATTTGCTGAGCTTCAATACTTGCCTGGTCCTCCATGTTTTCCATCTCTGCCATTTTCTGGGCACCACCATTTGATCCTCCCGAGTTAATCAATTTCGTTTTCAGCCATAATGAGCTTGGCAGTCAGATTATTCACCTGTACACTCAACATTTCAATTGAATCTGTGATTTATGAGTTTCAGACAACAATTCTCTTCAGGGTTTTACCACATGATCATCCATTTTATACAGTGCTTGCAAAATTGCTTCAGGACTTTTGGCATTCAAACTATCCGTTCTCCTGCGAATGATTTCCTTTGTCTCATTCGCATTCTCCATCATGAAACTATTCCTCCTTTCCCTACCTTTAGTTCCTAGACCACAACAGTTTGCTTGGCTCTTTGAATTTCTACAGTAGGAGGGATGTTGGGTATCAAGAGTTCTAACTTCTAATAACTTAACTTCTATTGCTATAGAAGTGTGCCATAAAAAAATAACAGTATCGCTCTTCAGACTTCGGGATAGCTGACTTATTGGAATACTCAAAATTCATACCTTCACAATAAATAAGACTTCGATGTTGAAAAACTTGCTCGTAGTTGATCTCAGGCTTGACATTAGAGAACCTTTCCACCATGAATGACCTCCTCTGTGAACAGATATCCCTGCTGCAATGGTGACCCTCTAACTCCAAACGAACTTGAGAAATAGAGTGTAACCTTCGAAGTTGCTGGCGTTGTGAAATTGAAGCTTTATGTGAAGCTTGGAAGGGGAATTATAGAGATAAATCACTTCTCATTCCTCACCAGAGCTGCAGTATACAATATCTTATCAATGGTGTTTGGACCAGTTCTGAATTCCTTGCTCCATGTTTCCACTCGAATGTTTGCTCTATTACAAATGTGGCTGCCCTCCAACTTAGCTCAAGAATTGACATCAATCACTCATGATTTTCCTGCCATTACTCCATTGCAAAGAATAGGGTGTCCATCTTTTACCACCTGCTCTCATGCACAAATAATCTTACCCGGGGTATCACAATTAACTCCCTTATTCCTTCGTAGATTGCATTCTTAAATGCAACAACTTGCATGAGATTTCCTTGCATGGATAAATTACCCTTGGTAAAATATAGTTTGAAATTCTTGGAGGTGTGGCTAGGGGATGGCGGAGTGGCTTATCTCACCCCCATGAAGTTTTAAAATACCTTGCTCTAGATTGGATATTTATGTTGAATTTTAGCAATAGCATATAACTTAAATTTTTTTCAGATAAACTTAAACAAATCAGTAGTGCAGTAAAAACACATTCATCACATCAGCACAATGGACACAAGATTTTTCACTGGGGAAACCTTCAAACGACAAAAACCCCAAAAGCATTAGTAGCTCATCTTGTAAATGAGATGACTTAGGAAATTCTTCAAAAAGTTCCTTAAATCTAGATCTGAATTTTATCCACACTAACAGTAAAAAGTAAAAATCAGACTGATAATTTCAAACCCAGATCCACAATTTCCAGAAATACAAAAATTACTCAAGTAGGGCTTTATCAAGAAAAACAGAGATTTCTCTCTCCTGTCCGAAAAACACAGGCTGCTAGCAAAAATCTCAGACTGTTGACAACTCGGAAAATACCCAAAAAATCTCAAACTGCCCAAACCGTACCCCTGTACCCGAGCTGCCCATTCTGCTCGATCTGTCCTTCATTGTTGCCCGTGATCTTCCTGGTCTGCCTGACTGCCTAATATGCAGCCTTGCTGCTGCCCGTGGCCACGCCAGCCATGTTAGGGTCTTCCCTAGGCTACTCGAGGGTTGGCCGTGGGCCAAACCCTCATGGGTAAGCCTGCTAGAGGATGCCCGAGGGTGCCTACATGACCTTCAGCCCTCACGCTAGGGCTTGTGATGAGCTGTACGGAAGGGCAGTGCCTTACCCAAAAAGAAAATCACAGCCTATGAGTGGAAGAGAAGGGAGCTGCTCGAACTCTGTCTTGATTGCCCGGAAAAATAGAAAACGCAGACATCTTGTGAGGAGAGAGAGAGAGATATGGCTGCCCAGAAAAATTTGGAAGAGCTGCCCAAAAATTATGAGAAGAAAAGTGTTGATAAAAACCCTAGTTGAGGGTTTGTTGAGGATGCCCTAGCTGAGGCAAAATCTTCTTCAGTAAAATTAGCAGCTTCACCTGTCAGAGTAAACTTGTATATCATAATGAGAAAACTTGATCTTCTTATATATATCCTTCATTCACTTGTAAAGTGGACCAAAATTAGGAAAGATAAAAATAATAATATTTTAATCTTTTCCTAATTTTATTTTTACCTTCTTACCAAGTCTTTTTATTTATCTTTGACTTTTACCAAAAATCCTGATTTATTTTTGACTTCCACGTGTGGTTCTTTTCCTGTGGTACAAAAGTCTTTATTTAATTTTGACTTTTGCCTTTGGCCTTTTTCCAAGTGCCCCTGTGGTCCTTTTTTATTCCAAAGTACATCATCATAAACCAAGAGAGTTACTAATGCTTTTATCTCACACTCTATGTGACACTTAGATCCGGTACTAGGGTAACTTAACCAAGGGTTTCTAATCCTCGGAGAAGTACACCAAGCCCATAGATCAAGGGTCAGAGTGCCACACATGCCTAGATCCAGTCTAGGGCTTACAGTGGCTTCCTGGTAACATACCAGGTGCCTCCATTCTCCAAGAGAATGGCTACTTAGAACTAAGCCGAGTCTATCAGTCCTAGACTGGTCTACATCGTGGTCCTGGACTAGATGTCTACTCAACACAAGGTTGAGTCTACCCAAGGCAGAGCTGGGTCTATATCATGGTCCCAGACTAGATATCTACCATTCAACAGAATGGTCACTCAACACTGGGTTGAGTCTTCACTGTGGTCTCGAACCAGGTGGTCCCATTCTCCTAAGAGAAGGGCTCTCGATGCTGCTCAGAAAAATCAACAATTTAATTCACATAGAACATGAATGGCCTACACTTTATCGAATTTTGAGATCTATTGTTTAATTATCTATAGTATTCGACAAAGAGATCCTTCCTTTGGAGTTGATTTAAGAGCCAGATGTGAAATCATAAGCATTGAATCCCTATCAGTGAGCTTGTGTCAAACCTTGGCAAAGTGCCATGGCTTCAGCTTGATTATTTGAAGTCACCCCTAATTCTCAGGCATAAGTATTTTCTATTTTTCCTCTACGGTCGAAGAGCACCTCACCCCCCACCACACCTGCCAACCCTGAATTGTTTTTAGCAGCTCCATCAAAAACCAATATATGTTGCCTTTGTTTTGTAATCTAGTCATCCAACTTTGATGGTTTGATTCTCAACAACCATTTTAACTTTTCTTTTGTCCTTGGCTTTGCCATTTGGCTACCTTGCTCTAGATGATCTAATATACTTTGTAACCACAATCTTTCTTTGATATCCATATTTGCTATTCTTTGTTTAGGCCGTGTTTTAACTTTGATAGTTTCTTGCATCATAACCCAAGCCTGACCTGCTACTATTTTTTGTTTTATGTTTTTGAAAATAAGAGAGTTTCTAGCTAGCCGTATCTTCCAAATATTGAAACAAGGAAGGTCTTTCTAACCTTGTTTCATTAGTGGCTTATTGCTGAAGTTCCTTGTGTAATTCCGATGCCAAGTTACAAATGCTTCTCTGCAGTTTTTTGGGGTAATCAGATTGATGTTGAGTCCTTCAAATGTTCTCCTTCATACTTCTAATGCAAAATCACATTTCAAGAACAAATGCTTCACACTTTCTTTTTCTTTTCTACATAGATGACATTGAGAGGGTCTTTGACAGATTATCAAAAGTTTAAATTCTTTCTTGATATAATGCCCAATCGAAGAGTTTTAAGTTTTGGTAAAGTTTCACTTTTCCAATTTATATTTTTGGTAGAGTTTCACTTTTCCAAATTATAGACCATATTGAATTAATGGGGAAATCACATCTATCATTGTTTTTCTTTTCATAGATTTCCTTTACTGTGTATTTGCAACATTTGGGGCCCCATATCCGCCTATCCTTAGTTAGCTAAGTGTTCTATAGGAGCAATTCCATTTAACAGGGTTTCTAAAGTTTTCCATTGCTGGTTTAATTCCTCCAAGAGGTTGAGGATCCACCATCTCTTCCAATTTCCTTTGGCATCCCACTTAGAGATATCTGCGAGGGTAGGAAAAATGTTTTCCCTCATCTAGTTTTGTAATTGTATTAAAGTGGTATTATTGCTTAACTCAACCTTGCCCTAGGATAGGATCCTCCCATAGTTCAATACTTTGTCCATTTCTTGACATTCATGTAGCTTGGTATTTTACAATGTCTATCGAAGCTTTGCATAAACTCCATGTGGCTGTACATGGGTCATTATTAAATTTCTAATCTATAATTATGCTTATATCTGAATGAGTATATTTCCTGGTCACAACATTCTTCCACCACGCTTCTTCCCTTGTAGCAATGTTCCACATAATTTTGGCCCCCAAAGCTTTGTTTAGCACACTAGTGTCCCTAATTGCTAAACCTCCATTGTTTTTAGTCATCAACCCCTGTTTCCAATTTACTAAATGATATATTTTAGCATTGTCTTTACCTCCTTGCCATAAGAATTTGCGTTGGAGGCTATCTATCTGTCTAGAAATCCCAACTAGGGCTAGCAAGATGGAGTTCTGATAGATGGCTAGTGATGACAAAGTTGATTTTATTAGAACTACTCTACCGGCTAGGTTGAGCTACTGGGTTCCCCATTGATCCATCCCCCCCTCCTCTGATTTTTCCAATTACAATCCTCTAGCCAGTGCCAATGGTTGGAATAGGGAGATGGGGATTCCTAAATAGTTGAAAGAGTTCAAGTGTTTTTTGGCAGAAAATTTAAGAGATTAACGATATTTTTAAGGCTTGTAGTTGATGTATTCCATCCATACACAACATTTGTGATTATTTACTTTTCCACATGAAGTCCTCAAATACCTGTTTAGAATGGTTTTGAATCTATTTGCTATCACCATTGAAGCTCCTCCTAACAACAAAGTATCATCTACAAACTGGGAATGATTTAGTTTCTTAAATGTTTTGACAATACTGATACCTGAGAGATTTCCAATACTTCTTTCATATTCTAGTCTTCTACTTAAAATGTTTGCCATGCGAATATAAAAAATGAGAGAAAGTGGGCATCCCTGTCGCAATCCCCTTGCTCCTCGAAAGAAATAAATGGGTCTTCAATTTACTAATGGTGTTATCCATGGGTTTGCTAAACATGTTTTTATCCATCCTATACAAGTGGCAGAGAATCCAAATTTACTGAGAATTGTGAACAAGGAGTGTCTCATTCTATCAAATGCGTTGGCCATATCCATTTTTAATGAACATGCCTCTATCTTTCTGCTCTTTTTTGAATGAATCGCTTCTTGAACTAAAATAATATTGTCCAGAGTTTTCTATGCATGCTTTTATCCATCCTATAAAGTGGCATAGAATCCAAATTTACCGAGAAATGTGAACAAGGAGTGTTTCACTCTATTAAATGCGTTGGCCATACCCATTTTAATGACCATGCCTTGCTTTTCTTTGACTTTAATATAATGAATTTCTTTTTGAATTAGAATAATATTGTCAAGAATTTGCCTTTTTCGGAATGAAACCCCCTCGATTTTCTGATATTATTTCGAAAAGAGTTGTTTGACTATGTTGGCTAAAATCTTAGTGATTATTTTGTAAAAAGAATTGCACAATGAGATTGTTATGAACTTCGAGAATGCTACTAGAGTTTTTCTTTTGGGATAAGAGCAAAAAAATGAGGAGTTTGTGCTTCCTCCTAATTTTCCTTTTTTAGAGACCATTTAATCACCTTACAAAAATTTGTTTTTATTCTCCCAAAATTTTCTATAGAAGGCTATGGAGAATCCATCTGGACTTGGATTTGTTCGGCTCTAAATCCTAGATTGGGTATATTACCTCTCTTTCCTTAGTTTATTTACTAATTCTTGATTGTCCATTTAAAATATTGATGTGGGAATATTGGTTGGCATTTCCATGATTGTTTCATGCTCCGCTTCTTTTTGCTTTGATAATAACTTTTTGAAGTGTTGAAATGCTTCTACCTTTATTGCATATGATGTATTTCTATCTCTTTCTTGCAACCACAAACTTCTTGATTTTAACAACGAATATTCTGCCTCTTCTTTATGTATAGATTGGAGTCTTCTATTTGTTTCAATTTACTCTAGTTTCTGTTGTAGAGTTGGATTACTTGTTTCCATTTGTTCTTGAATTTTTGCCAATTTTTCTTGATTTTTTTTTCCAGCAAAGGGCTCTACAAAATTGGTTTTGGATCACTACTTGAGAGCTTATTTGATTGCCTTTAATTTTGACTCCCATATAAAACTTGGAGAACCCTCTTGTTTCATTTTCTAGGTTGATATGATAATCTCGACATCCATAGGATGGTTGAGCCAAAGGGGGTTGAATCTAAATGGTAAGGGCCCATAATTTGATTTTTTGGTTAAAGATAGACTAATTGATTTGTGATCTGAGGAAGCTAAAGGGATGATAGAGGATGGAATTTCCAGATCTTTTTCTAAGTGGCTATTGCTGACTAAAAGTATGTCTAATCTCGTCGATCCTATTCTTCTATTTGACCATATGACCTTTCCATTTTTATGATTTAGATCTGATGTTGATCTCATGTCCTCTAAAGTTTCTCTTGAAGCATCTTTTACCCAAGCTCCTTGTTATCAACCCAAATGGCACTTCTCCATCCAAGTGCCGACATTCTTTATGTTGGTACACAAAAGGACAAATTAGGATTGAAGTTTGCCAAAACACTATAGATGGGCATGGCCTGGGATGCATTTACCCTCAAACCAGCTTGATATATATTTTTTCTAAGTGTTGGGTTGCATACGCGACTATCTACATTGCAACTCGCGTAATGTACGTGAGTATTTGCATTGCAACCTGCGTGCACCAGCGTACGCGGGTTTCCTTCGAGCAACTCGCGTGTCATACATGGGTTGCCTATATTAATAGTCGAGTACACCTTATTTTGAATTAAAAAAATATAAAACGCGATTAGATGAGATTAGTTGGGCCCTAATCCATAACTATCCCAACTGTTTCAACCACCCCAACCTTCGAAATCACTCTATTTCCCAAAGTATAAATAGAGGCCTTGGGGTGGGGACTAATCAAGGAGTTTTGGAGAGCAAAGTTATGATGGTGATATATCTTCAGAAATCTTGGAGCAATAGAATTCAAAGTCCTTTGGTTGCAGAGGAGTCCTTGTCTCAGAAGCTGGGTTGTACTCTTATCTCATTCACTGATTGTTAATAAAGAGAATTCTTCTTTCAATCTTTTGATGAGTATATTTCATGTACTTTGGTTAATGAATGTATTTGATTATATGTTCGATATACTGTTCATCTAACCTATGATATATATATGCATGAGATATTATTTGAAGGATTTACTCTTTGCAGGTGAAGGAGGTGCATCCCTGGAATCTTTGGAGAGAAGAGGAGTGAAAGAAGATCAAGCTTGGATCAACCATCGATAATTAGGTAAGTCTAGAATTTCTTCCTATTTCCTTTTCATTCTTTGGTAAAGCTGATTGTCTGCAAGGTCAATAGTAAGTTGGTAACCCCGGACCCTAGGTTACAAGGGTGATTTATCTTGAACAACGGAACTGGCAACTCCGCTGGGGAGTCCAGCCTGCTGTAGGTTAGTCCCGTAGATACTTGCCCGGTCTTTGCTCTGATTCTGTGTGTGGTTGTCTATCTTGACTTTGATTTGCAGTAGTGTGTCCAAACACCTTTGTCATTTTTTCTTTTTCAATTTTTTTTTGTGTACGCGGGTTGCTGTTCTACACAATCGCGTACAACAACTTGTATACGCGGGTTGTTCTCTAAGATAGCCGCGTACAGTACGCGGGTTTCTCTATAAGATAGTCGCGTACGTCTTTTAGCAGCATAGAATTTTAGGGAGGGCTGCTTGTCCTTGTCTTGTTTGGATTTTGCTCTGCTTGAGGGTCTTTTGTTGCTGTCATCTTCTTGTAAATCTGGAAGTCCTGTACACCATTATTTGTGCTTTTGATTAAGCCTTTGAGTTTTATTGTTTGAGTCTTCTTTCACTTAGCATTTTGAAGTGGGTTCTCCTGTTTGGGTGATAGGTTTAGTGCTGTGTATCTGAGTCAGTGATCAGGATTTTGGATACCTTGTACTCTGTACTACTTTCGAGTGGTATCAGTTTGTCACTTGTCCTTTAGTGTTTTCAGTGGATTTTATTCATTGTTTCTTCCCAAGTTAGGTGTTTACCAAGTCTCCTCCTTAAGTGGTTGAATTTGGTTTTTACAAATCCGCTATACTTCATATTGCTTTCTTTATAGTCTGATTATTCAAGCATACTCAAGAAATTTTGCATTTAGGTGCATGGTAATTTTTTGAAGAATTTGAAAAGAAAAAACTTTTGATACTTTTGCATTTAGTTGCATATAGTAGTTTTCCAGTGTTTTCGAATACAATTTCAAAAATTACAAAAATAAGTCTTAGTCTTCTCATACTTAATTGTAATTTCATTAGCTCATATTTACAAAAAGAAAAGAAGCTTGTTTTAAGTAGTTGTAATTTGTTTTGGAATTCATTTCATACACCTTTTTTACTTTTCTTATCGAGTCTATAATATCATAGTCATTCACGCCACTTACCCTCTGACTAAGAACAACCTTTAAAATGAATGCTATAATTTAAAATTTATTAGTAAGTTTTGTTTTATAGGGTCATACATCTACTAGATTAGGCTAGACTTGTGGGATAGGAAGTGTAAACTCTCCACAAGTGTTTAAATTTAAACGTAGTTGGCCAATCGATAAGTAAATCCTTTTCTATGTTGGTAGTATTTGGGAAGCTCCTCTCAAACGGGAGTTAAGCACGCGGCCGCGTGGAGGCTTGGACTGAGGAGATAACCTTTCGATTCCTTGTCAAAACGTAGACCAAGGTTTTTGCGCATCTGGGGATTCTGTCTTAGACAGAGTTTCGGGATTTTCTACCCTGCCCATGCGTATGAACTAGGCTTGCGACTGCCCCCCCAGACTATTGATATAGTTAAGGTAGCCTTTAGTCTCTTTGACATCTAGGGTTTATACATAGGTAAACCAGAAGCTTATTTCTGGTTCACCTTGGACGGGCTTGGAAGGTAACCCTTGTTGAAAGTGTAGGAGGGTGGTGGGTGATTCCTCCGCTTGTGCCTAAGAACCTCTTCAAGGACGCCAATAAACTGTCTCTCAGCTTTCTTCGGGAAAGCATATCTTATACCCCTTGTGATTGTTGAGACTTTAGGAAATTTTGTAGTGATTGTTTTGTGGTTTGTCTGTGTTTAGCCGACCTTAGGGTGTGAAGAGTCAAATTTACAATCGTGGGGGACCAATATGCCAGAAGGTCATGAAGGTTGCAAAACCTTCCTCCGCTTATTACATTGGAACCTCCACCTCCCCCTCAAAGGGGGAGATTAGACACGGACGGTTCTTTCGAACTGATAGGAGTTGGTGAAGTTTCGGGTGAACCAAAACTTAGGGCAAACCAGTTTGATTTAACTACAGTTGAGATAGAAGAATTGCAGGCTGATGAGTTTGCAAGGAACTTTAATTCACCTCTAACTGACTTAAACGATCCTGTGATAATCCAGGTTCGTCCTTTCAATTCATTCGTGATTGGTGTCTCTCTGGATAGACTAATGTCTACTGCAGGAGAAAGTTCTTCTACATCCACCTTAGCCGCTCCAGTTGAAGGGGTTCTAACTCCCCCGGTTGGTGCCCCTAGAACAAGTATACCTACTACACCTTTAACTCCAGCTAGTCGGGTGGTTCAACCACCGAATCCCACAAATTTAGCAGGTACTTCTGGTGGAGTGGTCAATGGGATTCCTATTGTACCTTATGTTCCTACTTCCTTTGCACACACTGCTTAAAGTGGTCCTATATGATCCTTGTCATTTGTCCAGGGTTTTCCTTGGAATGGGGGACACATTCCCCCATCCACTCCATATGTAGGTCCAACACCCACATGTGTAGGGGTTCAGTTCGAAAACCCTAATCCTTATGGTCAAGGTTTTCAAACTCCAGTTTCATCTCCTTTCACGAGTTCTCTTTTCTCGCTTTTTAGCGGAGGGATACTTGCTCATGTGTTTCAAACCCCAGCTTCGACTAGGGCAGCTCGAACCTCATACACTGCACTGCACATAAACAATCCATTGGCTTATGGGAGGAATCCTTTCCAAAGCGGCCTGACCACTTTGCAACCAGCAGCAGGGGGCAACCCCGCCTTCACATCTGGGAACATGGGGGCAAGTCCCTCTAATCCTCAAGCTGGTAATTTTAATGCTCCGGTCAGACCCAAGCTCCCTTTTTTGGCAACTTTAAACTTGCTAGACTTGTCGAAGCTAATGAATGACCCGGTGAGACATAACTCCTCTTGGCCACCCGTTCCTACCAAGCTTCCCTCGGATATCCCAAAATTCGAAGGCAAAGTTGGTGATAATCCAGGAGCTCATGTCACCACTTTCCACTTGTGGTGCTCTTCCAACTGACTGAACGACGATACAGTTCGGTTGAGATTGTTCCAAAGAACTCTGACCAGTACCACGGAAAAATGGTACATTGAACTTCCCTCTGCCGCGTTTGATAGTTTTTGGGACTTGGCTAATGTATTCCATAGTCACTTCCAACTTCATGTTTGACATGATTTCGGGACAGACTTGTTGTATACCTTTCGGTAGGACAAGGCCACTCATATTTCAGATCACATCCAAGAGTGGAGAAGACGAAAGAGCCTTATCAAAGCCACTCTTCCTCCCAAGTTTTTACTAGAATGGTTCCTTAAATCTCTATTGCCATATATATCTAAGGATGTATCTACTTTGGGAGTGACCACTGAGGAAGAGGCTATCCTCAGGGCCCAGCAGCTAGATTTGATATATTTTCAGTCTGGGATTTTATATGAGATCATCCCTGATGCACCGAGGCCAATGCATAATGTAGAGAAACCTAAGCTTGGACCCCATGCTGATGGTGTGGTTGGTTCTGTGAAATATCCCACTGTAGAGTCTTTGGCTAAACAACTCCATGAGTTGTCTGTCAAAAATTATATGACGGAGGCAGCAAAGGCTGCCCCCTCACCCTAGAATGAAAATGTTTTTGCACAATCCTCTCAAAAGGGAAATCAGCAGCCCGGTGGGAAAAAGAAGAAAGGAAAGAAAGGTGAGGGAAACCAAAACAAACAAAAACCCACAAACAATGTTGATAGGGGCAAAAAAGAAAAGAAGAAGGTGAAATTCCCATGTAAGATGTGCCATGAAGATCACCTGACCCATCAATCTCCCCTTATTGACCAAGCTCAGAAGCTGCTAAAAGGCCAACAACTAGCTATCTTGAAGGATCCTTTTCCCCAAGGACAGAATTCAACTTCAGCTTCGAATGTAGTAGGGGGCACCCCAAATGCTCCTAACCCTAATTATATCAACATGGTTCGATCCTAGACATTACTCCAGACTAGGAACAAGAACTATGAGACAGAGGCTTCGGAGAAGGGTAAGTCAATAGGTGAAACTTCCAACCCTCTCACGATTGAAAAACCTGCCGAACCTATGCCCAAGATACCGAAAGGTGTCTTCAAGAAAACCTTGCATAATCCCAATGCTAGGGATGCAGCCAACTACTTGGTAGTTGAAGATTTAGCCCAGACCCCTTGTGGGATGTCGGCTTTAGAGGTGTTACAGAGTTGTCCCACCCAGCAAGATGCACTCTTAGCAAGCCTAGGCAGTATGGATTCATCAAGCCTCATGGCGAAGTTTAATTTGTCTGATGTCAAAATTCGCCTACCATATCATGTAGCCTTATCAATAGATGTCATCCATGGTGGAAAAACCACTGGAAGGGAAGTTGTCGATGAGGGTGCTTCTACATGTGTCATGTCCTTGTCTTATTGGAAAGCTCTTGGATCTCCAGGGCTAGTTCCATCGAACACCCTACTTACTGCTTTCGACGGAAGGTCATTTTGTCCACATGGTATCCTACCGACTTTCGAAATAAAGTTGGCAGGGAAGGCAATGTCTGTTGAGGTAGAGGTGATTGATGCACCTTTGGGTTATAACTTGCTCTTGGGGAGAAATTGGACTTATGCCATGTCCGCTATTGCATCGGCCATATTTCGGATAGTAGTGTTTCCACACGAAGGGAAGTTGGTTACTGTAGACCAACTTAGTTTTACTCGAAAAGGACGCATGGAAACTAATGAGTCCACCGTGCCATTGGTTAATCAGGTTAAACCCGCTTCAGAGAGCTTAGGGGTTGGAATGTATGCATCATTGATGGGCACATTTGATATTCCAGCTCCGATTAATTATCTAGGTTCTACTAGTGTAGGGAATTCTATAGCAACGATTGTTGATAGAACAGATCCTTGGGTTCTTCCTTCCCTCCATGAACCTGAAGTGCCCTTATCGGTAGTGGAAGTAGCTTATCAAGCTATCGTTCATACCACTGTTGATTCCATTCCGGTCCCTCTCACAGTCTCAGAGGAGCCGGAAGAAGCCTATCTGCCTGCTTGGGCATAGAACTCTTTGCATTCTAGAGATTGCTTAGATATGGTTTTTCCTTCTGATGAAGTCATTCTGGGAGCTATGTGCAGACGAGATAAGATCTGCGAAGATCTTCACCATCGATCCTATTTTATTCCAGAGTTAAGTAGGATTGAGAACCAGGAGTTCCATATGAGACTGGCAGGTGATGTTGATACACCTATTAATCGCTTACCAAGGGAAGGAATATTTGCTGAAGGGAATATGGCAAACATTTCCGCTACTATTCCTATCAACATCTTTGCAAACCCAAACGTTGTGGAAAATGTACACATCAGTGTAAACTGCTCTCCGAAGGAGATTGCGATCTATACAGCCTTGTTTAAGGAATTCCGTGATGTGTTTTCCTGGTCATATGAGGATATTACAGGAATAGATCCATCAATAGTCGAGCATGAAATCTGAACATACCCTGATGCCAGACCCATTCGACAAAAGTTGAGACCTATCAATCCATGTAAAGCGGAAACTATTAAGGCTGAAGTTGAAAAACTGTTGAAAGCCGGTTTCATTTACCCGATAGCTTTGACAGAATGGGTATCCAACCCTGTTCCTGTCTACAAAAAGCAAGGGACCATACGCGTTTGTACTGAATTTCGTGATCTAAACAAATCCTGTCCTAAGGATAACTACCCCACACCATTCATAGATCAAATCATTGATTCCTGTGCGGGGAGTGAAGTCTTTTCGTTTATGGATGGTTTCTCTGGGTATAATCAAATTTAAATTAAACCGGAAGACCAACATAAAACAGCTTTCATTTGTCCTTGGGCTACATTTGTGTACAAAAAAATGCCCTTTGGATTGAAAAATGCAGTGGCTACCTTTCAGTGGGAAATGAATTTTTTCTTTCATGACATTAAAGCTATTGTCGAACCCTACCTTGATGATTTGCTAGCACATTCTCGTAAGAGGATCGATCACCCAGATCGCTTGCGTTTGATCCTTGAACGATGCAGATACTACAAAATTCGCTTGAATCCCCACAAGTGCGTTTTCTGTGTCGAGTCAGGGAGACTGCTCGGATTCATTGTTTCCAACAAAGGTATTCAGGTGGATCCTTTGAAAGTTGAGGCCATAGTAAATCTGCCTCCTCCTTGTTCCATCAGGCAGCTTCAAATCCTGTAAGGGAAGTCCAACTTCCTTCGATGTTTTATTGTAAATTATTCCAAGATCACCAAAGGTTTCATGCTCCTGTTGAAGCAGGACACCCCATTTGTATGGGATGAAATCACACAACTTGCATTCGAGGCATTAAAGAAATATTTGTTGTTGTCACCATTACCGCGCCCACCAGATTAATCTCGAGATTTTATATTGTATTTGGCCACATCCGAGTCGACCATAGGGGTAGTACTAGTTCAGGAGGATTATAAGCTCCAAGAGCATGTTGTCTACTATCTCAGCCGTGTTTTAGCTAGCCCTGAACTTAGGTATTCCGACGTCGAGAAGTTGGCCTTGGAAGCTGTGTATATTGTTCAGAGGTTGCATCACTACATCTTACTGAGGACCACGACAGTAGTGGCGGATGTTAATCCCTTCCAATATGTTTTTGTCCCGACGGATAGTTGGAGGCAAATTCAATAAATGGATAGTCATTCTTGAGGAGTTTGACTTAGATTTCCTATCCGTAAAATCCCAAAAATCCTTAGTTTTTGCTGAGCTCATTGCAAAATTTCCGGTTGAGGAAGATGTATCCATTGAAGAAGATTCATTCCTATATGAGCATATATTTTTGATTTCCACCTCTGACCCTTGGTACGGAGATATACTTTTCTATCTCTAGACTTTGAAGTACCCTGCAACCTTCTCGCAGGAAGAACAACGCAAACTACGTGTACATGCCAAAAACTACCTCATTATTGGAGATACTTTATATCATAGAGGGGTAGATTTTGTTTTTCGTCGATGTCTTACCCACGAAGAAGCATAGACTGTCCTAAATGATGCCCATAGTGGAGCGTGTGGGGGTCATTTATCTGGGTTAGTAACGGCCCAGAAGATCTGACATGCTAGTTATTTCTAGCCCACGATCTTTAAAGATTGTGTGGAAGCCGTGAAGCGCTGTCATCCTTGTCAACTTTACACCAGAAAGATGTGGTCACATCCTGCTCCATTATTTCCCGTCATCTCAGTGGGCCCCTTCACGAAGTGGGGGATAGATTACATGACGTGCAACCCAGTCTCGGCTGGGGGGCACAAACATATCATTGTCGCTGTAGATTATTTCATGAAGTGGGCAGAGGCAATGCCCACCTATAAAGTTGACGGGGAAACTGCAGTTTTTTTCGTTTTCAACCAAATTATCACACGGTTCGGTATCCCTAAAGAGATTGTCACTGACCATGGTAGTCACTTCCAAAATAGTATGATGACTGAATTGACCACTATGCTACGGTTTAGACAAGAGAATTCGTCTTCTTTGTACCCTCAAGCGAACGATCAAGTCGAGGCTGTAAATAAAACCTTAAAGACTATTCTCAAGCACACTATTAATGCAACCCGTTCCAATTGGCACATCATGCTGTATCCTGCACTTTGGGCTTATCAGACCAATGTGAAAACTGCTACAGGGTTCTCTCCTTCCCAACTCATTCACGGAGTGGAAGCGGTAACCTCGGTTGAATGCAAAATCCCGTCCTTAAAGATTGCTATTCATGTGTTACCTGATACAACTGAGCTGGAAGAACGTTTGTTACACTTAGAACATCTAGATGAGCAACGTAGAGATGCACTGACAGCAAATGAGGCTCATAAAAATAGGGTTAAAAATCAATACGATAAATCGATCAAACCTCGGATTTTTTCTGAAGGGGAGCTTGTCTTGCTCTGGGATCAAGACAAAGAACCCCTGGGGGTAGGGAAATCCAGGTCTATGTGGTTAGTACCTTATGTCGTGTCAAAAGTCTTGAATAAAGGTGCATATGAATTAACTGATTTCGAGGGGAATAAGCTGCCTGAGCCTAGAAATGGGCTCTACTTGAAAAAGTATTATGCTTAGGCTTAGCGTTTTTTCTTGTATTTTTATGTAACTTTATGTACAATAGTTCATCAGTTTGTGTTCTTATACCATATGTTGGTTGTTACAGATGTCTTTCGAGTGGTTTTTAGGTTTTGCAGATGGCGCTAGTCACCAAACTTGTAACCTGGATTCAGCCGTGTGGGTTATTTACTCACCCTTAGGACAACTAGTTGCCTCTGGATGCGCTTGCCTAGGTCCTACTACCAATAATGTGGCCGAATGTAGGCTGTCATTGAGCTTTTATGGGATGCTTTGTCATGTGGAATCACCCAGCTGGAGGTCAGACTTGACTCTCAACTGGTGGTATCCCAGCTCAATCGAGCTTATCAGGTGCGGAACCCTATTTTACTACGTCAGTTTATGCAAGTTAGGTTATTGGAAAGAAATTTTGAGTTTATTAAATTCAATCATATTCCAAGAAATCAAAATTCATTAACTGATGCATATGCTAATAATATATTGGACTGGCACTTAACACATTTTGAATAAAATATAGAATAAATACATTACAAAACACATGTAAATAAAACCGACAATATATATATATATATATGTGTGTGTGTGTGTGTGTGTGTGTGTGTGTGTGTGTGAATATATGTCCATATAGATAGGTCGAGTTTTTATCCTCACATCTAGTCATAACTGTATAATATACAAAAAATATACAAAAAATGGATCGAAATCCATAAAATGTTCCTAGGTCTAAGCTTGACCACCCTGGTCCCCCGGATCATCCTGATCACCCTGCTCTCGGGCTTCTTTAGCTTGCTCAGCTGTAGCAGCCTCAACGACGTCGATGTACACAAGCACTGCTCTAGCTACCCGCCTCATAAGGTGTATCCAGATAGGTAGTATACCAACCACTAGCTCCTGCATAACAATAGGGATATGCTCAATACGCAAAGAAGGTACTCTTTGGGTCAGCCTGGCCAGCTTCCCCTCAAGAACCCTAATCAAGCCATGATATTCTCCTGCCACAAGATGCACATACATACGTGGATATCCAGCAGGGTGAACTGGTCCAATATATGCATTTTAACATTTTATGGGATTAAAAACTGTTATACATATGTATATATCTTTATGATTAAAATTCATAAAAATTTAAAAAACTTGAAAACAAAAATACCTGACGCTCCCCATGCTCCTCCAGGAGGGAGGACAAGGTCGGTGTCACCTTGGAAATATATCCCAACATATGGAAACTGTTCCAGTGCTGGTAGCTGTCTCTCCCACCATAAGTAGAAGTCGTCATTGTATACACTCTGAACAGATCCACCGCCTCCCTGGCGGAGGAGGATTTCCCCCCACCTACTTAGTATAGGCTGACGGGGAGAATGAACTGGTAGTGGTATTACATGACTCAAACCGGGCACCCTCTCAAAGAAAAAGGACATCAATATGCTAGAATAACCGAAGTTTCTTCGTAGGCTTCTTTTACAGTCAGAGAGTTGTTTCCTCATTATCGAGATTACTCCTGAACAACAGTCATATAGGGCTCCCTGTAGACATTCCATTGCAAGTCTCATTTGGTTTCGAGTTGCAAGGTGAAGTGATAATGACCTTGCAACCCTCACTATACTGCTTGCCAACACCTGTAATGGCAAGTTGCGAATATGAACAATGGGGATGCAACTACCCCTCTTTTGAGTACCGAGCGCACAATATGTATCAATGTAGTTCTGCACACTTAGAAGGTCACCGCCTCTACCAGTACCTTCCAAGTTAACCGGAGCTCCTTGTTGTGATAAACCGGAGATTAAGTAGATATCTTCCAAGGTAATCTCTAGAAACTCACCTTGTAGGTCAAACATACCAAGATAATGATCACAAAATTTTATCATAAACTCTAGTAGGCGGACATTGGATCGCATAGGTGAGGTACAAAAGAATTTGAGCAACCCACTTTTCCACAAAGCATTTACCGTGGGGGCATTTCGAAGAGCATCTTGGTCCATGTCTTCATGCTCCCTCTCCCTCCACTCCAACACCATGTTTCAATCTGGTAACAAGCCAATAATCAATCATTAAATTCATATAAAAAACTTTGATTTTGGCCCTACATATCCTTTTCATATCTTGTGCAGTGTATGCGACTGTCCTTCGGACAAGTCGCGTATTGTACGTGACTTGCTTTTCGGCAACCTGTGTATAAAATGTGTGTATGCGATTGCTGATATACCATACTCGCGTACACAAAGTAACTGCCTTGAGGACGGTTGAAAACATCAATTTTTTGCCAAAAATTAAAATTTGCTTGGATCAAATGAAAGAGCATGGAGAGGAGATTTACCTGGCACTTGCGGTTTTGATAATTGTCCATCGAGTTGTCCACAACGAGCAATTGAAGGCAGAGGTAAAAGTTGTCTATATTGGGTAAAATTGTCAAATTGTGAGTTTTGATTTCTATTTTGAACTATTTATAGAAATATTATTTCAAAAGTGGGTTTTAACCTATAGTTCATATTTTTTATAAAAATCAAACTAATACGATGTCTTTTTTCTTCAATGTAATTGGTCTAAGGTCACTTGAAGTTGTTTTTCACTCATATAGGGTAGGATTCTGGTCACTCATATGCTTTTTTTGCATTCATAACTACTCCGTCTTAACTCTAGAATTACCACTTTGACCATGGACTATGGTATTTTAACCATTAGTACCTTTTCTATGCCATTGTTCTTCTGTGGATAGGGCTTTCCTCACATGAGTATCCTAGATTAGAACACATTTATTGTCTTTTGGTACTCATGCCGTATTTGTCATAGGTTCAGGGGAGTCTCCTTAGCCAATTTTCATGCCAAATCGAGCCTCATTTTGGTCTCATTTTACAAGCTATCCTTTTTAAACACTCCCCACCCTTGTGGAGTTTCTTTAGGCCCATGTATAACTCCTCAAAATAGACTTAACTGCCGAGTAAACTTGTCCATTCAGGCTCATTAAGAATATGTGAATGGGCATCCACATTGGTGGTAGGTTATCTCTTTCTCCGACCATGTGGAATAATACAAGAAAGGATCACTCTCTTTTCTACAGAATTGAGAAGAGTATTCTCAGGCATAGGTTTATCACTTTTCTGGACCTAAGGGACTAAATTTACGGAAAAGGAACACCCGGTATGAGCTTAGTTTTCTCTTTTTCGTGATCTGGACCTAAACATGAAAAATATTTTGAGTGTACTTTATGTCTTTGTCATGCTCGTTAAACACTAATAATGAAGTATCGAGTTTACTGTTGTAAGCCCCATTCCTCGTACTCAAATGGATCTTTCCGAGTGATCTTGCTTTCCTTCACACTCGTAAAAATCAAGCTATATGCTGCTCTTGAAGGAGCGTTGGGTAGGTGGTAATTTAACCTTTTTCGGACCTCCCTGACTAAGTACAAAAAAGGTTCATCTTTTCTTCTACGGAAGTTAAGAGAGTTCTTCTGTGGTATGTTTTATACTTTTTCGGCCTCAGGAGACTAAATTGGACGAAAAAGGACCCCCCGTGGAGTCTTCTTCAGAGTTTTTAGACTCTCTAAACATGAAAACACCAAGTGAGCATGTACTAATTCGGGTTCATAAAATCCACGAATCAGTGACATTATCAAGCATTATTCCCTCTTCTCTTCAAGCTTGTCAAAAATGAAGAGAGACCCGAGTTGACTTTCATGGACTCGTTAAAATTTAACAGGAAAGATAAGGAAGAAGTTTTCTTTTGATTCTCAGTTGGTGGCAGCATGTCTTCTTTGAACATAACATTCTCTGTACTTTCCAATACTCATGTATCAATGTTCACTTTAAGTTCAGCTATCACTTCGAGTTTCTTACTCCTCCACTTGTCCATTATACCCGGGGAATCTGATCATGTCTCCTACATGACAGATAAGTCTAGTTGTATTATCTACAAAGTTAAAAGCTACCTTGGGTCATCTCTATGTCGTGCTCACTGTTCAAGGATTTATCCCTACATCTGATTTTTATCCTGATCCCATCATTGTCCTATCTGATATTACTTGTGTCTACCTTCCTTTATCCAGTTCCTAGTCACTCTTGTGATCCATTGGAGGATCTATTTCCTTCCTCATCACAATATGTTTTCTCATCAGCACAACCTGATGGCGAATACCTAGAATTCGATCATACCTCAGGATTCACTTTCATTATTGGTGAATTCCTTTGCTTCAATCGTCAATTATCACCTATTGGTTGACAATATGTTGAATCCTATCCATGTTCGACTTCGACACATCTATTCACATGGCCTGGATTGTATTGGTTCTTTTGGATTTTTGATGAAGACCTTAGGTTCATTTCTATGACCTAAGTTGCGCAAGATTATGTTGTGTTCACTTACACAGTTTCCAGATCTTTGAAGACTCATCATTATTGTATATCGTGGCTTCAATCCACCTTTGTAATATACGTGGTCTTGAACCTGTATCATATGATGTACTCAAATATTGTAAAGGAGCTAGTGTTTCAGTCTATTGAACATGGCATCCTCAGATATGAATTTGTATATGACATTTCTATGTATTTGTTTCAGGTACTTCCTCTGCTCCATTGGACCTCTGAGTTCTCCAAGATAATGATTATAATGTATTTCAGCCATCACTTCCCTATGACCTCACACATTAGGGGGCATTTGTTATCAACCCAAATGGCACTTCTCCGTCCGAGTGCTGACATTCTTTATGTTGGCACACAAAAGGACAAATTAGGATTGAATTTTGCTAAAACACTATAGATGGGCATGACTTGTGATGCATTTATCCTCAAACCATCTTGATATATATTTTTTCTAGTGTTGGGTTGCATACGCAACTATTTGCATTGCAACTCGCGTACTGTACGCGAGTATTTGCATTGCAACTTGCGTACACCAGTGTACGTGGGTTTCCTTCGAGCAACTCGTGTGTCATACGCAGGTTGCCTATATTAATAGTCGCATACACCTTAGTTTGACTTTAAAAAATATAAAATGTGATTATATGAGATTAGTTGGGCCCTAATCCATAACTATCCCAACTGTTTCAACCACCCCAACCTTCGAAACCACTCTATTTCCCAAAGTATAAATAGAGGCCTTGGGGTGGGGACTAATGAAGGAGTTTTGGAGAGCAAAGTTATGTTGGTGGTATATCTTTAGAAATCTTGGAGCAGCAGAACTCAGAGTCCTTTGGTTGCAGAGGAGTCCTTGTCTCAGAAGCTGGGTTGTACTCTTATCTCATTCACTGATTGTTAATAAAAAGAATTCTTCTTCCAATATTTTGTTGAGTCTATTTCATGTACTTTGGTTAATGAATGTATTTGATTATATGTTCGATATACTGTTCATATAACCTATGATATATATATGCATGAGATATTACTTGAAGGATTTACTCTTTGCAGGTGAAGGAGGTGCATCCCTGGAAGCTTTGGAGAGAAGAGGAGAGGGAGAAGATCAAGCTTGGATCAACCGTCGGTAATCGGGTAAGTCAAGACTTTCTTCCTATTCCCTTTACATTCTTTGGTGAAGCTGATTGTTTGCAAGGTTAGTAGTAAGTTGGTAATCCCAGACCCTAGGTTACAAGGGTGCTTTATCTTGAACAACACTCCTCCCCTCTTTTCTTTCTAAGAGAGGACTGTGTTTAAATCACTTGCAAAAATGTAATTTCTCAACCTTGCCCCATCTCTTTCATTTTTAATATTTTTCCATCATTCTAATTTTTCTTTATAATGCATTGGAACATATAAATTGAATACTTTAAAGGGGTTCTAGATCCTATACTTACTAAGTCCGAATAGATCCCGTACTGGGTTCTTTTAGTTTCATTAAGTTCAATCTTGGTATTGTGCCATAGCGTGCTGATTCTCCTTCAATCCCCTCTTGTGATGACTGATATCCCCTTCCTTTCCATTGATTTTTCCCTAAATCTTACATGACCCTTCCCTAAAGTTTAGTCTCTTGGAGAAGAACATTGAGGGTTTTTTCTGTTTTTTATTAACTGTCTCATATCTTCCTTAATGTTTCTGCTCCCCATCCCTCTACTATTCCAGGAGACTAATTTCATTATTTAACTATTGACTTGGTCATTTCTCCCTTTTGGGATCTCGGGGTCACGAGGTTTCTGGCTCCTTTAAGAGATAAATTATTTGAGCTTGTTATGCTACTACGATCCAAGTTTGAATGCAACCCCAACATACTTTTTGAGAAGATCTTTCTTCTCCCTCCATAGTTTCTCTTTCTTCCTTAGTGATAACTTGTCTTGCTTGTTTTCTTGTCGCCACCTCCTGATGCCATCCACATCTCATTTAATGGTTTGGATTCTGCAAGCTGTTTTGTCGGTTTCCCATATTTATCAGCTGCTATTGGAAAATCGTATCTAGGTATAATGGATGAGACTATGGGTGGGAAAGCAAATCTTGTTTCTTTCATCATTGGAACCACAATCTCAATAAAGCTACCATGGGATTCTTGAAACAACGATTAAAAATGATTTGTAGAGATAAAGGGGAGTGGATTTGTTGAAACAACTGCCAGAGACAATGAACGAATATCAATAGGGCCGATGAAAACAACTTGCTTGGATTTATTTTGAAGTGTCCTCTATTGATCATCATGCTTTTGAGAATAAGTAACTTAATCTCTTTCCTTTTTATAATCTTTTGTAAAATGATCATAGGCATGCCATTCTTTACACTTTTAATTGTTCGTAATCCAACTATTGATAATAAATCCATTTATCTAGTACAAGGTGTATAGCTTTGGGGAGTCCCTTTTCAAGCTCCACTTCCTCACATATTCTAGCACACTAGAAGATTTCCTACTTAGGTTCAACCTTACCTATGTATTTACCCAATGTAATCCAAATATCTTTTAAAGAATCATCTCCCCAGGAGTGAAGAGGAAGATGAGATAATATTACCTTGATTGGTACTACTAAAGGGATATTTGAATCCGAACCAAAATAAGGAGTTCAACTATTTAGGTACATGCCTATTTTACTGAAGAAATAATGTCAACTATGGAAAATTAGATCTCTATCTTCTTTAAATTCAGTCAGAAAGGTGTTAAAGCCTCTTCGACAAAAGTAGTGTGTCATTTTGCACTTGATTAATACTAACCATCTTTTCTAAATCCAAATCTCCATGGATCTAGGATATGGCTAGATACCTGTGAATTGGCATATAATCCCTCTCTCTGATATCACTAGAGCCTTTTGCTTAGCCATTGTAGCAGGAAAAACAACTTCAAGTATATCAATCTTTTTGATAAATCTTGTTGATTTAGTCCTAGAGCCCAATTTATGCTGAGATTTAATCAATGTTCTGAATGCATCTTCATCTAGAGCATGAGATGGTCGATCTCTTGTGTTAAATAACAACCCAACTCAAGATTCAAAACCCTAGTCAACAACTTTCTTGGAGTGCAGAACCAATCCCCTTTTTAGATAGCCTATTTTTAACACCCTTGCAAAGATTTTTATGGCCATTAGAAGGTGTTGATTTCATATGACCAAATGAAATATTTTCATTTTAGAGACAACAAGATTGAATTGAACCCAACATTGATATGGTGAAAATTTGTTGTTTAGGATAATGCTCATTAATTACTAGCTTGTAGATAGATTACCAAAAAGTTTAGTGACGATATTTTATATTGAGAAAATGTATTATGTGATATCTATTATTCATTGTAGAAGAAATCATTACATACATATTTGGACATCATTGATATGGCTCACAAACTTATGGGAATTTTCTCGTGTAAGTCAGATCTACATTTACTTTTACTTGGGTTTAACAATACTATTTATGACATATTTACAAAGTTTAACATTGGTCATTATATTTGATCACCCTCCCCCCCCCTCTGATGACTAATTCATTGATTACTACACCTAGTTTGTCACGAAATGTTACAAATCATCTTTACACAAAAATTTGGTGAATAAATACTTAAGCACATTGTTCCTTGGAATAACATTACAAAAGTTCAATCCACTTTTTTTGAACCTTCCCTGGATGAGCCAATGAAAACTTTCTTAATGATTTTCCTTGAATTGAAAAATTGGATATTTTACTAGTTTCAATACCATGGTATCTCGTACCACAACTTTATCCTTTGTTATATGGATGGTAGTGCAATTGTATATGCTTCAAACTAGTTCGCAAAATCGCTTGACGTCCAAGTTGAATACATAGCTTGAGATATAATTCTTGCCATTTGGTGGTTCTTGAACACTTTGAATTTGTAAAACTTGCTAAACCAAACCTTTCATCAAAATTGATCAAAGAACAAATTGAATACATAGCTTGAATTAGTCTTCTTGTCATTTGGTGGTCTTGCACAATTTGAATTTGTAAGACTTGCTAAACCAAACCTTTCCTTCCTAACAAACTCTGCACTAAAATATAATGCCCCTTGTACACACCTTATTCTCCTCTTTGTAAAATTCTAGTGCATAAATATCAACAAAGTCATAAGTTTGGAAGCAAGACTTACAAGATTTATCATCTCCGACTTGTATAAATAAGACAAATTAAACTTCCTTCCAACAATCGCTATAAGGTTTCATATACTTTTCTTGAGTCCTTTGTTGATAGCTTCAACTTTGTCTCAATTTGTATTGTTGATGGCTTGCAATATTGTATCTTTAATCTCTTAAATAATTCCTTTACATACTTACTTGAGATATTTATATGCTCTCATTCTTTTGTGATCAAATTCTAGATAGTGATATAGAAGCTCTAAATTCATCATCTTGAAAATTGCTTTCTAATTCTATTTAATTTCATTAATTGCACTTGCATCCTCTCCATAATTATGAGATAGTTTACATAAACATGAATAATGGTTCCCATAATGAGTCTTTTATTGTACAAATTTGGATTATTGCATCTGAAAATCACATAATTTCATATGCTCATCTATTTTCATGGACCACACCCTTCATGCCATGAAGCCATATAGTACTTACAAACCTACAAACTAATCCCTTTTTATATGTCAACTCAATTTTTTTGGTTGTCATGTACACCTCAAGGGCTCCATTTAAAACACTCTTCACATCAATTTGGCAGATGCCTTGACCAAATTTTGTTTCCAATGCCAGCACCACCCTAATTGTGGCTATTTTTGCGATTGGGGCAAAAACTTTTCAAAATCAACCTCTTTATGCCATGTGTACCATTTTGCTACTAACCTAGGCTTGTGTTTTCCTATGAAGCCTTTTTCTTTATATTTCATTTTATAATTTATTAGCAACCAATGTGCATATTCTCCTCAAGCAATTGGACCAACTTCAAGCTTTGAACTTTTTTTCAATGTGACAAACTCTGCAATCATGGCATTACTAAAGTCACTAACTTGAATGATTTAGGGTTCAAATGGAGAAGAATTTATAATTTCTCATAAGCATTAAGTTGATGAAATTTCTCTTTCTCTTGTGTTTTTGATGTAATCCTTGTACATATCTTAGGATTTGAATCCCCACTATCTAGTTCTTCCTACCACATTCACTCGTCTAGCTTCTTTTCAACCACCGATCCTTGCTCTCTTCCACTATAGGTAATCATTGAGTTTCCTAATATTATTGCTTGAAAATGTTGTTGGAATATTATAAACCCACTCACAACTTAGGATAAAATAATTAATCAAATTTTGATTAATTTCATACCCACTAGCCTATATAGTTGGCATCCACTTTCACTACAAAGTCAACACTTGCATATATACCCCAAGAATGCTTTTAATTATGATTATGGGTTGATCTTAATAAATTTATTGACTTCCATAATTAGTAACTGCGCTTTCCTACAGATTCTTCCCTATTATGCTTTTATTCGACTTTTATGTGGCCCAAGGTGAAGCTAGTTAACTAGGAAATAGGCATCTTTTGTTGCCAACCCATCTACCATTATTTTATCTCCATATTTGAGGATTAGCAAGTATTTCCTTTACATATCATCACTCACTCATGCCTTAGCTAGTTCGTGAGCTCTTGGTCTAATTAGGAAACTGCTTTATTCACTTATGGGGGTTTATCATATTTAGTAAGCCTGCTTGATGAGCTAGCACGAGTTGTCTCCTAACAACTCTATTTTCCTTATAACCTATGTAATAATATTAATTATCATTAATTTATCATTCCTAATGTGTGTTCATGATTCGTCTTCTTCTCTCCTTATGATAATTCTCTGCAGTTCTCTGTGAGGTTAATTGTGTGCCTAGATCCTTAGCTAGTTTATGAAATTATTATGCCATCAAGGCTTTAGAATTTCTACATGGCATCAGAGCTCAAGATATCAAAGCTCTACATGACATCAGATATTTGAGAGCTCATTAATTAATCCTCCTTTTCAGTTTTGCAGGTTTATTTTGCAGGTACAACTTCAAAAGGATTCGAGAGTATCAGTTCCTCTTCTTGCTCCATTCACAAGCTATTCAGAGTGGAAATTGAAGATGATTTCATATCTAAAGAGACAAAATATATATGAGATATCTATTGGAGCTGGTGAAGAGTCTTATGAAGAGACAAGTGACTGGCTAAACGATAGTGATAGAGTGTTTGGAGCTATATGTATGGCTATTTCTCCAAGCATGCGCTACCTTATTGATTCTGCTACATACCCAAAGGATCGCTGGACAACATTGGATAGAGTTTTGGGAAAGCACAATGAGGATTCTTCTAGATATTTGGAGAGTGCCTCTAGATCCTCAATGAATGCTCTTTCTCAAGCTGTCTCGGCCTCTACAGTCTCCGATGAACTTGATCATGATGAAGAAGTTTCTCATTCAGTTCTTGTTGCTACTACCCTCTTTGATTCGAATGCTTCCTCTTTGTATCAAGAAGCAAATATTGAAGAGCCATATTTTTCTATATCTATTGAAGTGGAAGACATTGATTCACATTCTTATGATGCTAATAATGAAGAAGAAGTGAATAATGGGGATTCCATTTCCATTGTTGGTGATTCTCTCACACATTCGGTGTTCTCTATGTCTTCTATCATGGATTTTGAGATCCATATGCCAAATCCTTCACACTTTGTGCATACCTCTCTCCTTGATGATGCACACCTCAGTGTATTCCTGGATGCTTGTTTAGCTAGATCAAGTCCTATTTATGTGATACCACTCACCATACTTGATCCCATGCACTTCTGCAACTCCTCCTTTTTTCTTGGCATCAATCCTCAGAGCTTCCTTGAAGATTTTGAACATCACTCTCTTTCCTCCTCTCATACTTATACCATAGAGGATTCTTTACTAGTATATTCCCATGAGTCTACTGATGTGCTTATATGTGATCTCTTGGATTCTTTAGATGTTGGGTCAACCCATGGAGTCTTTGCATTCACAGTCTTTTATCTTATGACCTCTCCTAGTTCCTACATGATCACTTGCACATATCCTCTCTGTGTAAATAAAGTTGGAGACCTCAAACATTCGCTTTGACACTTATTTCACCTATCTAGAGATGACTTCATCTCTATTGGTTCAAAGTTCAAGTCATCACATCATATTGGAGATGATTACAACTCTCAAGATCCTTCAGTCTTGCTTTCACATCATTGGATTTCAGTTGTTCTACATGGTCCCAGTTTCCATCTTGCAGCTGTTCATGATCTAGGTGAGCATATTTCTCTTCTTCCCAAGAAGAACATTCGTCCATACACGAGCATTTAGTTTGGAGCAGCATCAATAGCAGCTCAACATTTTTGGTTTGCCTCTCATGTCCTTTCTTGAGGGAGGATTTTCCCCATGTGGTTTTGCCTCTTTCCTCAACTTTTTGGACATAATAATTGTTAAAGGGTGACCATAGCATTGTTGCTGGGCCCTATATGCATCTATATTTCTGATTATTTCAAAGATATCATATGTTGATGAACATATGAAACCAAGCACAAGGCCCTATCATCAGGAGTGGTGGTTAGTCCACATTTTTACATTCCCAGAGGTACAACAGTTATACCATGCGATTGTATCGATACTCCAACACCCCCCTCCGACGTAGATCTAGGGAATTGAACCTGAGACCTCAGATCTGATACCATGTAAGGTTTTCCATTACACCAAAACTTGCAAATGTTGAAGAACATATGAAACCAAGCACAAGGCCCTATCATTAGGAGTGGTAGTTAGTCCACATTTTTATATTCCTAGAGGTGCGACGGTTATACCATGCGGTTCTACCAATACTCCAACAACTGCGTGGTTTATTTTTCATTTTTGGATTCATTCAGTTTCAACAACATTGCACTAGGATATGGCAAATTTGGGATTCCATCACGAATCATGCGCATTGCCTTCAAAATCTGATTTGAGCATCATCTTTTTTGTCATACATAGGAGAAATAGTCATGGAAATCTATCTGGTACCTTTCTTTTACATGTTTGGTGGTGTGTTTCATTGTTGAGTTCACATATTTGGAGGAACTATTGCATGTGGAAACACTTCATCATTTGGGACATTTGTCTACATATTTTAATGTATGTTTCTCCGTTGGAGAATGTATTTGGGTGTCTTCATGGTTCTCAAGGTGTAATCTACATATTTGAAGGGAAGAAAGACTCCGTGGCACCTTCTACTAGTAACATTACACACATGATGAGGATAGCCCTATATTTTGTGCATTGTATTCCATACTTCATGGTGAAGCATTCTATACATGTGATTATTTTATTATATTTTATTGCTTTCTTAATGGTGACCATGACATGTGGAATTATGAGCTTATTTAAAGTATAGGAAGCGAAGAGAAGGGGATCACCTCCACCCTAGGAGATTAATGGGGATTTTCCTTTTTATTTTTCATTTAATTACATATGTTTCCCATTTATGGAGAGGAGCACTCCACCCAAGAAAGCATCCAAGATTCCACACCCTATTCAAAGTGTAGATTCCAAGAAAGGAGTCCCTAGCTTGTGGATATAACATGTTTCATCTAGGCCTCTTCTTTAAATATCACAGGACCATCATTTGAGGAACACCCTTGAATAAAGGAGGTCATGATGATGATTCTTGCATAGAGTACATTGTGAAAGTTGTCCTACCACAGTGAGCCTACTTTTGCACATATATGAAGGAAGATGGTTCTTTCTAGAGGAATGCTCCATGTTCTTAGGGGGTGTATTGTTATATTATGGTGATATTTGGATGAAATGTGGTTAATGCACCATTTCTTAGATAACACCATACATAGGGAACTACCATTTCACATGTGTTAAGATTTTATGTAAATACCATGTTAAGATCTGTCATTTATAGGATGCATCCTTCATTGGAGGTTGTTGTAGTGTGTTTTATGGATGTGAGAAGAGTTCTCTCTAGAGGTAGGTGATACATGACAACAATGACCTATTCAAACCCTTATTTGTTCATATTTTCACCTCTAATCAAGAGCACCATATGTTACACCCCTATTCACCAATGGGTTAACAAATTTAATCTAATTAGTCATTACTATTATTAGTACATTTTGTTAATTCAATATATACGAATAGTTTCAAAGTTCACAATACAAGTTCTTTATTTTCATATTATTACTGTCATAACATGTTTTCATACCCAATACATTTGATATAATCGATAACTTTTGGTTTTGCAAATTAAAATTGGAAATAATTTAAAGCAAAGCAAGGAATAATAGATTACCTTAGGGTTTTGTAGCACTCCATGCTCACAAATCTAACATCAACAACAACAGTAACCAAACCTCAAGTTTCCAGTTCAAGGTTCCCAAGCTTCAAAAATCCCCCACTCAAGGTTTTCCCTTTTGCAATAAAAATTCCTTCCAAAGAACAAACCTCTATAACCCATCTCCCAAAATTCCCTTTTATTCAAAATTTTCCATCACCTTCTTAGCCCCTCAAGAAGGGCTCTAGGAAGGTTCAAATATAATATAATATTAATTCATCTAAAAAATATTAATAACCTAACAACCCATTCAACAAGATAAACTCATCTAATATGTCAAAATATAATAAACCATTAATTTTCCTACCTAACATTAATAACCCAACAATCCAGTTGGTGAGATAAAATCATATCTAATTTAATTAAATTTTCATAAATTATAAACATGTTGATGTATTTGTAACTTCAGAAGATATTATGATGTATATTATTATTGTATGTTGTTGTACCCCAATTGGAGATGTGTTTTCCTCCTTGTGGGATGTCTTTATTGTGTCTATACCTTGAGGTACAACCTCCATTGTAAGTCGGGGAAATAGTTCCCAGTGTAACATCATGTAACGTGTATTTGGAGTCTCTCTAGGAGAAGTCGACCCTGTTAGAGTAACAGGTGGGCCCATTCATGTAAAAGGTTAGTTAATTGAAGGGTATAAATAGGGATGCTCTCTCCCTCATTTATATGCACCACACACTCACACAAGTTCGCATGAGAGAGAGAGATGTAAGGGAAGAGAGATAGATAGCAGCTGAATACTTCTTATTACTGGGATTGATCATCTTATGACAACTTTCTTGAACGGTGTTGTCGAGCAGGAAGTGTACATGGAACAACCACTTAGATTCAAAACACGTGACATGAACACCCACGTGTGCAAATTGAAGAATGCCTTGTATGGATTGAAACATGCACCAAGGACATGCTACGATAGGATGGATAGCTTCCTGATGAGCCTAGGATTTACCAAGAGTAAAGAAGATTCCAACCTTTACTTCAAGGGTGAAGGTGAAATACCAGTGATGCTCCTGCTATATGTCGATGACCTGTTCCTAATAGGCGAATAGGAACTCATTAAAGATGAAAGGAGGAGACTTTCTACAGAGTTCAAGACGAAATACCTAGGTATGATGCACTATTTCTTAGGCATGGAGGTGTGGAAGAGTGCAGATGGGATCTTCCTTGGTCAAGAAAAGTATGCAGTGGATATTCTGAAGAGATTCAAAATGTTGGACTACAAAGCAATAGCCACACCTATGGCATCTAAATTGAACCTTATGAGTGATGCTTCATTTGAGTTGGTTGATGCCACTATGTATCATCAGATGATTGGCTCATTCATGTAGCTGACGAATACAAGGCCAACCATATTATTTGATATGAAAACCTTGAGACAGTTCTTAATGGATCCGAGACATGTTCACCTAATAGCTGTAAAGCATGTACTGAGGTACCTAAATGGTACAATGGATTATGGGCTCCAATATGATGTGAATTAGAAGATTAACCTACATGGTTATGTTGATTGAGATTGGGTAGGTAGCGTCACTGACAGGAAGATCACTTCGGGTTGCTCCTTCAATTTGGGATCTGGAATGATCTCCTGGTTCAACATGAAACAATCATGCGTGGCACTAAGTACAACCAAGGTAGAGTATGTTGCCTCTTTCTTAGCTGGTTACGAGGCAGTGTGCCTATGAAAGCTATTGTCTGACTTGTTTGATCTCCAGTTGGATGTGACTTATATCTTCTATGGCAAGTAGAGTTGCGTGAGGATATTAGAAAACCCCATGTTCCATGACAAGTCGAAGCACATCGAGATCAAGTTCCACTATATCAGGGATATGGTGCAGAGAGAAGTAATGAAGCTCCAGTACATGGCAACAGATGAGAATATAGATGTGTTGACCAATCCTATAGCCAGAGTGAAGTTCGAGTACTTCCGAGAAATACTTGGTGTGATCCAAAACAAGACCCTCGAAAGAGGGAGTGATGAGTTCTAGCATAGCTGGAGAGACAGGTTGTATGAGTGTTAAATCCTGGAAAATATCATAGGTTGCTTAGATGTAATCAGTCCTATAGGTTGTCCTTGGATGTAATTAGTACTGGTGAAGTTCGCAGGTTATCCTTTGATGTAATCAGTCCTGCTATGTTTCTATGCTAGAAATAAAGAGAGACCATAATACACAGATGCATGATATCTCACATGGGAAATGGGACAGGTTGTCCGAGCAGAAAAAATCCTGGTGAAGCAGGATGCTCAGACGTAATCAGTCTTGTAGGTTGTCCTCAGATGTAATCAGTCATAGCGAAGCTCACAGGTTATGCTTAGACGTAATTAGTCTCGAGTCATGTTATTTGAGTGTAAATATGAGCCCTGACATGGTACATAGGTTACTTGAATGTAATAAGTCATGTGGGTTGTCCGAGTGTAAAAATATCCTTGGCGTGGTACACAGGTTACTCGGATGTAATACACCCTGAAGGTTGTTTGAACGAAAAAGATCTTGGACGCTGGTTGTTCGAATGTAATAAGTCCTTGAGGTTGACCTAGAATGTAAAAGTCTTGATGTATTAGTTTGTTTGGTCATAATCAGTCCTTACATATATATCTATATATGTGTGCGTGCCCATGTTGAGATGATAATGTCATGAAGCGCGTGAGGTGCACCTAGGCGGTTCTCCATTGATGGTAGAACACAGGTTGATCGTGCAGAGATGTAATGCACTCAATGTGCTCCTAGGTGATTCTCGTATAGTAGAAGCTGCAGGTTGTATTAATGACATGAAATGATCCTAGCTTACTTCTATGGTGATAGAACACAGGTGGTCTGCATTTGAGCTATGCTATGTTCTATTTTTTTTTTTTTTTTTTTTACAGGACAACAAAAATGATCTAGGTATGACGAGATAAAGATAGGAGACGTANGAGGGGCTTGAAGAATTCCTATGTGATGGATTGCTCAAGATGTGATGAAGACTTGGATGAGGACTAGGCCTACACCTAACATGAAAAAGGGTTGGATCTGTAGAAACTTTCGATGACCGCTAGTACCGTTCGATGATCGATAAGAAGATGATGATGGAAACAACTATGATGACAACTCTATGACTTTGTGATGATGAATCCATGATGAAGACTTGACCAGATGTGTTGATGAATGTGGAAGAGAGAGAATACCTTCCTAGTTAAGAGGGAGTGTTGATGTATTTATAACTTTGGAAGATACTCTGATGTATATTATTATTGTATGTTATTGTACCCCCATTGGATATGTGTTTTCCTCCTTACAGGATGTCTTTATTGTGTCTAGACCTTGAGGTACAACCTCCATTTTAAGTCGGGGCAATAGTCCCGAGTGTAACATCATGTAAATTGTATTTAGAGTCTCTCTAGGAGAATTTGGCTTTGTTAGGGTAATAGGCCGGCCTAGTCATGTAAAAGGCCAGTCAATTGAAGGGTATAAATAGGGAGGCGCTTTCCCTCATTTATACACACCACACACTCACTCAAGTTCGCATGAGAAAGAGAGAGAGAGACAAGGAAGGAGAGATAGATAACTACTGAGTACTTCTTATTACTGGGATTGATAATCTTATGAGACAGTCTTTGTGACTATACTATTCTAAGGAAGTTTGCGGGGTTTTCTCCTTTATGGTTTCCCCAGTGAAAATATTTGTGTCTTGTGTATCCGTTATATCTTATGCATCTTGCTGTACTTGTTATTCTTTCAGAAAAAGATCCTAATTAAGCTAATAATATCTAGAAAAACCAACAAAATATGTAGAATTACAAGAAAATATTAATTCACCTACCTAACGTTAATAAACCCACTCAATAAGATAAAATCATATTAAGTATAATTCAAATCTATCTTGTTAAGTTACATATATGATCTTTTATTGAAATAAAATTAAGTTCCAAATGAAATGCAAAATCTCTTTTAATAACTAAATAAAACTTATTTCTAAATGTAAATAAAAAAATCTCAAATGAAGGTTAAACATAAACATACAATTAACCTCTTATAACAAATTCTATGCATCACCACTGATAATGCCATTAATAATAATAATAAAAGAATGGTACTAGTGTAAGCAAGCAATGTATGTATGTGTAGCTAGTATATACATAGGCCACACATGTACTGACAATAACCATCATCACCTGTAATTCATAATCCATGTATGATCATAATCAACCACACAAGGAAATAATCAAGTAAACATATTATTTAACCATCTTACCTACTAAGCCAAAATAATTCAAAGTGAGTTAAACATCATACTGAGATTATATTGAATGAATTAAGCAATGGATTTAAGCACACAAGAAACCAAGCACATAACTAAGGTGACATATGTGATTCCCAAACACCATCTATAACTACATTAAATCATCCTTCCTAACTTAATTCCATCTTTCCACATCGTATCCTTTTGTTTGTTGGAATATACTGGAGCGTCAACTATATTGATTTAACCACATATATTACTTGTAAGTTGAAGTGTCGATTACTCACTTCTCTAGAAGGAAACTAAGTCACCATCACACATCTTTAGCAATATGGATTTATATGACCCTCCCATGACTCCAGGTTCCAGAGGATAAACACTGGGTAATACCTCCACCTCTCTTAAAGAAATTAGGGTCAAATCCATATAAATAATTATACTATGATGCTATTTTTATTCTTAGAGTTACATCATTGAATGGCTAGTTTGGGAAACCATGGTTTTTGTAAAAACCATTAGTGGACCATATTTCATAGTTATGCATTGAACCAATAATTAACTCATGAATTAATGCTTCTAAGTTTATCCTTTTCTCTTTCGATGCTAATGACATCATGGTCATTTTAGTACCACAAGTATCTGGATATTACTTAGCCCTTCTAACATGCGCATTAGTCTTATCAAAACATAAGATCATGCATAATCATTCACTATTTCCAAGTAATTACCGAGTTATCAACTCATAAATGATGTAAGAAACTATTTATTCATCATGTGCATGGAACCCATTTATTAATTTAAATATAACTTAAATTGGTATCTACGTACCCTATCCTTCCATTGATATTTGCATGGAATCAAACACCAAGTGGTACTATTTGAGATGCCAAACCCTACGATCCAATATACGTAATGGTTCGACCATGATGGTTCTTTTGTTTGAATCTTATAGTTCCTTCCAATTTAGTTTATGAGAGTTGTCAGCTATATAATGCCATAATACATATACATGAAAAACATCAATTTTATACAAATGGGGTGGTAGCGCAGGGAAATACACAATTGGTCCAATTCTTTCTAGAATTTCAAATGACCGTATAAATTGAAGTGGCAACTTTGTCTCCTTTCCAAATTGCCTATGTAATGTTCTGTTTTGATAAAAAGGGAATAACTGAGGACTAATAGCACTAGGAGTAGAAAGGCACATCAATTCAGTATTATTAAGTCATCAGTGTAGTAAGAAGGCCATCAGAGTTCATATCGTAAAGCATGCGGAGCATGTAAGCCTTATTTCTTTAGTGTTAAAGTCAACATGAAATTAGAATTGCATGCATGCAAAAGTGAAGCATAAACCCTAAAAGTGACATGAAAACCCTAAAAGTACATGCTATTCTATTTAAGAAGGGTTATTGGACAAAAGAGATTATCTATTGTTACTGTTGATTGATTTTGGAGTTTCGAGCAACGACACAGCATGCAGTCGCGACAGTTGGGGTTGGAGACGGTGTCTTCAACTAGTGAGGGTTCGGCAGTGAGATATCTTCCCTAGTATCTTATTGGGATAGATCATCCAGGTTTATCCATTGCATCCATCATATACTACAGTATTCAGAGATCCAGCACATTTCGAAGGGTTATTAGCATATCCATGTTTTGCAGCCGAAAGTAGTAGGGAAAACATAGAAGGATTCGCTGGGACCACAAAGCCCAATCTTTCCTTTGCATGTCAGCTTACTCTTTCTCAGCAGGCCTATTCTACAGTATGCAGTGATTATCAACCATGAGTTTTCTCACTTGGATCAACTATTAGCCAAACAGACCAGTTGGGGGCGTGAGCAGTAGAACTTCTAATCAATTCGCTAGGGCACTTAGAGGCAGCTAAACCTCTGCATGTGTAGGCCATCTCTCCGGCATCAGCAAACAGACAAGCTTAGAAATTTTTATTCTGAACGAACCTCTCCTCCTACAAAAACGTCACCTTCAGTATGGAGGATTTTTACGACACTGCGGGGTGGTAACATCGGAGGAAAATAACATTATTAGACCACCCATCCAGATCCTTATGCATGCAACTACCCTTGGAGTCATTATCAGCTAGAATATCAGTGGTAAGTGTTAATTTCTCTCTGCAAAACCCTAACCGTAATTCAGCTATATTTTAGGGAATTTTTGCATGGCAAGTTTGCATGCACAATTATTTTGCAAATTTGTATGAGATTGAATGTGCGAGTCAGAATTATCATAGAACATTAGAGAATATTAGTATTTGGGATATTACAGTGGTATCAGAGCATGTTCCTTGCCAGCTGTGGGCATGCAAAATTGTAAATGAATTCAGGAGACCCATACAACATTACTTACCGGAGACAGAGGTTTAGAAACAATAATAGAGGAGAAGAGGAGTTAGAGGACATAGAGTTGGGGGACATAGAGTATCAGTTCAGAAAGGGAAAAGAAACAATGGACGTCGATCATAAAACAACTTCCAATAGTCTCATATCAGCCATAAAATAACTCACTACTGGGCAAAAAGAAATGATGAGTACCTTCACGCAAATGACAGAGAAAAATGGGCCCACCCCACACAGTCCCTTGTTTCCCAATAGTGATGGGGTATCCACCAGTAGTAGTGGGGAGCACTTACATACCAACATGTAGAGCCATCCCCATATATACAACAAACCTTCCCGACCTACCATGCCTCAATTCTTAGATAGTCCAACTGCAATGCCTCTAGCACAAGTAGAACCAGAAGAATCCATGAGTGCCTATCTGAGAGAGTATAGAGCTTTAGGAGATGACTTCCATTCAGCCATGACCTTCAATGACTTCTACCACTTTAAAAGTAAGAACAAACCCAAAGCTTAGAATAGGCCATTCACCCAGAACTATGAGTTACAACGCACCATAGGGAAACTGACTATCCCTACCTTTGAGGGTACCCGGGGTGGCCCAACCCGGAATTGGGTGCAAAAGTTGGATACATACTTCCAGCTCAACCCCATGATTTAGACAGATGCCATTAAATTGGCTACTTTGCATTTGGATGGAGAAGCCCATGAGTAGTGGTACCATGGGTTAGTGACACTCGGTCACAATACCATCACATCGTACCCATATTTTACACAGAGGCTCATTGAGCGGTTTGATCAGAAGGACCCTGAGGTACACTTTAGAGAGTTGTCTCAGCTCAAGCAAACATGTAGTGCTGATGCATTTATTTTAGAGTTTCATAGATTAACAGTACATGATGAGGATGTGTATGAGGAGATTGCATTAGAGCCATCCTGTGAGTCTAGCGACACAAGCACATTCGTTAGTCAGATTGTGGACAAGCCATGTGATGAGTTGGAGTTGGTACACCTTTCGTCCACTACAGTAGGAGTCCAGACAGTTATAACAAGCGAAATACATGAGGTGCACGACAATGAGCACAACAGTTGAGACCGTGGCCAGTCACACATGGAGGTTAGGGAGAGTTTATACATGCATGAGATAGAACTTCCAGATGATAGTCACCGAAATAAGATTGAACCTGTTAAAGAAAGAATTCTAGCAATGAAAGAGAGGACCAAGATACTCCGGGACACCATATTATAGTGAGATGTTGAGCTTACATCTCTTCGAGTTGTATGTATCAAGTCAACAGTCAAGATTTCTAGTATTGAAGGGCAGTTAGATTCCTTGGTGGGGCAACAGAAGAAACATACTATTGCATTTCAAAGCAGTCCTCTTCAGAAGTACATAGACAAGGCTTGCAGTAGCTTGAGTCCACATTTGGGAGGATGGTTTTTACAGGTTGTCCAGGATCGAGAAATTGGGGAGCAGTATATGAGCATTCCAGTTGAAATCAAAAGGGCAGAATGTCATCTTGGTAGGATTATTCCTTGTGATAGTGCTTATGGACAAGGTCCTTTTTGGGGATTGGATTGGAGAGAGGTTAAGAGTTGGTGTCCTATTGAGTGGGCGATTCTTAGGAAGACATTCATGGCCAAGTTTATAGTCCCACAAGAGCCTTGGGATATTTGGGATGAAAGATGCACAAGTTTGCATTGGGATCTAGGTGGGAGACCTTACGAGGGATGGATACAATGTTTACTGATGGGGTTACTTGGGAGTCTACAGGATGTTCCTTGTGTCGATACTACGCAGGGTAGTGGTGGATGCATTTTGACCTCTGCAATTCTCATATTTATTTGGGACCTTGGGATTGCAATGACAGACAGTTTAGTGATTGCTAGAGGATGCTTTCAGGAGGTTTTTTTTATGGTTCCTTGTTTACACCGTGGTTAGTCACTCTACTTATAGGAGGCTTCCATGGGAAATTTTGGGATGGTACCGTGCAGTGCAGTGCTTTGAGTAGAGGGTTCTACAGATCTCCTAGGATAAGTTGGGACCCTGGGATCATCCCCGGATTCAGTTGGTTCATTTGATTGATTGTGGATTTGCGTTGGCATTGCTTGAGGACAAGCAATCTTTGGCGAGGGAGGATTGTAATGTTCTGTTTTGATAAAAAAGGGAATAACTGAGGACTAATAGCAATAGGAGCAAAAAGGCACATCAATTCAGTATTATTAAGTCATTAGTGTAGTAAGAAGGCCATTAGAGTCATATCGTAAAGCATGCGGAGCATGTAAGCCTTATTTCTTCAGTGTTAAATTCAACATGAAATTAGAATTGCTTGCATGCAAAAGTGTAGCATAAACCCTAAAAGTACATGCTATTCTATTTAAGAAGGGTTATTGGACAAAAGAGATTATCTATTGTTATTGTTGATTGATTTTGGAGTTTCGAGCAGCAGCACAGCGTGCAGCCGTGACAGTTGGGGTTGGAGACGGTGTCTTCAGCTAGTGAGGGTTCGGTAGTGATATATCTTCCCTAGTCTCTTATTGGGATAGATCATCTAGGTTTATCCATTGCATCCATCATATACTACAGTATTCGGAGATCCAGCACATTCCGAAGGGTTATTAGCAGATCCACGTTTTGCAACCGAAAGTAGCAGGGAAAACACAGAAGGATTGGTTGGGACCACAAAACCCAATATTTCCTCCACATGTTAGCTTCCTCTTTCTCAGGAGGCCTATCCTATAGTATGTAGTGATTATCAGCCATCAGTTTGCTCACCTGGAGCAGCTATCAGCCAAATAGATCAGTTGGGGGTGTGAGTAGCAGAACTGCTAAACAATTTTCTAGGGAACTTAGAGGCAGTCAAACCTCCGCATGTGCCAAGACATCTCTCTGGAATCAGCAAATGGATAAGCTCAGAAAGTTTCAGCTCGAACGGACCTATCCTCCTACAAAAATGACGCCTTCAGTCTGGAGGGTTTTTACGGCACTGTGGGGCGATAACATCGGAGGAAAAGAGTATTATTAGACCACCCATCCAGATCCTTATGCATGCAACTACCTCTGGAGTCATTATCAGCCAGAATATCAGTGGTAGGTGTAAATTTCTCTTTGCAAAACCCTAACCCTAATTCAGCTATATTTTAGGGCATTTTTGCATGGAGAGTTTGCATGCACAATTATTTTGCAAATTTGTATGAGATTGAGTGTGTGAGTCCGCACTATCATAGAACATTAGAGAATATCAGTATTTGATATATTACTGACTAGTACTCTTATTAGGCCTAATATAAATAAAAACATTCCCAACATTATAACTTTGGTTAGTTCTATGTGTATCATCACAACTCTTGTGCTTATCCTGTGCTTCTTTTAAGCGTTGTCTAATTGGAATTACCTTCTCATCCATATTTTGAATCAATTTTGGCCCTATGATTACTCAACCTTCTAAATTGTACCAACTCAATAGTATCCTACATGGCCTTCCATACATCACTTGATGTGGTGGCATTCTGATTGAGTTGTGGTAATTATTATTATAAGAAAAATACAACAAATATAAGTTATTTTCTCAATGGGTTTGTTGATCCATAACTTACATCCTAAGCATGTACTCCATTATGTGATTAATTTTTTCTATCTACCCATCCATTCCAGGATGATAAGCTATGCTTGAGTTTTGCTGAGTCTCCGATGCTGAATGTAAGCTTGTTCAAAACTTAGACGTAAATTGAGAGTCTTTATCTAAGATGGTATTCTTGGGAAACCCGTGAAGATATATGATCTCACTTATAAATACCATCACCACATCTGTGACTTCATATTTTTTTTGATTGGAATAAAATGAGTGCTTTTGGTCAATATGTCAAGAACGCCCATACTGACATTATGCCATTCATATGCGGGGAAATACTACAACAAAATCAATGGAATGGTTCCCACTTGGACATAGGAATGCCATGTAGTTGTAAGATCCTTTTCAGGTGGTGGTGATTGAAATTTACCTATTGACATTCAAGGCACTTAACAATGAATTAGACTACATCACACTTCATGCTTTCCCATAAGAAGAGCTTCGTTATGTTTGCATACATCTCCTTCACACCAATATGTGCACAATAAAGTGCTTCCTAGAATAGAGATCATAACATATCCTTCCTCCAAGATATACATCCTTCCTTGAATCACAAAAATGCATCTGCATCAAAGACATACCCCTTGAGATTAGGTTTTAATGGCCTCCCATTTTAAAGTATTGAAGTAACCTTTAAGTACCAACCATATCTAAGAAGTTGTTTGACTACTTGCTCCCTTAAATAAACCTTTAAAGGTACTATAGAGAAGATATCCATGCCTTTTGCTAAGGGAATTAACCAATACATTTTCCTTTCCTTTGACGTATGAAATTCCAAAATCGTACTCACTCATAAATTCACTCCATCACCTTTTCTTGGTGTTTATATCTCTTTCCATGAAGATATACTTCAATCTTTAGTGATCAAACTTGAGCAAAAAGTCGCTGCTTATAAGATAACGCCTTGAAAATTTTAGTGCTAACATCACTGTTGTCAACTCTAAGTTGCGTGCCATGTATAGCTCTTCACGAGTCTTCAATTTCAGTGACACATAAACTATTACTCCACTATCTTCAATTAACATAGCACATAATCCTTGCTTTCAGGCATATGTTCAATTTGTTAAGTCCATGCCCATATGGGGTACTCTTAGGATTGATGCATTGGCTAGTAGTATCTTAAGCTCAACGAATGTAGTGTCACATTTCTTGGTTCCCTCATACTTGATTCCCCTGTGTTGCAATGTAGTGATGGGTTTTGCAACATTTGAGAACTCCTCCATAAATATTTAATAGTATCCAACTAAGCCCATGAAGCTTTGTACTTCATGAGAATTCTTTGGAATTGGCCACTCCATGATGGCCTTCACATTTTTATTGTCCACTAAAATTCCTTCCCTTGAAATAATATGGCTAAAATAGTGAATCTTATTTTGAAATAAAGAACATGCCAATTAGGGGAGTTTTGAGGTAAAAAATGGGCCTCAAAACAAAAATGGTATCATTTAAATTCACTTTATAAGAAGCAATAGGATTTAAGATGATGATGTCAACCATAAGGGTAAAATTTGTAAAAAAATGGAGGGAAAAAGAAAAACTACTTTTTTCTTATCGTATTTTTGACATATCGCGTTATGGGTTCATCCAAATTTCGAGTTTGGTGACTCGTTGGATGCAGAATTAAATTCCGCATCCAATCCATACCCACATTGCATACTTCTGAGGTACCGACGACACCCAAAAATGAAAATTTCAATAAAAAAACGTATTTTAATATTAAAATACGTTTTTTATTTATTGAAAATTCATTTTTGGGTGCCATGGGTACCTCAGAAGTATGCACTGTGGGTATGGGTTGGATGCGGAATTAAATTTTGCATCCAACGAGTCCCAAACTCGAAATTTGGGTGATCCGATAAGGAGATATGCAAAAAATAAAATAAAAAAATAGTTTTTCTTTCTCCTCTCCAAAATTTAGAACTTTTATTTTGTTATTATTACTCTTATTTTATTATTTCCCTTATGAAGCCCATTTTAGACTTCAAAACTCCCCTAATTAGTAGACAACATACCATACAATTTGTGTTCTCTTAAGCATAAAAACACTAATTGCAAGTGATCCTCATGTTCCTTCTCAGTCCTAGAATAGATGAGGATATCATCTATGAAGACCCCACAAAGCAACCCAAGTACTTTTGGAATACATCATTCACGAGACTCATGAATACAACTAATGCATTGGTAAAACCAAATGAAACCACTATAAGCTCATAATTCACAAACCTTGATTGGAATAGGGTTTTAGGTATATCACCTTCCTTAATTCTAAGTTAGTGATAACCTGATCGCATATTGATCTTTGAGAACATTTCCACCCCATCATCTAATTAAAAAGGTCATCATTTCGAGTATATGATGCCTATTCTTCACTATTAATATGTTCAAATCTATGTAATCAATGCATAATTAGAAAGGACTGTACTTCTTAACAATCTTAGTGATGAAATCCAAGGCGAAGTACTAGGTTTGATGAGTCTTAGGTCCAATAGCTGTTGCAGCTACAACTACAATGCACAAATATCTAGAACTATCATCCTCTAAGGTGTCTTGGAGATTCAAACCTAGTTTTAACTCGATAATAAAATTAGGTTCTCTTTTTGGAAGTAACCTCGGCAACACCTTGGGAAAGAAATATTAGATTCTAGTAGAGGGTATTGATCTAAAGAGGATCCATTTTCTCTGCTTACCACCTCCACCATGTATAACCAAACCCAAGTTTCTTTATGAAACAATTTACGTTCATCAATGATGAACTTTAGGGACACCTTTCTCATGGATTGTTCTCCCTTCAATTGTCAAACAAAAAACTCTTTTCTTGTAAAAATATCAATGAGCCTCTAGCAAGTCTATACCAATAACGAAATCATAATTACGTAGTGTTAGTATTGATTTTGACTTTGCTAAAAATGGATGACGATGATGTTAATGTAAATAATTCATAGAACACAATATGGTGTGTGATAACTCTAGTAGTGACCAAGTTCCAGTTCTAAGAACTAAGAAATCGATGAAATGGATTTGAGGGAAATATAATGTTAATATGCTAAGAATAAAGATGTTTACTATCAAGTGTCAAAAGAAAAAGATTAACATGTAAGCCTCTAATGGTTTTGTAAAACACAGACAAAGGGCGGTGTAGATAAAGTGAAGATCAAGATTAATAGCTGGTAGAAGCCTAGGATTTGTAAATCGCTTAGGTGTTAATTAAAATGCACGATCCCGAAGCAAACAACTATGGACACGTGTCGGCATCAGGGTGCTCCAGGCTCGCTAAAGCGGGTCCAATATACTGCCTTCCTCAAAGCCTAAAACCATTTTTTGCACCTCGCGCTAACGCGATTGCCTGCACTGATTGTTCCCAGAGCTCGACCATTTCTAGAATTTGTTAAATGGTGCATTGCGTTATATGATCCAGAAAAAGACTAATAATCTCCAGGAATGGCCTTATCTTCTGTCCAATTACCAAGGAAATTTTATGGGATATGTTGGGAATTGAAGAGGACTTGACCCGACTTGGGTTTGATTAAGAAGCTATGAACAATAAATTAAGAGTTAGATAATAATGACTCATTAAGGATTCCTAGAGTTTAGGGATTAGGTTGGGGGTAGCTGGAGGAAGTTGAGATATTTTCTCAACTTCTCCCACAAAAAGTGGAATTAGTTGGATCTCACTCCAACTATTTATGTACGTGTTGTTTCTCTATTTGTGTGTGAAGTAATACAAATATATTTTTGTGTGTGAATCATTTGCGATGGCTGCTCTTCAAAAACTTAAGTTTAAGGGAATTGACCCCTGAAGGCAGAGAAATATTCTACATGGCTTTGCTTCCTCATGATGCTAGATTTCTCTTAGGGTCACTGCCATATAGGTTAGAGATATTCTCAAATCCATCCCGATTGCAATTGCAACGGTGTGTCAAGTATTGGGTTTCAATTACGATTAGATGTTTGATGAAACAATGTTAGGTATGTTGCTGTCTATTGATATTTCTTCCCAATAGTCATCCATCAAGCGAGACTTTGGTTCCTTCCTTATTGAGATCATGTATGACCAATTAAAGAATTTTGCCTCTATGAAGTTCTTTAAATTCCAAGCCTACCTGCTCTATGTGAACTTGTACCATAAAAAGAATCCTTTGACCAAGCTGATTTAAAGAAATCTATAGCCAGTCCCACAAATGAAGGTTTCTTTGAATTTTCTAACACAGTCATGTCTAAGATATATACTTTATTATTTGGTTCAGGCTCCTACAATTTTTCCTGAATGTAAAAGCATCTTGCAAATTAGTCCAAATATCGCTATAGGAGATTGGTTCTGCTATGAAGATGACACTGATATTAGAGTTTATGGGTCATAACTACCTCTTTACCATCTCCCCATATTTTTAAAACCCCTATAATATTTTCCCTTGAGTTCATAAGGAAAATATTTGAATCTGATGCTATACATTTTGTCAAACACAAGAATACTATTACTTTCAGGTTACCTAAAGAAGTGAGTCCTTTCATAGTCAAAACCAGGACTGCACAGTCTATGGTTGAGGAAATGCTTGCTAGTTTGAAATTTCCTTTAGGTTTTAGTGGGAAATATGATCGTAAAGGTGTTATATCAGAAAATAGAAAGATGATCAAGCTTTCTGAATACTGGGATGCACAAAAAGAAGAATTGCCTTGAAAGTTGGGAGGAGTTGCAAAAGATAATACATCCAGACTCTTAGCCATGATCACAGGTAATCCCCACCACACACAAGAAAGATGGAGGGGAAAGAGATCAACAACATAGGTAACTTCAGACACAAAGATGGAAGAATCAGGAAGCCATCAATATCAGTTAAAGAAAATCAAAATTGAGCAGCATTAAGACACTGTAGTTCATCAAATTCCTACACCAACTTCCTTAGCCCCAATTATATTGGAAAGTTGGAAAGTTTTCTATCAACAAGATGGCGACAAGAAAAGGGGTCATGATCTCAAAAGGAGGATTTAGAAACAACTTAAACCTATCCCATCAAGGCTGGATTATTTAGTTTGTATGCTAAAATAAAGTTTGATAATGTTGATTTACATAAGGATTTGTTTTCTAAGATGGAAATTGCTACAAGGGAGCAAGCGAGACTATTGCCATCCATTGCCTTGAAGCAGGGCACATTGAAGATGCCAGTTTTAGAGCCAATTGTGGATGGAGGTAAACACCATCAAATTTCAGGAATATTCAAGTCACATTCAATTTAAACGATTTCATCCGCAAGGATAAAATGGAGTTGCATTAACAGACTGAGGAAAGTTTCTTTCACGACGTCCTCAACTCCACCATGAATGTTAATAAATTGCAGAATACAGTCAGTAGAATGAATCATTTGCTCAGACAAGAAAAGGTGTCAAATAAAGCCAAGCAGTTGAAGATAAATGAATTGGAACAATAGATAGCAAAATTAGGAGTGGATCCAACAAATGTAGTTCCTGTTTAGGATCTGTTGAAGGAAAAAGAAAAAACACATTCGTGTTTTGAAACGAAAATTAAAAATGCCAATTACTGAACACATGAAAACAACAGAGCTATTGATAGTATAAGAGGAGTAGGATAAGATGGCAGATACACTCACAAGCATAAGGAGAATATCAAGGCATTAGAGAAAGAAATTTTCGAGCTAAAGCAACAAAATCATGAGTTGCTAACTACTAGATAGTAGAAGTATAGTCCTACAAGCATCATCTGCAACAGATCCAACATATCAAATAGCTAATACAATGGCTGAAATAAGCATTAAGGATGCTGAAATCAACAAAATAAAAGATGGCCTAAGGAAAAGAGAAGGTGAAGTTCAAATACTGAATAAAGCAGTAGTAAACAGGGATGCAGTTATCATAGACTTGCAATAAACTAAGAATAAGTTGAAAAAACATATTGAACACTTAACAAAGAAGCTAGAAGGAAAATCATTGCTAAAGGGAGCTAAGCATTTGGTTTGGGATCAAATAACTGTTCCGATGAATAAGAATTGGAATTAATTTTCCATTTCTAAAGATGAATGGGAGGATGAATAAGAATTGGAATTAATTTTCCATTTCTAAAGATGAATGGGAGTTGGCTGTGGCCGCCTATTAAGATTCTAGGAATGTAATAGGTCATATGGATAAGAAGCCAAAAACTGTCTTGGTAGTGATATATCTCCTCAACGAAAGATATTATGATGAGCTCTAGGTTGTTTCTATCAGAGATCGAACCAAAACCATCATGGAGGCTAATAAGTTGATCAATAAAAGGATATTATCCCTGAATGTGTATGAAAGAGCATCTCAACTATCAAGATATGTTAGTTCTTTTAAATCTGTTTTTGAGAATATCATCAAACAAGGCCTCCCCTCTTCATGGGATGGAGACAATGATTTTTACCCCAAGGATCATTATGATTCTATTCTCGCCTTCTCTCACAACTTTGATTTTAAGTTTGATGACATGGAAGGAGATATAAATGGGCAAAGTGTGTTTGAAAAGATACAAGAATATTTTGTACTATATGCTGGACTACAAACTATTTTTCAAGCCCACCCCGAGGTCACTTATGCACATTATAGTATTATACAGAGTTAGATATTTTCCTTGATGGAAATGAAAATATTCCAATACCACATGGGTAAGGATTGGAAAGCAATTACAAATTTTTTGGCTCCAAGGCAGCAAGCGAGGACAGTGGTATTGCAAGTGACTACTGGAGAATCTTCTTCACGACCACCTTATCATCCTCTTGGTCAACCTCAACAATAGTTTCCATAGCCACCTCAACATGAAGGGGACCACAGGGGATTCCACATTCGAGTCAACATCAAAGGATATAGCTGTAACAATTTCATATTTGTTTTGGCAATTCATATAATATCATAAAAGAACAAGTAAGGTACTCGAAACGTTTGTTAAAATAGAATGGATAGACAAGTACTATTAGAGAGGGGAGCCACATTTGCACTAGGGGTTGGAATTTTCCGAGGAGAGCGTAACTCACATTTTTGTTGTATCAGATTTATCAAAGATTGTTATATGGAATTTTTGTAATTGGGCTTAAGGGATTAAATTTTTTTGTTATATAAGTTTGTCCTTCTTTCTTCTGTTACTTCATATCTATCACTGTAAATGCAACTTCTCTCTAAATACATATAATGAAATCCATGAGGCATCCTTTCCTCCCACTTTTGGAACAAATGATGTGATGATTGTTTTGTTTTCCTTATAATGTGTTGTGAAATATTCATGACGTTTTACACGAAGCGAAAGATGTGTTCCCCTTGAGAATCTTGATGTATGCGCAGTTATGTTTTACGTTGAACTACTGAATTCTATATGCTCATGACATTTTCTTTATTATGGAAATAATATTTACTTGTCATAGTTCCTAATTTCCAATCTGCTTATTCATTCATTGACCATATTACCGTAAGCTATCTGTCTCATATATTAAGAACAATGCCCACATATGCTCATTACTCTATATTATTTATACGAACTTGATTTGGTAATTCAATCAAATTATAAAGAGAATAAACATAATATCTATGCTCTGTGAAATACAAATATAAACACAAATTTATTGATGCCCTTGCATAGTTCCAAAAATAACCTTGGAACAATTCAGGGACCACCATATTTTCTAGTGTTGTTTCAAAGGATTGAAGGAACAAAGATGTTTTTCTCTAGGGACAATGGGAATCTATGAATTCTTAAGGTGAAGAATAATTAGATTGATGGCTGTATTATTCAGTTGGTGACTCTGGGAAGGAAAATCTTCCATCTAGAAGAAGGCACAATAGAGATAATCCTACAAACAAAGAGTTTCACTTTTTTCATGATACCAATAATCTATTCACCTCAAGGAATAATCGTGGAAGGTATCAATCATCACCACTGTTAGGTAATCCCTGTAAAATCCTATCTCCTCCTTTCTTTGGTCCTACATTTCGAGAATATGGATTCGTTTTTGAAACTCCCAATACACAATTCTCCCTTTAAAAATTATGGCACTCCTTTCTTAAATATGATAGACCCCCCAATCATCACTTCTGAAAGTGGTGAGTCATTATTCCATCCTAATCCTCACATTAAATTAAGAAATCCCATCACCCCTGAAGCCAAGAATACCATTCTTCACCATATAATAGAAGTATTTGTAGGAGGAGGATTAGGAAGAGGATATAGAGGATTAGGATGAAATCAACCACCACCACCACCTCAACAGAGAATCCACCGTTGTGTTGCAACTAGGCACATGCCTTTGGATCTCCATACAAAACTACATGACCTACCTAATAACTAGCTCAAGTTATTACCCAAATATGATGACAAGAAGGGTGTCTCTACTAAAGATCATATGGTTTCCTTCCAAGATTTTACTGACAACCTGTTCATTGTGTTAAAATTGCTGTGCCATTTCGATCATCAAGCAATGAGTACAATCATATTCTTAATTATTATGCAATGAAGAGGAATGAATTATACAAACTGAACAAATCAAATCTTACAGGAAACAGACAAGTAATTCTCAGAGAACTACAATATTATCTTCATTAAAGAATTTGGTGTTACAATAGTGTTACATAAGGAGGAATTCAAATCATTAGGGATGAATTTGAATCCACCAATTGACTCTAACTGTATCTGACTGCATGGCTAACTAAATATGTCTAAATCACTATTGGAGTCCAAGCGGTTAAATCCAGATGTCTAATTCAATCAATCCATCAGTTATAATCAGTTAAACCAGTCTAACTACAGTGGTAGGTGAGAAGTAGGTGAGAACTAGCACCTTCCCACATGCAACCATGCAAAGCTAGCGCTAACTGAAATGGAGGAGAACTAACTGAATGTAACTGAAGAGTAACTAAGCTTAACTAGTGACCAACTCCCAACAACTGAAGGAGGTTGGTGCCGACACTCCCAGTGGCTCCTAAAATGTAGGGATTGGCCTAGGAGGCGCCTAAACTGATGCATGCAAGTGCAGTCAGTATCAGTTAGCCTCTATCGGTGTTCCCCACACTCTAGTGACTGGTACATGTGGGCCCATTAGGACAAGTGGACCCAATGGTACTAGTAGACCCAATCATATTAAAATACTCCTAAGTTAGGAAAATATAATATAATATACAGTTCGGACAAGGGAGGATTATAAATCTTAACACCCCCTTGAATCCTAACTTGGACAAATGTGGGCCCTAGAAACAAGGCCAAAATTCACCCATATACAATCTAAAAGATAAAAAATGCTGCTAAATAAACCGAGGAAATAGGGGAAAACCTCATGGGAACCCCCCCCCCCCTCAAAATAAGCAGAANTCCTCCTCAGGAAATAACTTGCAGAAAAATTTGCTGCAATTTGCAGCTCTATGCAGTAGTATGGTTCTTCTATGCAACAACATCCTGAATTTGTGCATGTGAACCTCTCCAACTTTAATGGCTATGTCTGGAGGAATATTCCTCTTTGGAAGAAGAAAAATATGCTCAATTGAATTAGAAATATAGATAGTTGCAAGATGAAAACTAGACCCATGTAGAGCAACTGAAATCAACTGATGAGAGAGAAAAAGTGCTTGAGAATTTGAACCATGTGAGGAAAACCCAAGCAATTGATATATGTCAGCCTTGAACATCAACCCATGTGAGGTAAAATCAGCCCCAAGTGTTAGGAGCAAGTGCCCATGCGAATGCAGAATGTCTCCCTCTTTACTAGTTCTGTGAGGAGATGAGCATGTGACCAAATAGATAGGTAGAGAAGCCCTGGGACTGTGGAGAGTGAATGCTTGGGATCCATAATCTGATATAGCTTCAGAAATAATCAATGATTCACAAAATATAATATCAACAAAATCGTAAGAGAAAACTAACATCAAATCCCCAACAACAAGTTTGAAAGAGACTTGTGGTACTTGATTTTTCACACCAAAATTGATGAGAGCACCTACAAGCATAACTGAAGGCTCTTGGATCTTAAAACTTGAACCAAATAATATCATATCAGATCCAAATAATTTCATATCATATCCAAAAGTGTGGAATCACATAAAATCCCCAACAACAGTTTTGAAGGAGACTTGCGGTACTTGATTTTTCACACCAAACTTGATGAGAGCAGCTACAAACATTATTGGAAGATCTTGAAACTTAAAACCTAAACCAAATAAGATCATATCAGATCCAAATAAGTTCATATCAGATCCAAGAGTGTGGAACAATGGTCCTAAGTGCCCCACTGGAATGGCAGATGAACAATCTTCTCCTTTTGCAACAAAAATCTGAATATTGGTGCATGCAATCATGTAGGAATTTGCTGGAAGCTCAACATCAAAGAGAGTGGATGGATCAATCCTCAAATCTGATATTCTTTCCAAAATATACAAATATTTACAAAATATAATATTAGCAAACTCATGAGAGAAAATTGACATCAAATCCCCATCAAAAATTTTGAAAGAGATTTTTGGTACTTGATTCTTCACACCAAAATTGATGAGAACAACTACAAGCATTGCTGAAAGCTCTTGAAACTTAAAAATTGAACCGAATAATATCAAACCAGATCCAAATAATATCATATGAGATCCAAATAGGTTCATATAATATCCAAGAGTGTGCTCCACCGAGATGGTAGATGCACAGTTTTCTCCTTCTTCAAAATTCTAAGTATTGGTGCATGCAATCATGTAGGAATTTACTGGAAGTTCAAGATCAATGAGAGTGAATGGATCACTCCTACAATCTGAAATTATTTCCAAACTATCCATGGTATTATTTATTTGCACACTAGCAACATCATTAGAGATAGAGAAATCAATTTCCTCTTTATTTTCTGAAATAATCACCGGTAAACTATGCACAGAATTTAAAATAGAAAAATCACCGGAGCATTTTAGCATAGAAACGAAGGAGAGTTTTTCTTCAATAACATAGATTTGAATGTCTTCTTCTAGATCATCCATATGAGAAGATGAGATATCATAGATCTCATAAACTTCCGGAGCAGCAAGAAAAGGAGTCACTCCAATGAGACTTTCTTCAATTCAAATTGACTGTATGGAAGATTCTGCTTCTTCTTAATCTTGAACAACTTCATTAGAGAGAGTAGAGGCCAATATTTTTGAAGAAAGAACACTTGTGGTTCTGAATGTTCTCTCCAAATTGCTATAATAATCCTCATTGTGCTTCCCAAATTTTCTAGTCAGTTCTGTCCAGAGATCCTTTGGGTATTCTGCAAAATCAATAAGGTAGCGCAAACTTGGAGAAAAGGCCAGACATATTCTTCCAATAGCTCTATCGCCGTCATTTATCCAGTCATTGTCACCTTCATAAGACTCTTTACCAAGTCCAATAGATACCTTATTGCTTTAGATATGAAATCATGTTGGTCTAGGAAAGAGTAGTAGGAATAAAGTGCAGAAGAAACAAATTTGCATAAGGAGGAAAGAGAAGCTCAAGCACAAGGAAGGAAAAGCAAGCGCACGATGAAGTAAAGGAAGGAAAAGAAGCACATAAGAGAGAAAACTGAGGCGAGGAGTAATGTGACGAAGGAAAAGCAATTATGCTGGCGTGCATAAAAGCAACGACTAGAAAGAAACAAGTCAGGAAGATCGTGGCTGCTAAAGTTGGCGTAAGCCAGCGGATGATGCATGTATGAAGGAATATATGTAAGTCAGGCTGATAGCTCCTTGTGTCAGTCTATGCTAGTTTGTAATTATTTTTACGGCTGATTACGACCTGCACTAAATGAACTGTATGGAGTCTACCTTGGTGGTATTGTAGAAATTATAAATAAGAGGAACCCGTTTTGTATAAGGGTTGGAAAATTGTTGAAGAAACTAGAGAAGATTTAGATATTAGTGTCATAGAAGGATGTTGAGGCACGGAGCTTGTTTTGTAGAAGGGTTTCCGAATAGTAGGAGTCATTTTGTAGCTGAGTGCGCATATAATAATTATAAGAGTCGATCCAGGCTGTGTGCAGATCAATAGGAGTAGTTAGAAGAAGAGCATAATAAAGCCAGAGAGCATGAGAGCGAGAAAGAGTCAGTGAGCCGAAAAGACATATCTCAAACAATATGCAGTCAAGTCACAGACTGAAAGGTGCATATATTTCTCATGCGAAATGAAGAGCAACTTTGTGGTTTTTCCCGGTTGGGTTTCCACGTTACATCTTGTGTCGATTGAATGTGCTTGCTTGTTGAATGTTTGTGGGTTACTTTGTATTATTTTAATTTATTGTTTAAGTGAATGTCATACTGTTAGTGAAAGGAGTTGAATGAATGAATGAGTAGTAACATTGAAAGTATTTTATATCATTTCAAGTTTTTAAGTCATCAAGGAATAAGCTATGTCGCACTGTTGCGCCATTGTCGAGTTAGTAAAAGGACTCCAACCTTCCGACTCTGTCGAGCACCTTGGTTGTGCACCAGGGAATTGTAATCCCTCGCTGAACTGTGGAAACATGGTTCTGGCAGTTACCTATTAAGATATCTTTGGTGAGACTGCGCCTGCGTCGCAGGTGTTGTCAACTGAGCTTGCTCTGTCGGGCCACTATCTTTGGGTGTTTTGTTGGTCAGTTGAACTTGGGTCGCGAGAGTGAGGAAAAGTAGCCAAAAAATGGTTCCGTTTCCAGGACCCTTAATCATTTGAGTCAGGGGAAATTTTTTGGCATCCGACAAAGAAGGAAATCGAGGATTGGTTGGAGTCTAAGGCATTAGAATTTGCACAAGGGGAGAGCGAAAAATCATGGTTGATCCCAGAAGACTGGTTGGACCGATACTTGTACACATATATTCATGAAATATTCTTTGCAGAGTTTCCTATTGTGCTGCATGAGTGGTTGTCAAGATTGGAAACTCGACAGACAAACTTTCAGAGAAGGGAAGTAGTTGAGTGGAGTGCTCAGCTGATCCACGAGGTGGTAAGTGTAAGTAACCCCATCTCTAGAGCTATTGATTTTTGGGTCGATAGTATTTTGTAAGGATATATTACTAAGTTTGTAGTTGAGATGATAACCTTGTATAATGAGGTGGAAAGAAATTTTTTCCAAGGACCCCGGAGGAGGTACTTGTTATCTATAAATACATGGATAAAGATGCTTGTCTATGACAAGGGAATTTTCCAGCTGAGCAGTTGATTCTCATATCCAGAAGGAAGGATATGTCACAGACGACCTGTAAAGAAAATGGGAAACAATGAGTTGAGATGTTCCCAGGAAGTACAAAACCTGAACTAGAAGATGGATTTTTAAGGAGTGAGAGAACATTCCAGTCTAGAAAAAGAAGAAAGACAATAGGAGGTAGACGAAATCCTAGTCTGTTCGAAGAAAGTGAGTACGACTTTGAGTCACGTGTAGATGAAGGGTCGTGCGACAAAGAGGAAGAATATCAACCAATTTCTGAGGGAGTAGAAGAATAAGAAGAATCTGCAGCGACATCGCGTGACTACATCACACCAGGAGTATCGCCAGAGGTAAGTTCTAGAGCCTCATCTCCTGAAAGAAATGTGAATGATGGTAGTACTAGTGATACAACTAGTGCGCAAGGAATTCCACCTTCATTAAATTGTTCATTGAACATCCCCGACTCCAACTTAATGGCTGGGGCAAATATTAGGTTACCTACATTCAATGGGAATGGGGTAGAAGATGCAGAGAAACATTGGTTCCCCTGTGAAGCTGTTTGGACGATTCGCCAAGTTCAAAATGAGGACATAAGGAAAGTGCAGATGATTGCGACATTGCGGGGTCGTGCGCTAGACTGGGTTATGAAGTTTTGCATGGTACCAGCAGGAGACCCACAGAATAATCTTGATGAGATTCGACTTGTGATGATTTGTGAGTTTAGAAAACCTAAATCTGAGTCACAGTGTATCACCGAAATCAAGGAGATAAAAACAATTACCGACGGTGTCTGTATGGGATTTTGATCAGCGGTTTAAAACTCTGATGGCCAAAGTAATTTTCCAAATGTCGGATGTACAACACAAAGAGTGGTTTATCGCTGTAATATTACCATACATCTGAGCCCCTTTGATGCAACAACATATTGTGTTCCAGATGAAAGCGCTAGAAATATCGATGAAGTTGGAATCCTCGTTGATCGGAGATGGTGGCGCAGGATGATGCAAATTCTATCGCAGTTGGCTAATCTGATAGTGCAACTTTAGGATATTAAGAAGGGAAAATAAATCCAAGAGGATTTATGGTGTACAAGATGTAGAACATATGGACACCACAAGGATAATTGTCCGACGTACATGAACTATATCTCGTCAAGTGTGCCTAATCGATTGAGTACCCAAGGACTACCCTGGTGCAGAATATGCCAGACTAGAGGACATAGCGATGAGGAATGTCTATACCTACAAAAGATTGTAAGTACCCCAACCAACCTTTATTGTAAATTTTGTAAGTCATTAGGACATGATGAGAAATATTGCAGAGCATATCATCTCTTGAAGGAGAAGATAGTAGACACATACTTAATGAAAAATGACGGGTAGATTCCGGCTTAATAGGTGCAAGCGCACTACCATCCTGCGCATTATCCATAGTATTAGTCTCAATACCCATGAAATTAGTATCCACCACGGCAACAACACCCTTAGGGTAGGGGGGTGGAAATTTCAGAGGTAGAGGACAGAACCCAGGAGGATTTGGTAGAGGAGGAGGTCAACTTGTATGCTATAATTGTGGGAAGATGGGAAATTATGCTAGAGATTTCCATGAAACTGCAAAGACATGTTCATATTGCAAAGCATAGGATCATAATGTGGAACAATGTCCCCAGTTGATTGAAAAAAGGGCAAGCTCAGACTGTCGGAGGTCCTAACCCCTCGTAGAACCCCAATCCGAATCCTAAATTGAATGTTCAAATGATTGCTGCTGAGCCGAGAGAACCAAGTGTTGTTGTCGTAATACGAGGAGGTGTTGCGACTGGAGTGAATCAGAATATACCACAGGGACAACTGCAGGTGAGACCCGCGACACAAAAGAAAGTACTGTTTGATGTTAAAAAACATAAGTAAGTATTTTTGGACGTGCAACCAGAGTTTGTGGATACATAAAAACCATCGACCTCAGCCGAAGTCAAGGAGATGCCTAAACGATTTCAACAACTATTCTGGAAGCAGGTTCCAAACAAGGTTAGTAAGCTCAAGTCATTTCTGTCAAGTTGCTTAGCACTAATCCATGATAAAGATGTTGTCACATAATTACAAGCACTTATAGAAGAAACCCCATTAGAGTCGCAACCTGAAAGAAGGGTTAACATGTTAACAAGAAATTCAAAACTGGGCATGAGTTAAGAATGAGTGTGTAGATAGAATATTACGACATGGATTATATTATCCTAGATCTAGGGTCAGACGTCAATATTTTGACGCGACAAACTTGGGAAAGCATGGGCAAGCCATGCTTGGACTGGTCCCCTGTCTATATGAGGCTTGCGAATCAGGCGAAGGTCCTACCGATTGTTAGGTTAAGTCAAGTTCTTGTCGACATTGAGGGGATCCAAACATTTGCATATTTTGAAGTTATCAATATTGTCGATGAAATGAACCCATACCCCACACTTCTAGGGATAGACTGGGCAATAAACAATCAGAAAATCATAAACTTTAAGAAAATAATCCTCTCATTCGAAGAAGATGAAATGAGGGTAGTTTCGCCTATTGACCCACTTGAGGGGCAAAGATATGTCGAACCAGTCTATAGTGAAGGACAGGGTGATTATCTTGACCAGATTTACAATGTCACTACCTTAAAAGATGATTACATAAATCCTACAACGGATGGGAACCTGAGTTGGAGGAGTACTAGCTCATGCACATTTGATTCAAGAGAGGCATTGGAGAATTAGAAAAACAGACTGCATGAAGTATCTATGAGGAGATGTGCCATGATTACTAAGTCTGTGCAATGGGTGGAGACTTGACAGAGTTACCCACATATGAGGGCTTACCTAATCTTGTGACTTTTCTAAATGATTTTGAAGGAATGGTAACAAAACCACAACATTTGTCTGCATTAGACTATGTCCTGAAAGCTACACCTGCTAGATGGTGGGATACGCATAAGCCATCTATATCTGAATGGCCACATTGAAAAATATTGTTGAAAGTCATATTCGATGAAGAAGTCACAGTTTTGGGATAGAAGTACAAAGGGTTATCAAACCCTGTTGAACATCTCAATCAGTGTCACACGACATTTGCAGAATACCCGCGACAAGAATGGGTCCATCATTTCATACATGCATTGGAAATGACACCCAGGAGTTGGTATACATCCATGGAGTTATGAAAAGGGACTCAGGATTGGGAGGAGGTAGTTAAACAATTCATGCATACCTTTGAATTTGGTGACGAGCAGTCGACATTTGATGCTGCGCTTCAAATGATAAAAGAGAAAATAAATGCTGAAATCCCTTTCGAAGTGGTGAATTCCCACCAGTGCAGTGCGACCATCCAACAATGGACGACTTGTTACAATCTGGTCGGAGAACCATATGATGATCCTAACAAACTTAACATACCAGAGTCAGAGGGTATGTGCAAGGTGGAAGGAAGTGGTATTTCTAGCAAACAGTTTCTCAAGCCGCTCCAAATTAAGAAAGTCAACATTGGTTCCCCAAAAAACCCAAATTTCACCATTATTGGAGATTATTGGGATGATGAAATAGTATCAAAAATCATAGACTTCCTGCATGAATTCCAGGATTTGTTCCCTACCAACTTCTTAGAGATGAAGGGAATAGTAGGAGATCTGGGGGAGATGAAAATACCACTGAAACCAGATGCAAAACTAGTTAAACAACGACCTTATAGGTTGAATCCGATGTATAAAGACAAGGTGAAAGATGAGTTAGACCGAATGTTAGACGTAGGAATCATTGAACATGTTGAAGAATCAGAATGGACCAGTCCTATAGTAATTCAAGATAAGAAGATAACATGTGAAGTCAGGATCTGTGTTTCCACGTTACAACATGTGAAGTTAAACTGAACGATGCATGCTTGCACGATCCATTCCCAACACCATTCACGGATGAAGTACTTGAAAGTATCGGAGGACAAGAGATGTATTCATTTACTAACATATTTTCTGGTTATCACCAAGTCAGAATAGAAAATGAGGATCGACACAAAACGACCTTCATGACAGAATGGGGCTGCTATCAGTATACAGTAATGCCCTTTGGACTCAAGAATGCTCTTGCTATTTTTTGTAGAATAGTAGTTTCCACTTTTAAATATTTCATACATAAATGTCTTGAAGTCTACTTTGATGATTGGATTGTGTTTGGTCTAGTAAGAGAACATATTGAAAGTCTGCACATGATGCTGGAGTTTTTTCGCCAGCATCAGATCGCGCTGAATTCAAAGAAATGTATTTTTTGTGCACCATTTGTCGTATTGTTAGGAAATGTAGTGTGTCACGATGGAATTTTGGTCAACCCAATGAAAGCTGTGATTATTCTTGACTTACCACCACCTACATCAGTCACACAACTCAGATCAACGCTAGGACACACCGGGTATTATAGAAAATTTATCAAAGGATATGCAGAGATAATTGCTCCAATGGAGAAACTTTTGAAAAAAGATGCAAAGTTCCAGTGGACAGAAGGTTGTTAGGAAAGTTTACACAAGTTAAAGGGAAAGATGAATACTGCGCCAATATTGGTATTTCTAGATTGGAAGAAGCAGTTCCATGTTCATGTCGACGCATCATCTATCATGCTCGACATAGTCCTGATGCAACCAGGTGAGGGCGTGATTGATCACCCTATTTATTTTTCCAGTAGAAAACTATCGACGACATAGAAAAATTACACTACGATAGAAAGAGAAGGACTCACGATGGTATATGTGCTAAAAAAATTCAAACACTATTTGTTGGGTGGACATTTTAAAATGTACACTGATCATTTGACACTAAAATACCTATTCAACAAGCCAGTGTTGGGGGGGATGATCTATTGATAGCTCCTCCTATTTCAAGAAGTTGATTTTGAAGTCATTGTCAAACCTGGTCTACTGAATGTGGGGCCTGATCACTTGTCAAGGATAGAAAGTGGTGAAGAACCAAACAGCTTGGAGGATAATTTTCCTGATGCGCAACTATTTGCGATCACCACGTATGATAAACAATTTAAGGCTATCATCCACCTCTCGATTATAGGTTATGTGCCTAAAGGGTTCACCACTGCGCAGAGGAAACACTTGATCTTCAAAGCCATCAATTTTACGTTAATCAAGGGACAACTATAAAGATGGGCCCTGATGAAATATTGCGTTGATGTGTTTTAGGACACAAACGGTCTTGGATAGTGAGTGAAGCACATGCGGGTGTCACAGGAGGACACTATGCTAGAAAGGAAGCAATACGCAAGATATTGCAAGCTGGATTATGGTGGCCAACCATACATATGGATACTAAGAACTTTTGTCGAAGCTGTGCTGTTTTCCAGAGAACAGGAAAACCGTTGAGACGCGATGAGATGCCACTATCGCCGTATATAACCCTACAAGCATTTGATAAATGGGATGTTGATATTTTGGGTCATATCAATCCACCAGGAAAAAGGACTAGCATGCACTATATTATCACAACGACGGAATACTTAACTAGATGGGCGGAAGCAACACCTATTAAAGATTATACTTCTACAACTACGACAAAGTTTCTATTTGAAAATGTGGTGACAAGATTTGGCTGTCCGAAAATTCTCCTAAGTGATTAGGGTACGTATTTTGTTAACAAGTTGATTGATGAGATTACTGCAGAGTGTCAGATTCAGCATAGGAAAAAGACACCTTATCATCCCCAGGAGAATGGAACGATTGAAGCATTCAACAAGATTTTGGAAAATGCATTAACTAAAGTATGCAATGCGCGTAGAGATGATTGGGTTCAGAAATTTTCAGCTGTGCTATGGGAATATCGCACAACTTGCAAGAGATTAACATGACACACTCCATTTATATTGGTATATGGACAAGAAGCTGTTGTGCCGATGGAATATATTGTGCAGAGCCTAAGAATTGTGGCGCTAACTAAATGACCGATGTGGATGTTGTCGAGCAAATATTTTCGCAGCTCGTTCAAATGGAGGAGGAACACTTCATCGCAGGGTTTCATCAAAACATAGAAAATAAAAGAAAGAAAGCATGGCATGATCACCATATTAATACTAAGCACTTCGAAGTTGGAGGACTTGTTTTGATGTATGACAGTAAATTTTTGAAGCATCCAAGTAAATTGAAGATGCATTGGCTAGCGCCATATGTGATTGCACACATTACTAATGTGAGAGCAATAAAATTACATAAGCAAGATGGAACACCGGTCGCAGGAATGATAAATGACAGCTGGTTGAAACCTTACCAAGATGGTTGCGACATGTAAAAGAGGGAACTAAAAGAAAGGAGAAAAAGAGAAAAAAAGAGAGAAAAATAACGTGTTATGTTGCACGTCTACAACACGAATATGCAAATCCCACAATAAAAGCGAGAATGACAGCTGGACACCATTAAAGCGTGGATACCCGAAAAATATTTTGGTGGTTTTGAAAGCACAACGTCATTAATTTGACAAGTCCGAGGAAAAGTGGTGACATTCTTTTTAGTCCCATTCGTTGTCCTTGCCATAACTGTCCAGACATGTATAGGTCAGAGCTCAAGTGTGCCAAGTAAATTTGGAAAGGGTCAAATGGGAATCCCATGTGATTGACAAGACACATCTCTGCCATTGAATGATTACATGTAGGATGAGCTCCTACATATAAATATGCGCCTTCTTCGTCAAGATTCATTTCACTTGCGAGAGAGAAGAAGAGCGCACCAATGTCTGCAACTATGAGCCGAAGGTGATGGTCATTTCAATTTCCAGTACCAATGAACAGTCGAACGTTACCAGCACCTCACCCTGCCTGATACTGGAGGAGTGTATATCACTGAAAGCACAACAAGCACAATAAGAACCAGAACCAATGGTGCAGCCAGCTCCACTGACTGTTCCTGCCGCTGCTTCGACCCTGGTTCAGAATCCATCGGTTAATACACCAGCTTTAGGTCCAAGACCGTATGTATCAATGGGACTGTCAAGCGCATATCTTCCAGGCACATCAGGGCCTCGAGTAAGGGAGCCAAAGTTTACAAAGAAGCACAAGTTCACCAAGGAAACACCAGCTCCGCCACCAAGAAGAGACATGAATTATAGTATAGAGGAACAAAACCTGCTATTGCCATATATTCCACCAAGGAGACCAGAGGTGCCATATGTAAAGCTGTCGAAGAAGGCGCGCTCCTCCCTGGTTGCATCAAAGATCCCCACTGGAGTTCAGCTACTAAAGATATCATATCAAAGCCAATGCAATTAAAATTCGAAGATAATGACACTCACAAAGAACATGACCTAGACAGAAACAAGTACATGGTCACTCTTCCAACTGTACATCCTACGCCACAACTTGTAGTTCCAATGGAGTGGGCTTGAGGAATAGAGCGGGTGGGCCTAGTTAATTTACTGCACATGATGCATTTTGGTTGAATTAAATAAGTGAGAACATATGTGTGCCAACTGTTGGTCTGCTTCGACGGAGGATTTTTGTAGCTTGACAGACCATATTCTATCGATGTTGAGCTGATTGCGTTGATCAAGGTATCCCACGCGCAGAAATCAAACCTGCACCATATTTGCATAAGGACCGAGATACAACAAATATGAGAGAGAGGTATGACCTTGTGCATGCAAACAGAGGATTCTTGATTGCTTCTACAACCAACAATACATTGAGGTTCACCGCGAAAATATTATCTTACAAGTTGCTGCGCAAGATGCGACCCACTGAGTGCACTGGGGGGATAGTTGAACTCGCTGAAATATGTGCCAAAGGATTGCATATCAATTGGTCGCAGTATCTATTGAATGAGTTTCTAGAAGATGCAACCCAAGCAAATGAAAAATCTAAAACACTATTCCATTACTCCTGGTTTCTCGTGTTGATTTCCTTCATAGTTTGGTTTGACCCACTAGACTATCAGCCACTTAACGTCCCAGTGTTCTATCAAGGGGAAAAGTATCAAAACCTGTGGTTTGATAAGGAAGATAAGATCCAACAGAAGGATAACAACATAGAGTTCTTTCTTCACAGGGAAGCAGTAAGAGAAGTAGTGTGACACCAACATAGAATGCTCACTGCAACAGTATAGAAATACGCACCTTTTATAACTTTCCAGGAAGGTGTCCATAATATCATCCTGTAGGAAGGAGCCGAATAAACAAGTGAAGCCAGCACACTTCATGATTACTGACCAATATGTTGAAAATGTCATCCAGGACTAGCCTGAAGAATGGCGCATCCCAGTTGAAGAGGAGATGGACCAAGGTAATGGTGAGGGTGACGCATAAGACAACCAGTCACATGATTCAGATGAAGAAGATGAATACAATGATGAGGACTCTGTTAAAGATGATTTAGAGGACACTCCTACTAACGAGGACATGCAAAACCAAAAGAAAGAGTAGGAAAAGGAGCAGCACGATCCGAAGCACAAGAAAAATAAAGCTGACAAAACGACTAATACCATTATCTTAGAGGAGGAAGATATCACCATACGTGCAAATGTAGCTGTAGAAGTAGCACAGGCCACCTTCTAGAGCATAAGTAGAAAACATATGTGCTTAACGAACAAAATCACAGCGCATGTCAATCGGCTTACTGAAACCATCAATGAAGTATGGGGTATAGTCGAAGCTGAGACACATGGAGTTGACCCTGTAAATACATTGGAGACACCAATACTGTTTCCACCGCTCAAGGTTGAGCTAGAAGTGCATGTACTAGAAACAAGAACACCAGAATTTGATGTTGTTTCCCATGATATAAGGACATTATCTATTGATTTCTCCAAAATGACAATGGAGGAGGTATATGATGTTCATCATGCGGCCGCGACGAAGGTTAGAATCTGGGAAAGTGCTCTTGCATATTAGGCACATAAGGAAACAAGGAAGGCACAAAATCACAAGGACTTCCTTAGGCAGAAGGAGCAGGAAATTAAGGCACAAGAACAGAGTAGGCTCACATTGTATGAATCCATCAGTAGCGCAGTACCATAATTCTTGACGGAAGAAGGCCAAGAAGAAATAGATACAACTACCAAGATAGCCCGACTATCCAGGATTGCAGCAGACCTAAAGAAGCAGGTGGAAGAGCTTAAAGCACAATAAAGACTGAGTACACCTCCTAAGGTGATAGAATAACGCAAGAAAACAACATCTGAGGCTGTTGATTGAATTAAATAAGGAGAGAAACTATGCAATGAAGCAATCGACACAATATCTGGGACGTGGGAGTTGCTCCTAGAGGATAAAAAAATAGAGAAAATCATAGAATATTTGCACCAAACTGAATTAAAAATAACAACGATTAAGGAAGACATGGAAAAGATGCCTATAAAAGAAAAGATCACAAAGGTAGTTGAGTTGAAACAGCTGCAACAACAAGTAAAAACTCTCCGCGACCCAGAGCAAATCATAAATGAAGAAGTTGTAGCACAACAATCAGAAGCTGAATGAGTTAGAGGGCTCCTTCAGCATGTACAATAGAAGCTCTAGCACATAACTCAGGTGCTGGAATATTTACCATTGGAACATATTGGTTCTAACCGTGTTGAGTAGTTGGAAAAGAAAGCATAGGAGGTGCGACAAGAAGCTGTACAAGTAGAAGGAATTCTCAAATAATTTCAAGCTAAGGTCGGAACCGTGGCGCATCGATCGTCAGAGCCATAAAACTGCTTAGTGGCTCGGGATGAGCCACACAGTGAGTGTTGGGGGTTTGTTGGGATAGGAAAGAGCAATAGGAATAAAGTATAGAAGAAACAAATATGGACAAGGAAGAAAGAGAAGCGCAAGCACAAGGAAGGAAAAGCAAGCGCATGACGAAGTAAAGGAAGGAAAAGAAGCACATACGAGAGAAAGCTGTGGTGAGGAGTAATGCGACGAAGGAAAAGCGAATCTATCGGTGTGCAAAAAAGCAACAACTAGAAAACAACATGTCAAGAATATTGTGGCTACTAAAGTCAGCGTAAGCCGACAGACGACACACATATGAAGGAATATATTTAAGTTAGTCTGATAGAGCCTTGTGTCAGTCTATGACAGTTTGTAACCATTTTTGAAGGTAAATTACGACTTGCACTAAATGAACTGTATGGAGTCGACCCTGCGTGGTATTGTAGAAGTTACAAATAAGAGGAACCTGTTTTGTATAAGGTTTGGAAAATAGTTGAAGAAACTAGAGAAGAGTTAGATATTAGTGTCGTAGAAGGCTGTTGATCCGCGGAACCCATTTTGTAGAAGTGTTACCGAATAGTAGGAGTCATTCTACAGCTGAGTGCGCAGATATTAATTAGAAGAGTCAATCCAGGATGTGTGCAAATAAATAGGAGTAGTTAGAAGAAGAGCATAATAAAACTAGAGAGCATGAGAGCAAGAAAGAGTCTGTGAGCTGAAAAGACATATCTCAAACAGTTTCTAGTCAAGTTGTAGACTGAAAGGTGCATATATTTCTCAAGCGAAATGAAGAGCACCTTTGTGGTTTTTCTCGGTTGGGTTTCCATGTTACATCTTGTGTCAATTGAATGTGCCTGTTGAATGCTTGTGGGTTACTTTGTATTGTTTATATTTATTGCTTAAGTGAATGTTGAAATATTGGTGAAATTAGTTGAATGAATGAATGACGAAGAGTCGTCGAAGCATTTTGTATCATTTCACATTCATTTACTGTTAAGTTGTCAAGGAATAAGCTATTTCGCACTGTTGCTCTACTGTCGAGTTAGTAAAAGGAATCCAAACTTCAGACTCTGTCAAGAACCTTGGTTGTGCACCAGGGGACTGCAATAACTTGTCGAACTGCGTAAACATGGTTCTGGCAGTTACCCATGGTGCTGGTTCTTTGGGTGTTTTGTGGGTCTATTGAACCTAGGTGATGAGAGTGAGGAAAAGTAGCCAACAAATCATCTTCAATTTCCATTCTGAATATCTTGTGGATGGATTAATAAGAGGAACTAGAAATATTGAATCCATATGAAGTTGAACTTGCAAAATATCACTGCAAAACCAAAAATAATTCGCATTATGTTAGAATCAATCCTTCCCTCTCGACATGAAATTTTTTTTAGGGTCCGTCATGCCTGCATCACCACTCTAAATAAATTCAAAGGAAGCAAAGCACTATTTGTGGGACTTCTATGGAAACCCAACTGCTTCTGGTGTTCAATGGAGAGTAGACATACTTGAATCTTGCATGAGATGGCTTTGATTCCATGTTAGAATTGCTGTGCCATTTAGATAATCAAGCAATGAGTGCAATCAGATTCTTAATTATTATGCAGTGAAGAGGAATGAATTATACAAACTAAACAAATCAAATCTCACAGGAAACAAACACGTATTTCTCAGAGAATTACAGTATTATCTTCATTAAAGAGTCTGGTGTTACAATAGTTTTACATAAGGAGGAATTCAAATCATTAGGGATGAATCTGAATCCACCAACTGAATATAACTGTATATGACTGCATGGCTAACTAAATATGTCTAAATCACTATCGGAGTCCAAATGGTTAACTCCATATGTCTGATTCAGTCAATCCATCAGTTATAATCAGTTAAACCAGTCTAATTGCAGTGGTAGGTGAGAACTAGTGCCTTCCCACATGCAGCCATGAATAACTAGCACTAACTGAAGTGGAGGAGAACTAACTGAATGTAACTGAAGAGTAACTAAGCTTAAATAGTTACCAACTCCCAACAACTGAAGGAGGTTGGTGCCGACACTCCCAGTGGCTCCTAAAATGTAGGGATTGGCCTAGGAGGCGCCTAAACTGATGCATGCAAGTGCAGTCAGTATCATTTAGCCTCTATCGATGTTCCCCACACTCTAGTGACTGGTACATGTGGTCCTATTAGGCCAAGTGGACCCAATAATAATAAAATACTCCTAAGTTGGGAAAATATAATCTAATAGACAGTTCAGACAAGGGAGGATTATAAATCCTAACACATTGAACATGCTGATGTGTAGATGAGGGTTTTTACTCAAACTCTAGAAGGAGATGTTTAAAAATGGTTTAGATCACTCCCTTCTGCTTCACTTGGGTCAATGGATGAATTCAAATCTACTTTTATGAAGTAATGGGGAGAAAAGAAGGACCATCTGTACTACTTAGCATAGTTTTCAAGACTCTGCAGGAAAGGAAACTATGAATTGGTGGTGGATTTTACTACAAGATTTAATAAACTATTCTACTGAATTCCTATAGATATTAGAACTACTCAAGCAAACACAAAGGTTACTTATGATGGGGAGTTTCAATTATATTTTTCCATCATGTTGAGGCAGAGAATATCAACCACCCTGCTCATCATGCATGATGATGCCATTTATGTAGAAGGAAACATGACTACTAGTGGTAAACTTAAGCCAAGAAATGATCAAGATAGAAAAGATAAAGGGAAATCCAAAGAGGAAGTTTGTACCTCTCGGGGTGCCAAATATTCTCAGGAGGCTAAGATTGAGGATATTTCCCACATCATAGAGAATATATCCATTAAGGTGACTAGGATGGAATAATAGGGAAACATACCAAATAGAACACCTCAAGGTATTGGGCCATGAAATACAACTTAGTTCAGAAGGCCTTACAACCATCACATAATGTATAGAGAAAAGGAGGACTGGGGAGTAACCTCTTCAACCTCTTGTCAGGGAAAATGATCATAATAATATTTTAGACCCGCACTAGGAAGAAGAATATTTGGGTACTGAAGAATATATGAATTGGATACAAGATGAATACAATACGATGTATTTGACCTAAGATGACTATTAAAATTCATTACTATGCAATACAATGAACTATATTTTGGATCATTAAAATGTTCTTGATCAATCATCGACCCAATATCATCTATTTGTAGATAACCTTCAAGGCACGTTTCAAGGAAAATATGACTTTATGCCTATTCCTTCTCTGAAAAGTCAACCCATTAATCCTCCTATAAGAAAGTCTCCTACAAAACACTCCAAAGAGAAAAGCTTAATACTACAACCTCTACCAAAACCAATTACCCATCAAAGAATAAAACTAAAGAGGCCAAGAATTCTCCTATTCCCAACAAAGTTGATAAGTCCATGGCCCAAAAACTAGACAATGATAAAAAAGAGATTGATAAGACTTATGTATCTTTCAATTTTGAGCATGAACTAGGTAAGTTAAATATCCTTATCCCTTTAACAAAATTGGAAAAATCCCTGTCTATTAGAGACAAAGTGACAAGTTGTTTCATGGAACTGAGTCATTGGATCAACCAAATACAATAAATCTTGCTAATGAATCTGCTACCATCCAATGCGGACCTCATATGAATGAGAAAGATGAACCCATAACCCCTTTCTATGTGAATCTTAGTATACATGACATGTTACTACATAATTGTATTTTTGAATATGTGGCTTCACATAATTTAATTCCAAATATTTAATGGAGCATCTCGATCTAGAAATAACAAGAGCCTCCCATGAAATTTAGAGTCTTGACTCCATAAAGTTTAAATGTGTGGGAAAGATAAAGGATTTGGTAGTCACACTAGCACAACTCCCAACTAAGGGAATTATGATGGATGTTGTAGTGGTAGATGTACCTGTTATATATGGGATGCTACTGTTAAGGAATTGGCCTAAAAAATAGGAGGCCCAATACAAATGGGTGGAAGTAGGTGACTACGCCTATGTTTGTAGGGGGAAGTCAAAGCTTATATAGAGAATCTAAGTTCGTTTATATCATAAGTGATCAAAATTACCCAAATAACTATCCTCTTTATGCAACCAAGGAAGAATATTATGAGTGTGATATTCCTAAGATTATTGAGAACAACAGTGAACATATGTGGAAGTTATACTTTGTGGATCCTCAACGAAAGATGAATCAGGAGCTAGTGTCCTTTTGATTCCTATATCAGGGGAAATAATATCCTTATATTACAAGTTGGAATTTGAGACTACTAATAGTGTTGTAGAATAAGAAGCTCTTATCCTTGGTCTCCAAGCCGCCAAAAATTTAAAGATAACTAAATTAGATGTATTTAGGGACTTAGAATCGGTTATAAATCATATTAAAGGAATATACCAAACACAACATCCCAATATAAGAGCCTACAAAAATAGGGTTTGGGTCCTGATAGAAAACTATTTTGACACTTTGAACAAAACTTCAGTTCCTAGGGATATTAATCAACAAGCTCATGCTTTGTCCTTAGCAATTAGTACTTTCAAGCCACCAAAGAAGTAGAAATTGAAATATGAGGTTGAATTGCAGTATCGACCATCCATTCTAGAAAATGTAAAGCACTGAAAAGTTTTTGAGGATGACCTTCAAAACAAACATTTTCTTGAATTAGTGAACAAGTTTTTGGTCACCAATATTAACTAAGGTAATGAAGAAGATGCTTCTGATCAAACTTAGATAGAGAGAGCAACTGTTTTAGAAATAGAAAATCAAGTTGCTAGCCATCACCTAGCCATAATATTTTCTAGCTGAAGAACAACTTTATTCCAAAAGGACTGGTACCATTGGAACAACTGTTAGATAAAAATGGTGTCCCTTTCAAACTTTCTATTAATACAAAGACAAATGACATTGAAGAATTCAATCTTGGCACCTAGGAATACCCAAGGTATGTCAAGCTCTCCAAATTCCTGAAAATTGAACAAAAACAGAGGTATGTAACTCATTTGAAATAATATCTCGATGCTTTTTCCTGGAAGTATGAGTATATGAAAACATATGACACATCCATAATACAACATGGGATTCCCCTCAAACCAGATGCTAATCCAGTGAAGCAAAATTTAAGACATGTCAATCCTATTTTGCTCCCCATCATTGAGAAAGAGGCTAGGAAATTGTTAGATGCCGAAAAAATTATTCCCATAAGATACTTAGAGTGGGTTGCTAAACTTGTACCGGCAAGAAAGAAGAATGGAGAAATTAGTTTGTGTGTCAATTTTATGAACTTAAACAAGTGTTCCCTAAAGGATAACTATCCTCTTCCAAAGATGAAGTGTATTTTCAGAAAATGATAGGATCAACCAAAATTTTCATGATGGATTGATTTTTAGTCTATAGTTAGGTATCCATGCATCTTGATGAGAAGGAGAAACTAACGTTCATCACACCTTGGGGTATTTTCATGTATGAAAAGATGCCATTTAGTCTGATAAATTCAAACACCTTTCAAACGGCCATGGATATTGCATGCATGGGAGAGAAAGATAGATTCATTGTTATATATCTTGATGATATGACTATGTTTTTAAAATCATATGAAGATCATTTGAAGCATCTAGAACAAGCTTTCATAAAATGCAAAAAGTTTCCTTTAACTTTGAACCCCCATAAGTACTTTTCTATGAAGGAAGGAAGGTTACTAGGACATATTGTTTCCCAAGAAGGGGTCAATATTGACCCATACAGAGTGGATGCTATTAATCTGACAGAGATAGTTAGGAATACATAAGAAGTAGATTCTTTCATTGGTAAAATCAAATTCCTTCTAAGGTTCATTCCTAATTTTGCAGCAATGTTTAAGAATATCATTGATATGATGAAAAAATAAGCTGCAATCAAATGGAAGACTGATGCAAGAAAATCCTTTAAATAGATTCAAGATTTGGGTCAATCACCTTTATTTTATCCCATATTATACTAAAGATTGTATGATTTTTTCATTTGCTTCTAAAGTTACTATTGCAATTGTTATGTTATGTTCCTGTGGTGTCCAAGCTAGAAACTACCCAAAGACAGAGGTAAAATAAAACTCACCTACTAAGCCTCAAAAGAGTTATCCGGACTTTCAAATATTTTGGGTGTTCCCATTTCCAAAGAATGGACTGTCCTAAATGATTCAAATGCATGTGTTTTCCATCTTAGGAATACAAGCATCTAGAAGTATTCAACTTATGAGCTAAATGATTAAACAGTCTTTTACTGGGAAGAAGTTGATTTAGAAATTTGGGGTTCACCAGGTAGTCGCCAATTGTTGCAGCTGCAACATTTTCCCAAAATTCAAATTTTTTTGGGACCCTCCTTTTATTTATTTTTGCTCAGCTCCTTGGTTTGTTTGATGTTTGTGCAAAGATTACTTTCATGCCAGGGATGTTTTACGGTTTGAATTGATTTTACCTCACCGTCGGAAGCATTTGAGACTATGAGTTGGAAGCGCAGTTAATTGTGCGCCTACCGTTGCGGAGAAGTAAAAAGAATTCGGGTCCAATCCAAGATTTATTTGCTCTAATGCTTTTATTTATTTTTCTTAATCGGTGGCTTGTTGGAATATCGTCAAAACATTTGTCTCTACGTCTTCTGCTGTTGTGGAGGAGGTACTGCGAAGCTTCCTGAGGATTGTATTAACCTTTTCGAATCCCTCCGTTTTGACTCGCAAATCCTTAGGATTTTCAGCTCTCGCTGCTGCGGCTCTTGAAGGCACTATCTATGCGGAGTTTGATGCGAGTGTTTTTTGCAAGAAGCAGCTTCCTCTTGTGTTTTCTCTGAGCTTATAGTGAGTCAAATGCACTATTACATGCAGTATCCTTCGCTTGGGATTAGGCACCATATTTTCCATGGAGCGATTTAAGTCATAGCGCCGAGAGGGGGTTTTGAGATTGTCTTCTACTCAGCGAGAGGAGAGGGATATTCTTCATTTTAGAAAAATCCATAATATTTAAATTGATTCTACAAATAATGGTCATGAGCTGTTTTTAGCTTTTTGGGCAGATTGTTTTTATGCGGGAACATTTGGTTTTTGAGTATTGTTTGTTTTATTTTAATAGCGGCAATCATGTTTAGCATAGACAAGGTAAAATGCTCATACATTTTGTCTCCATTTGTCAATATCATAGAGGAATGGCCCAATAGATCCTAAAAGCAATTTCTTTGTATGACAGGGAAATTCTACAGAATTTGAGATGTCTAAACGGAAAAAGAAGAAGGCTCCCATAGTAGAGGAGGAACCCGAGGTTGAAATCGTCACCAAAGTTGAATATACTTATGAAGATACCAAATGCATAGTGGGTGTGGAACCTGAATATAAATGGGGCGAAGTTTACAGACTAATAACACAACGGGAGGTAGTTGACACTGGTTTTGAGGAGGAAACCATATATGCAAACATAGAGAGGTCTGCCTTGATGAGAGTGGCTACCAGACCTGAGATTTTTCCATGCTCATAGGTGATTGGGTGGATTCTACCCAGGGCAGATGTAATGACCATGATTTTAGAAAATGTTGATAAACAGGGTTATGCTGCCTATAACCCTGGGTATGTATCACTGGGCTACCACTTACCAGAAGCACATGTATACTTGACTGAAGACTGGCTAAAGGCAATTAAGCTGGACCTAGTCGAGACACTGAAGAGAATGCTGGTACCTAGCAAGAACTTCAGAACTAGGCCATCCGAGGAATATGATACTGCCACTCTAAGAACCCCCTACAGGTTCATTGCCCTGATGATGAACAAGATTTTCGGAAGGGCCCACGATAAAATCTTCAAGTTGGAGTGGGTGCCTATCATCTTCTATGTTGCAACATAGGGGACAGTGCTCAACTGGGAAACATTGTGTCCAACAGCCTCTCAGCCTGCATTACTTCAGCATTAGGAGGGGTATCACAGAAGAGATCAGAGTTCTACATGAGCTCTATACTGATTGATTGCATACTATGCAACCAACCCTTCCCAAACCTGAGGTGTATCTGGGACCGAGAGATAACACCAGTCTACTCAGCTTACAAGCCACTGTGGGCACACAAATACCACAGTCACTATAGAGAAGCGTGTGAGCACTTCATCATGCCATTATATACATTGATATTCTTAAAGGAGTGTAACTGTAGGTTGGAGGAAGCATTGCAGGTGATTGATGAATATGCAGACTACTACTTAACAGAGGATGGATTGTACTTCAAAATGTATGGATGCTCCAGAGCACCCTCACTACTGCCAAAGTATGCCATTGACTATGTAGTGCACAAGGAGGCAGTTAGATAGGTCTTCTTATATGGTATAGGGAGATTTTTATTTGAACATGAGAAAGCGGCTTACCCTCCTTTACCATTCAGTTTGGGAAGCTATAAGTTCATAAGGGTGAAGAAAGTTGATGAATTTGTGGAAGAATTGGGGAAATTCCATTTTGGGGAAATGAATTTCCACAGGAATGATTCCCGGAATAAAGTGGCAGAGTACTGCAAGGAGGAAAATGTACATTTTGAATGCACAAGCCACTGGGATAAAGAAGAATCCATTTTTCGCAGTGCAGAAAATATAACGGCCTTAAGAAGAAGATTTAAAAAGAAACTCACCACGAAAGGTGGGAAAGGACAAGATAAACAGGAAAAGGAAGAGGAGGAAGAGGCTAGGAAAATAAATGAAGATGCTAGGAGGATAGCACAGGAAGCTGAAAGCTGGCTCAAAGGTGAGGAGGAAGAATAGAGAAGAGTGGAACAAGAAGCAACTAGAAAGGCAGAAGAAGCTGCCCGGAGTGAAGAGGAGGAAAAGAAAAGAAAGTTGGATGAGGAAATGAGAAAGTAGGAAATGGAAAGACTAAAAATGATAGGGGCAGTGACAAAACAATAAGCTTCTGATCCTGTAGACAGTCAGGCTCAGGACTTGGGTAATCCTGATATTCAAGATCCTGAGGTAGAGGCTGGCAGGACAACAGGACAGGCTATGGTCCCTACCCTAAGGCTAATCCCTTTCGAGCAGAATAAAGGGGAGGAGGTACCGAATTTCAACGCTATTTTTTATGATAGGGAAAGGAAAAGAACAGTGAAGAGGACCGAGATAAAGGTCGAGACTGGGGGACAATCGGGTAAAATGATAAATGATAAAACTGTAGTATACGGGATAGACAAGGACCCCAGATTCACCATCAGAGCTCGGGTTGCATTGCTCTATGCTTCTGAGGACAATGTAGATCGAATGATGACTGATCTTGAACAGTCAAAGAAGTCTACGGGCCAGCTAAAAGATACCCTGAGAAGAGAGAGAGAGGAAAATAATAGATTGAAAAGAAAGTTTGAAGACATACAACAGGAAATAAAGTATTCAAAAGCTGAGCTCTAGTTCCTCCAAGTTGAGAAGAGATCTCTGGAGGCTGCCCATGGAAGTCTAGAGAAATTGCAGCAGGAATGTCAAGGGTTAAGGACAGAAAAGGAGCAATTGCTAGGAAAGATAGGGGAGTTGGAGCTACAGAAAGCTACCTTGGAGGAATATGAGAGGCAATGTTAGGGGTAGAATGCGGAACTTAAAGAACATATTACATCATTATTAACAACTCTAGAAGAGGCCAAGGATTAACAGGCCAGTCTTCAACCTTTCAAGGAGCACGTTCTAGCTCAAAGGAACAAGATGCACCAGCTACAAGTAGCCATAGAGGAAGAAAGGTGCAAGATTTTGCAGGTGGACAACCGGTTGGAAGAGATTTTGGAAACATCTTCATATTTTGTAGATAGATCGTAGGATATCTTAGAAGTCCTGACCGGAAGGATGGCGATATTAGAAGCGAATGAAGAAAACCCTATAGATATACCATCAAAATATCAACAATCCCTAAGGAAAGACTACAATTTACTGGAGTTTGCCATAAACACAGCCGAAGAATTCAAGAAGGCTGTCAAGAAGACAAAGGGGGCTTGTGCAAATTTCTTTAGGAGACTTTTGATTACGTATAATCGTTGCCAGGTTGAAGCTGAGCATAGAATGGATACCTTTCCAGAGCATAGCCTATTTTTGGAGATATTGCAAAGAAAATATTAGGAAGATGAACAGAGGGTTCGGCACATCAAAGCCCTAAACGAGTAGACCCTGAGGAATGAAGTAGCTCATTTCGCGGTTAGTGTGTAGTTACTCGAAGACCAACTTCGCCTGAGCGCAGCTAGAATAGAAGTAATAAGAAATCAAGCTGCTAAATTTGAAATAAATATTCGTTTCTTAGAACCTTCTGAGTTCGAAAGCATTGCCTTAGAGGCTTCAGCGTGGAAGAAGTTTTTGAATAGTCAAGCTGGACCCTCCTCATAAGCCTTTTATTTTTTTATTGTAATATATTGTAAATTCTATAAGCACTTAATGAAAGCAAAGCATGGGAGGTGAAGCGTTGGGGAAGCCCAAGAGTCATTTGTGGGTAGCCCAATAGTTTTGTTCTTTTCCCAAATTTTTTTAAATTTTGGACCCTCCTTTTTTATTTCATCTTGCTTGGGAGTGTGTGGGTTCATTTACTCTTTTTTGTTTTTTCCTCTGCTACATTTTGGATTGTCTTGAGGTCAACTGTTTTCATGCTTTTCGGAAAGTTGCTTGTGTTTGCAGATATTTTGGGTCGTAGAATTTAAATTTCGATCTGAAAACATTGCCATTTGATCTGAATGTGTTTTTGTAGTGCTATCGAAAGTCCATTTCTGTTCAAATCAAAGTTTTAGTTCTCTTTGAATCCGCGGTGTTGGAGAAGAAACAAACTACTTCTATCGCGGCACCGCCGACGTCTTCCGAAACTTAACTTTTTGATTTGGTTTTTCAGAAGTCAGTAGAACATGAATCGCGACCATAGTTCTCTATTGCAATCGTCGTTTTGGAAACCTTGTTGCTTATATTACCGATGTTGTGGAGATCCTTTTTTCATTTTGTCCAAACCGCAGTCTTCAAGTTTTCAATTGTCGAAGTTTTTATTGAAAATGGAAGCTGCAGCCTGATTGTCTTCCGCAATGGTGGCTCCGGAACGGACTAACCATCCGTCATTTAAAATTTTCTTTCACCGATTGACTTAATAGTCTTGCGGCACCCATATTCTATTCGTTGTCCGCTGTTGCGACTATGAACTCGGAGTCCTAAGTGCTTCTGCTCACGAGGTTTTTATGTTGATCGCGGAATCCATTGTTTGTATGGTTTCCACCATCACGACTCTTTAGCAAGCTGGCCATCTGATGCTATAGTTGTTCTGATCTTCGATGTGACAGCTTTTAATGCTTTATTTCGCCTTCACTTTATGCTGACCCGGGATTCTTAGTCTTCTTTGTTTTCCGCCGTTGCAACGTTTTAGTGAACTAACCTTCCGACTTGTAATTTTCCCATTCATCGATGAGGAGTTCTATCCTGTCGATGCTTTAGTGACTTTTTCCGTCGGTGAGGGTTTTTCCTGCCTGTTCTGTGTGTGTTTTCACCCTATCTTATGGGTGGCGGAGGTTTCATATTCTATCATTTTAAGGTTTTCGCGACAAGAGCGTAGTACATGGCCTCATTTTGATGATCAGTTTTATTGATAGTATGGTTTACATTTGTTGAAAAATGCATTACGAATTATTGATGAATTTTTGTTTTAATTGCAGACGGACTTCGAAGATTCTTCGGATTACTGCTGCAAAGAAGACATAGCTGAAGGACAAAGCAGAAGGAAGTTGGATGAAAATCGTTAAGCAGAGATGTTCTAAGATCGACGAGATTTTTAAAGGGATGTGTAATGTCCCGGTTTTGACCCCGTTACATTAGATGTATATGATGTATAAATTGTAAATGATCAGGGTGTGGAGCTAAAGGCCAAGGCCCCACCATTGATCGGTTATGCAATGTTTTGGATTTAAATTGTCACCGATGGTATATCGGGGCATGCGGCATATATTATGTTGTCATCATGCAAATATGCATCTATAATTAATTAAATGAACTCGGCCAGCTACGATCGCGGCAACTAAATCGAAAGGGGCATGATTTTTCCCAAGGATAAGGATGTGGGGGAATTTGTAAAAACTTGGTCAATGAGAGAGAAATACCCATGTGTCTTCTCCCCTTGTGTTATCCAACCACCTTCATTGAATAATGGCTGCTGGTGGTTGAAGCAGTTAATGGTTTTGGGAGTGGGGTGGCAGGACTGTCAGTCCTCACCCACATGCACACTCCACCCCTGTTGACTTCACTCACACAGGCAATTCCACTCTCACCACGATTTTGTTTGTTTCTCCTCACGCACAGGCTCTTGGCGGTTTTGGTCTCATGCAAACATTTTCCTGGCTCCACGAGGTTGTTGAACACCCACACACTGCAATTTCGCGTCCTCCCTGTGGTTGTTCACCTTCACGCACTTCCAATTTGGCTGCTCATTGCTTCCACGCACAGGAATTTTTCCTGGGTTTTACCCATGTGGTTTTCCTTTTGCGGATTGGTGAATAGTGCGGCTGTATCCTTTCCTCACGGGCTGATTCATGGGGTCTGCATTGTTTTTTTTCTCATGCACATGTCGGAAGATAGTAGTTTATTTCCCAGCGTGGTCTGTGTATTTGTTCCCGGTGATTTTGTTGCCCAGGACGGGCTGTGATTTTTCCCCTGTTGGAATTGTATTTGCTGATTGTGGTTGGGATTGTGTGATTCGCTGGGGAGTCTTTTCCCTGTTTAAGTTGTGATAGCTAATTAATTGCCTGAGTGCAATGTTTGGTCTTCGGACTGTGAGAGGAGAAAGGATGTTGGCTTAGATTTGCTTGATAAACCTGGTGGCTGGAAACCACACAGACAGAGCTAGAGGGATGGCCTTCTTCTCCATCACCCCTGAATAGCACTGGAAGGGAATGCAGGGCCTGAGGGACTGTATAGCAGATAAGGGACTGATTCCTTGTGTTGGGTGTGTTTGGGTGTCTTAGAGGTCAGGCTAGTTCTAATGTAGGTGTTCTTGGCTTTGTAATAAGCTCACCAGCTTAGCAATTTACCTTCTCCAGCTCCTTAATGGCCTGATAAACCCGAATCTATCGGCTTGGCTGTGTGTTTTGGGTATCCTTGGCTACGTGTAAGCCTGCTGTTCCCTTATTCCTTGGAGAATCATGCCCAGCTCGGGGGTGGCAGCGTTGCTGAGAGATTAAGGAGCACACTGGCCTATGGTTGGGTGGAACGTTGCAGCGACGTAGCTGGTTGCGGAGCAAAGTTTTCATAAGATAAGTAATCTTGTCCATTTTACTTCTGCAACCTTATTTTCTGTTAATCAAAATGATGAACAGGTTAAATGATTGCATGTATGTATGAGTGCTGATGGTTTCCACTCTGTGTGTGTGTTGATTAAATTGCATATGTACATGATATACTGCAACGTATTTTATTTCAGCATTCTGTTATGCAAATTTTATGCCTGTATATTTTCATGGGGCTCTTAGCCCGCTGTGATTAAGTTTGACTCGCGTCCTCCTTGTCGGTTGGAGGCATGGGGACATGACAGGATGAATAAAAGACAAAGTAGAATTGATAAAATAGGGGCCCAAGCTTGGAAAAGATTCATTAGTTACCAAGCTGGTCCCATTTTATGAAGTACTCATAAGTCTTAATCCAAAGTGTAACGCATTATATGAATCATGAGCACCCACAAGAGGACAAATTTGTGAGATTAAATGGTTGGGGGAGCCCAAAGGTCAGATGGTTGGGGCAGCCCAAGGGTTTTGCTGTTTTGTTTAAATAGAAGAAAGTTAGAGGGAATTGGGGGCTTTTTCCTAGAGAAACTTGTGAACCACTTGTTGTAAGAGGAACAACTTCGTTTTACAATAATAAATTACAAATTTTTCCTGTTGGAGAAGGTGCTGTGTGGAATGTTCAAATGTGATAAAATGAACAATGTTGAAGGGGAACTATTTCGTTTTCAGCTGTGTTTCATTAACTGTGAGATTGTTCTAACTTTCTGAACCTATGTTCTTATTTGAATGTTCTCTGGTTTATTCTGTGATAATTTCCACTATGGGTAATGGAGGTTTTAACGATTGATGAGCTATCTTGTCATGTATATCTTTATTCATGTTTATGTGTTTTGATTCTAAGAACAACTATCTGTGATTTATCTTAACATGTGAATAGTATTACATTACTCATGAATTAATATCTTGCTCCCTAGGGACAACTTAGTTAGTGTTGTTTTTCTAGTTGTGTGTGATTTAGATGTGAGAGAGTCTAAGACGAGAGGTAAGAACTTGGGCATCACATTGTGACCACTCCTTGCATTCTTTATCAATCTGCATCTTAGATATGCACTTGCATATCATACTTAAAGTCAAAATACAAAATATACATGGTGGATCGGGATGCAACCGGTAAAACCTTTATTTTGTTGCTTGACCTATGGTAGCCGGACGACAAACTGGATGGATTCCCTACACCAAAACAGTCACGGGCTAGTTGGGAACATTGACTGGGGAGAATCCCTTACTGTTGTTTCCTGTGAATTTCCAGGTCTCAACAATTTCTGGCGCTAGTAGGAGGGCCTCCAGTGCATGGCTGGCCGAGGAAATCCATTTCCTCGAAATAAATCCACCAGTGATAGTTTCGAAAGTAGTTTATTTCCTGATCCAAATACTGAAGAGAATAGAGAAAATTTGTTTGCTGTGGACAACCAAGTGGTAAATGATCTGAGAAGACACACGCAGGATTATGTAAAGAATATTGGAGCATTACCCATTATTCCTGATTTACCCCGAAGAGAATACAAGAAGAAAGACCATCCCATATTGGAATATTCAGTGTTGGTTGGAGATTTGGAAGAGTTAGTTGAAGGAGTATTACAGGAGGTTGTTCAGCCTTGGAATCAAATAGGACCAAACACACCATATTGTTCACCTGTGCGAACTCCTATTCCTTCACCCCTTCACTCTCCACCTAGACTCATGGCAGGTGTAAATGCAAATCAGCCACCTAACCTACCAAATCCACCACCTGCTTGGAAATCCAGATCACCCTTGAGCCTTACACCTCCATTGCATGAATTACCTCAAGATTTCGAGAAGTTGCTGCGTAAGTTTGATCCAAATGAGAAGGTTGTGGTAGATGACCATTTGCAAAGTTTCTATTTGGTGATAGAAGGATTAAGGGTTGGGGAAAATGAGGATGTAGTTTGTAGAATTTTTCCACACACCCTTAAAGGAGCAACAACATTGTGGTACTTTGGTTTTCCTGCAAACTCTATCCCAGATTGGGATACCTTTGAAAGGATTTTTAGAAGTAAGTATGCATCCCAAAAGACGCATGCAACACTAATGAAAGGCTTAGGCGCTTTAAAAAAGAAAGGAAAGAAAAGGTACACAATTTCGCTCAAAGATTTTCTTCTTACCTCAAGAAATTATCTGCAACTAATAAGCCCTCTGATAAAGTTCTGATTGAGTATTATACCTCAGCTTTAGGTCCAGACTTGGCTATGTTTGAAAAAGCTCAAGTTAAGCCTATGTTAGCGGAGACGTATGAAGAAACAGAAATAGTAGAGGCTGAAAAAGAAAGCGTCGAAGACTATGCTGAACGGTCAGGAGAAAAAAATGTTGGGAGGAAAGTGATGTTATTTACTAAGCCTAAAGAGGAGCAATCACCATATTTTGAGGGAATGGCAAAGATGATGCAGAAGTTCTCTAACAGAATCATAGACTTGGAAAAGGAAAAAAAAGCCCAAAATTTCTATAAACCTTATTACAAGAAAAGGGAAGACAACAATCAATCCCAACCCCCTCCACATAGTCTTGCATCTATGAAATTAATGGAGGTAGGAATAGATAACTTTTGCACTTTCCACCAACAACCCCATTCTGAAAATAATTTTCCTCAATGGATAAATTCAATGACGTTGGTCATGAATCAGCTGTTGGATTCCAAATTAACTGAAGACAACGATGAAGAAGGGAAAGACAACAATAAATCAACAGAAAAATAGGAGTATGAGGCCATGGTTTTATGGGACTGTGTATCGTTGTTTGATGCCGAGGAAGAAAAGGATCTAAGACATGAGGACATCTTGGAGACAAATGTAACGACGAGAAGCCAGGGGTTAATTAAGGAAAACCGTCTTTTGCTCCCGAAGATTAAGAGACTTCAAAAGAATGTTAAGAAATTTCAAAACAACTCCTGAACTAATAAAATTCTGGAATTTAGCATCACCAGTCAAAATCCTAGACAGATCAACATGCCTACTAAGCCCAATGAAGAAAAGATAAATAATGTTAAACTGAATCTCACAGGGAATAAGATGGATTATGACATTGTGGAGGATATCAAAAAGGTAAGGGAAAACATCTCATTATTTGAAATGTGCAATGTGCCACAGCAGAAAGAAAAGCTATTGAAAGCACTTGAAATATCAGAGGAGAGGATTCCCACTGACAATCAGCCCCAAGAAGAAGAAATTGGTGAAGCAAGTATGGGAGGTAAGCCTAAATGAAAGACTCCACATTTTCTCCTTACTTTTGATATTTTCAACCACAACGTGCATAACTACCTAGTAGACTCGAGGGCATCAGTCAACATCATGCCGTTGTCGGTCTGCAAAAAGATAAATGGGAAACCTAAACCATCTACCTGGAGGGTCGTTCAGTTGGATAGAATGAATGTGAAAGTAATTGGGGAGATGGAGGATGCTCTTGTTCGCTTATATTCAAATGATAAGGTATGTCAATTCATTGATATTGTGGTGGCTGAGATTGGTCGGCAACGCTGAACGGATATTTTGCCTCGGACTTGTCACATGTGTGGCTACCATATAAAGGAATCCCAAATCAAATTAAAGTTTTGAGGGAGCCCCACATGAAACACAATGTTACTCAGCTTGAAGGTAAAAATGAACCAGTGGATTCTATTTTGGGAAACTACTTTATTGAGCTAGAACCAGGAAACTATCAAGAGGAAGAAGCCAACGATACATCAGACGCTCAGCCTGATCTCCTTCGGTTTTCACACGTTGATGAAATTGATTGTAAAATAGTAGACTTAGCTGTAGAAGTAGATGTTAATTCTCGCACAGTAGTTAGCAATTTTTGGACGCTTTTCTTTGATGGTTCTAAAACTTTAGAGGGGTCAGGAGCCGGCTGTGTCCTGATTGACCCTAAGAAAAACAAACATTTTCTTTCATGTAGGTTAGAGTTTGAATGTACCAATAACATAGCTGAATATGAAGCATTATTTCAGGGACTAAGAAAAACAATTTAATTAAAGGAAAAAAATCTGAAAGTGCTTGGAGATTCTGAAATAATTGTAAAACAAATTCGAAATCAAATACATTGCATTTCTCCTCATTTAAAAGCTTATCAAAACGAAGTATGGGATTTACTTAAATGTTTTAATGCATTTAACATTGTATCGGTTCCAAGACTTAAGAATGCAGCAGCTGATTTGCTCGCCACCTCAGCTGCGAGGCTTGTGCCCTCTAATAATCGGTGCTTTGTTGAATTGCTTTTCAGGCCTTCAGTTCTAGATATGATTACCAATATACGAGTGTTCGATGATGATCAGCAGATTATAGAATGATTTACAAATGACGAGACCTTCAAAGGGGCGATTATTGATGATGAAGAAGATCAAGCCAATCTAAAATTTTATAATTTTATTCCTAAAGGATTCAGGACTTTAGAACGAATGTTTGATTTAAACAAGAAATTTAGAAGACCAGCGAATGTGAAGACTCATAGCTTGTCTCTACAGTTCAAGTTGATTAATTTGGGGACTGAAATGGAGCCTAAATATGTGAATTTGGGAAAATGTTGCTCCCCAGGTGAAAGGAATAAGTTTATCAGTCTTTTCAAACAATACAAAGATGTATTTTCCTGGACGTATAAATATCTGAAGACGTATGAAACCAATATTATTCAGCATGTTATCCCCATCAGTTCTAGAATCAAACCTTATCAGCAGCCTCTAAGGAAAATGCATCCAAAATTAGAACCTTTAATCCAGAGTGAAGTTAAGAAAATATTGGATGCTATAATTATCTTCAAGGTTAGACACTCAGAATGGGTTTTAAATCTGGTACCGGTAAGGAAGAAATCCAGAGAAATCAGGCTATGTGTGGATTTCAAAAACTTAAATCGCGCTTCAGATAAAGACAATTATCCTGTTCCACCCATGGAGCAGATATTGCAAATGGTTTCGAGTTCTGAACTATTCTCTTTATTAGATGGATTCTCAGGCTACAATCAAGTATTAGTAGCTGAAGAAGACAAACTTAAAATGACATTCAGAACCAGGTGGGGAACTTTTGCTTACAGAAGGATGCCCTTTGGACTCATAAACGCTGGAGCTACTTTCCAAAGGGATATGGACATAGCTTTCCACGTTTTGATTGGCCACAGTGCTGTAGTATACCTTGATGACATCACGATATTTTCAAAGAAAAAAGAGGAACACGCATTCCATCTAAAGCAAATTTTTGAATGTTGCCGAAAATATGGTATCTCACTAAACCCCAAAAAGTGCGTGTTTGCCGTTACAGAAGGTAAGTTGTTGGGTCACGTGGTTTCTAAGAAGGGGATCTCCATATACCTAGAAAGGATCAAAGCCATCGAACAGATTCCCTTACCCCATAATAAAAAGGGCATGCCATCATTTATGGGGACAATAAATTTCATGCAAAGGTTTGTGCCAGATTTCGCTCAAATTGTTAAACCTTTGCAGCAAATGGTAAATAAAAGTGTACAATTTAAATGGACTGATGTAGAGAAGAACGCATTTAGTAAAATAAAGACAGCTGTCACGCACGCACCCTCCCTCAAAAGTCCAGATTTTGAGAAAGATTTTATTTTGTACACTTTCGCATCTGATGATTCACTAGCAGCTGTGCTTACCCAGAAGGAAGATGGGGGAGATGAGTTCCCCATATCATTTATGAGCACTGGTCTGCAAGGGGCTGAATTGAATTACCCAGCTATGGATAAACAAGCTTACGCAGTGTTCAAAGCGGTGAAACAATTCAGACCATATATACTTAAGAACCGGACAAAGGTAATAGTTCCACACCCAGCTGTGAGGTCTCTTTCCATACAAAAGGAGTTAGGAGAAAGAAGAGGAAACTGGGTAACAGCCCTACAAGAGTATGACATCGAATTTAAGCCAGCCTCCATATTTAAAGGGCAAGGATTGTGCAAACTGATGACTGGAATTAAAGACAATGAAGAATATGACTGGGAGGACGAAGCTGAGCTACATTTGATGGATGTATGTCCTCTTTTCACAGCTCCAGAATCCTGGTATTGAGACCTTGTGCATTACCTTCAGGAAGGATTGTTACCGGAACATTGGAATTATAAGCAAAGAAGAGCACTGCGTCTTAAATTAACGTCATATCAGATTATTGATGGAATATTATTCAGAAAGAATTATGATGAAGTTCTTCTTAGATGCTTAGAGAAAGAAGATGCAGAGAAGGTCATGATAGATTTACATGATGGGTATGCTGGAGGACATTTCTCTGGAGATACTACATCTCATAAAATTCTCAGAGCCGGATACTATTGGCCCACACTATTCAAAGATGCACACGCCCATGTCAGAAAGTGCGACATTTGTCAAAGGTGTGGTGGAAGACAAGTTAAAGCAACAGGACCCTTAAAGCCTGTAATGATAACATAACCTTTTGAGCAGTGGGGGATAGACATCATTGGAGAGATAAAGCCAAATTCTTCCTTGCAACACAAATATATTATGACAGCAATCAACTACTTCACTCGTTGGGTCGAAGCCATTCCGTTGCGTAAAGTAAATGAAGATGCGGTCATGGACTTCTTGCAAGATCATATTATGGCCAGGTTTGGAGTTCCAATTTCTTTAGTTTTCGATAATGCTACTTACTTTTCCTCGATTAGATTAACTGCATTTTCTCATGAGAAAGGAATTAAGTTGCATTACTCTTCAAATTTCTATCCACAGGTAAATGGTTTGGCTGAATCTACGAACAAGAATCTGATTAGGATTTTAAAAAAGACGGTGATATAAAATTAGAGGAGTTGGCAGTCAGCATTACCAAATGATCTTTGGGCTGATAGGGTCACCCCCAAGACTTCGTTATGTGTGTCCCCGTATACCCTTGTTTATGGAAAAGAGGCCATTCTACCCCCCAATATCATGCTACCCTCTTCCATAATAGCTCAGGAATCCAGAGGATCAAATAATGAAGTCTTGCAGTTAATAATACATAATATTTTGAAGGTAGAGGAATCTAGATCCAGGGCCAGAGAACGTTTTAAACAACAACAGGAGGTAGTAAAGAGATGGTTTGATAAACACAAAGCTGGAACAAAATAATTCGAGGTGGGATATTTGGTTCTCAAATGGGACCACCCCCATGATGAGAAAGGAAAACACACGAAATTTCAACAGTTATGGGTAGGCCCTTTCCAGATTGCGGAAAACTTGGCCCCTCAACCTATAAATTGCAAGATTTACAGGGGTGGGAAGAGAACTTACTAGTAAATGGTTTAGTTCTCAAACCTTATTTTTCCTGAGTTTTTGTTTTTGTTTGTTTTGTTTTGCACATAAATAATTTGCTTTGTGTGTTTATTTTTGATTTATTTTATTTCTGTTGGTTTTAGTTAGATTTTGGTTGATTTCAATAAAAGAGGAAAACTTTTGGTTGCATGGAGAGCATCATAATTCTGAATTAATTGAAATCCTTGATTATAAGATTGTGTACTATTGTTTTATCTAAAAGAATTTCTCCTAGTTTAACGGTTTTTCGGAATGGCTATGTACCCATTGAAGTCCTACTTAATCCTTGTAAAATAACTCGAGATTAAGAGTCTGGAATACTCTTTCAAGGCTCCATCCATCTCACATGTAAAATGTCCTAGGGGGTGACAGCAAAAGACCCACAGAAAGGAAGCAGGGTAAACGGTATATTATATATAAATGATCCCATGCCAAGAATTGAAAGCCAAAAGGTAGATAAGAGTAAAAAAAACTCCTATGAAAGCAATAGGTACCAAAACAAAGTACTAAATCATTTAACTACATAATTGCCAAATTTCTTCTCTGTCCGTGAGCTAAAAGTTAAATGTATCTCTCACACAAAAGAACACTGTGGATAGAGGAGCTTGAATAAAAATTCAGAAAGAAAGGCATGCAGGAGGACTCAAAAAGGGGACGAAAAAAAAAATTCCAAAAGAACAAAAGTGCAAAATGGCATGGGAATGAGGAACAAATGAATATTTCTGTTTACCGTATGTTACAATTCTGTGGTGTCCAAGCTGGAAGCTACCTAAAGACAGAGGTAATAAATAAAACTCATCTTCCTGGCCTCAAAAGAGTTATCTTGACTTGGAAATCTTGGTTTCCATTTTCCTAAATTGGATTATCATCAATGATTAAAAGTACATATATTCACCATTTGGGAAATCCAAACATCTAGGAGAATTCAACATGTTGGTTTATTGTTAAATAGTTTGTTACTTAAGGAATAAATTGTCCAGAGATCTAGGTTCACCAGTTAGTCACCAATTGTTGCAGCCGCAACTGTTTTCCAATTTTTTTTAAAATTTTGGACCCTCCTTTTTTATTTCATCTTGCCTAGGAGTGTGTGGGTTCATGAAATCTTTTTTGTTTTTTCCTCTGTTACATTTTGGATTGTCTTGAGGTCAACTATTTTCATGCTTTTCGGAAAATTGCTTGTGTCTGCAAATATTTTGGGTCGTAGAGTTTAAAATTCGATCTGAAAACTTTGCCCTTTGTTATGAATGTGTTTTTTTAGTGCTATCGAAAGTCCATTTCTGTTCAAATCAAAGTTTTAGTTCTCTTTGTAGCCATGGTGTCGGAGAAGAAACAAACTACTTCTATCACTGCACCGCCGAAGTCTTCCGAAACTTAACTTTTTGATTTGGTTTTTTGGAAGTCGGTAGAACATGAATCACGACCATAGTTATCTATTGCAGCCACCGTTTTGGAAACCATGTTGTTTATCTTACCGATGTTGCGGAGATCCTTTTTTCATTTTGGCCAAGCCGTAGTCTTAAAGTTTCCAATCGTCGAAGTTTTTATTGAAAACGGAAGCTGCAGCCTGATTGTCTTCCACAACGACGGCTCTGGAATGGACTAACCATCCGTCATTAAAATTTTTATTTCACCGATTGACTTAATAGTCTCATGGCACCCGTAGTCTATTCACCATCTGCTATTGTGGCTATGAACCCAGAGTCCTTAGTGCTTCCGCTCGCGAGGTTTTTATGTTGATCGTGAAAGCTGTTAAGTTGTATGGTTACCACCATTGTGGCTCTTTAGCAAGCTGACCATCTGATGCTACAGTTGTTCTGATCTCCGATGCGATAGCTTTTAATGCTTTATTTCTCCGTCACTTTATGCTAACACGAGATTCTTAGTCTTCTTCGTTTTCCGCCGTTGCAGCGTTTTAGTGAACTAACCTTCCGACTTGTAATTTTCCCATTCACCAATGAGGAGTTCTATCCTGCCGATGCTTTAGTGACTTTTTTCGCCGGTGAGGGTTTTTCTCGCCTATTCTGTGTGTGTTTTCACCCTATCTTATGGGTGGCAGAAGTTTCATGTTATATCGTTTTAAGGTTTTCGCGATGAGAGTGCAGTACAGGGCCTCATTTTGATGATCAGTTTTATTGATAGTATGGTTTACATTTGTTGAAAAATGCAGTCCGAATTATTGATGATTTTTTTTAAACTGCAGACAGACTTTGAAGATTCTTGGGATTACTACTGCAAAGAAGACATAGCTGAAGGACAAAGCAGAAGGAAGTTGGCTGAAAAGTGTTAAGCAGAGATGTTCTGAGATCGACGAGATCTTAAAAGGGACGACTAAAAGACAAAGCATAATTGATAAAACAAGGGCCTAGGCTTGGAAAAGATTCATTAGTTACCAAGCTGGTCCCATTTTATGAAGTACTCATAAGTCTTAATCCGAAGTGTAATGCTTTATATGAATCATGAGCACTCACAAGAGGAAAAATTTGTGAGATTAAACGGTTGGGGGAGCCCAAAGGTCAGACGGTTGGGGCAGCCCAAGGGTTTTGCTGTTTTGTTTAAATAGAGGAAAGTTAGAGGGAAATGGGGGATTTTTCCTGGAGAAACTTGTGAACCACTTGTTGTTAGGGGAACTACTTCATTTTACAATAATAAATTACAAATTTTTCCAGTTGGAGAAGATGCTGTGTGGAATGTTCAAATGTGATAAAATGAACAATGTTGAAGGGGAACTATTTCGTTTTCAGCTATGTTTCATTAACTGTGAGAGCGTTCTAACTTTCTGAACCTATGTTCTTATTTGAATGTTCTCTGGTTTATTCTGTGATAATTTCCACTATGGGTAATGGAGGTTTTAACGGTTGATGAGCTATCTTGTTGTGTATATATTTATTCATGTTTATGTGTTTTAATTCTAAGAACAACTATCTGTGATTTATCTTAACATGTGAACAATATTACATTACTCATGAATTAATATCTTGCTCCCTAGGGATAGCTTAGTTAGTGTTTTTTTTCTAGTTGTGTGTGATTTAGATGTGAGAGAGTCTAAGATGAGAGGTAAGAACCTGCGCATCACATTGTGACCACTCATTGCATTCTTTATCAATATGTATATTCGATAGGCACTTTCATATCATACTTAAAGTCAAAATACAAAATATACACGGTGGACCAGGCCGCAACCGGTAAAACCTTTATTTTTGTTACTTGACCAACGGTAGCTGGACCGCAAACTGGACGGATTCCCTACACCAAACAATCACGGGCTAGTTGGGAACGTTGACTGGGGAGAATCCCTTGCTGTTGTTTCCTGTGAATTTCCAGGCCTCAACAGTTTCTAAATTGTTGCAGCAGCAATATTTTCCCAAAATTCAAAAAGCTTTTGGGACCCTCTTTTTATTTCTTTTTGCTCAGCTCCTTGGTTTGTTTGATGTTTGCGCAAATATTACTTTCATGCCAGTGATGTTTTATGGTTTGAATTTATTTTTCCTTGCCGTCGGAAGCATTTGAGACTATGAGTTGGAAGCGTAGTTAATTGCGTGCACGCCGTTGCGAAGAAGTAACAAGAAGTCAGGTCCGATTCAAGATTTATTTCCTCCGATGATTTTATTTATTTTTCTTAATCGATGGCTTGTTGGAATATCGTCGAAACATTTGTCTCTACGTCTTCCGCTGTCGCGGAGGAGGTACTACGAAGCTTCCCGAGGATTGTATTAACCTTTTCCGATACCGCTGTTTTGACTCACAAATCCTTAGGATTTTTAGCCCTCACCGTTGCAGTTCTGGAAGGAAATATCTATGCGGAGTTTGATGCGAGTGTTTTTTGCAAGAAGCAACTTCTTCTTGTGTTTTCTCTAAGCTTACAGTGAGTCAAACGCACTATCACATGCAGTATCCTTCGCTTGGGATTAGGCACCATATTTTCCATGGAGCGATTTAAGTCATAGCACCGAGAGGGGGTTTTGAGATCGTCTTCTACTCAGCGAGAGGAGAGGGATATTATTCGTTTTAGAAAAAGCCATAATATTTTAAGTTGATTCTGCAAATAATGGTCGTGAGCTGTTTTTAGCTTTTTGGGCAGATTGTTTTTATGTAGGAACATTTGTTTTTTGAGTATTGCTTGTTTTATTTTCATAGCGGCAATCATGTTTAGCATAAACAAGGTAAAATGCTCATACATTTTTTCTACATTTTTGAATGTCATCAAGGAATGGCCCAACAGATCCTAAAAGCAATTTCTTTGTATGACAGGGAAATTCTACAGAATTTGAGATGTCTAAACGACAAAAGAAGAAGGCTCCCATAGTAGAGGAGGAACCCGAGGTTGAAATCGTCACCAAAGTTGAATATACTTACGAAGATACCAAATGCATATTGGGTGTGGAACCCAAATATAAATGGGGGGAATTTTATAGACTAATAACACAACGGGAGGTACCTTACACCAGTTTTGAGGAGGAAACCATATATGCAAACATAGAGAGGTCTGCATTGATGAGAGTGGCTACCAGACCTGATGTTTTTCCATGCTTAGAGGTGAATGGATGGATTCTTCCCAGGGAAGATGTAATGACCATGATTTTGGCAAATGTTGATAAACAGGGTTATGCTGCCTATAGCCCTGGGTATGTATCACTGGCCTACTACTTACCAGAAACACATGTATACTTGACTGAAGACTGGCTAAAGGCAATTAAGCTGGACCTAGTCGAGACACTGAAGAGAATGTTGTTGCCTAGCAAGAACTTCAGAACTAGGCCATCTAGGGAATATGATACTGCCACTCTAAGAACCCCTTACAGGTTCATTACCTTGATGCTGAACAAGATTTTTGGAAGGGCCCACGATAAAGGCTTCAAGTTGGAGTGGGTGCCTATCATCTTCTATGTTGCAACACAGGGGACAGTGTTCAACTGGGAAAAGATTGTGTCCAACAGCCTCTCAGCCTGCATTGCTTCAGCATTAGAAGGGGTATCCCAAAAGAGATCAGAGTTCTACATGAGCTCTATACTGATTGATTGCATACTATGCAACCAACCCTTCCCAAACTTGAGGTGTATGTGGGACCGAGAGAGAAGACCGATCTACTAAGCTTACAAGCCACTGTGGGCACACAAATACCACAGTCACTATAGAGAAGTGTGTGAGCACTTCATCATGCCATTATATACATTGATCTTCTTAAAGGAGTGTAACTGTATGTCGGAGGAAGCATTGCAGGTGATTGAGGAATATGCAGACTACTACTTAACATAGGATGGATTGTACTTCAGAATGTATGGATGCTCCAGAGCACCCTCACTACTGCCAAAGTATGCCACTGACTATGTAGTGCACACAGAGGAAGTTAGACAGGTCTTCTTAGATGGTATAGGGAGCTTTTTATTTAAATATAAGAAAGCGACTTACCCTCCTTTACCATTCAGGTTGGGAAGCTATAAGTTCACAAGGGTGAAGAAAGCTGATGAATTTGTGGAAGAATTGGGGAAATTCCATTTTGGGGAAATGAATTTCCACAAGAATGATTCCCATAATAAAGTGGCAGAGCACTGCAAGGAGGCAAATGTACATTTTGAATACACAAGCCACTGGGATAAAGAAGAATCCATTTTTCGCAGTGCAAAAAATATAACGGTCTTAAGAAGAAGATTTAAAATGAAAATCACCATCAAAGGTGAGAAAGGACAGGATGAGCAGGAAAAGGCAGAGGAGGAAGAGGCTAGGAAAATAAATGAAGATGTTAGGAGACTAGCACAGGAAGCTGAAAGATGGCTCAAAGGTGAGGAGGAAGAAAAGAGAAGAGCAGAACAAGAAGCAACTAGAAAGGTAGAAGAAGCTGTCCGAAGTGAAGAGGAGGAAAAGAAAAGAAAGTTGGATGAGGAAATGAGGAAGCAGGAAGCAGAAAGACTAAAACTGATAGGGGCAGTGACAGAACAATCAGCTTTCGAGCCTATAGACAGTCAGGCTCAGGACTTGGGTAATCCTAATATTCAAGATCCTAAGGCAGAGGCTGGCAGCACAATAGGACAGGCTATGGTCCCTACCCTAAGGCTAATCCCTTTCGAGCAGAAGAAAGGGGAGGAGGTACCGGATTTCAACACTAATTTTTATGATAGGGAAAGGAAAATAATAGTGAAGAGGACCGAGAGAAAGGTCGAGACTGGGGGACAGTCGGGTAAAGTGATAAATGATAAAACTGTGGTATATGGGACAGACAAGGACCCCAGATTCACCATAAGAGATGGGGCTGCATTGATCCATGCTTCTGAGGACAATGTAGATCGAATGATGATTGATCTTGAACAGTCAAAGAATTCTACTGCCCAGGTAAAATATACCTTGAGAAGAGAGAGAGAGGAAAATAATAGATTGAAAAGAAAGTTTGAAGACATAGAATAAGAAATAAAGTCTTCAAAAGCTGAGCTCCAGTTCCTCCAAGTTGACTCAGAGATCTCTGGAGGCTTCCCAAGGAAGTCTAGAGAAATTGCAGCAGGAATGTCAAGGGTTAAGGATAGAAAAGGAGCAGCTGCTAGGAAAGATAAGGGAGTTGGAGCTATAGAAAGATACCTTGGATGAATCTGAGAGGAAATCTTAGGGGCAGAATGTGGAACTTAAAGAATAGATTACCTCATTAACAACAACTCTAGAAGAGGCCAAGGAACATTAGGTCAGTCTTCAGCCTTTCAAGGAGCACGTTCTATCAGAAAGGAGCAAGATGCACTAGCTGCAAGTAGCCATGGAGGAAGAAAGGTGCAAGATTTTGCAGGTGGACAACCGGCTGGAAGAGATTTTGGAAACCTCTTCATATTTTGTAGATAGATCGCAGGATATATTAGAAGTCCCGACAGGAAGGATGGAGAGATTAGAAGCGAATGAAGAAACCCCTGTAGATCTGCCATCAAAATATGAACAAGCCCTGAGGCAAGACTATGATTTACTGGAGTTTGACATAAACACAGCCGAAGAATTCAAGAAGGCTGTCAAGAAGACAAAGGGGGCTTGCGCAGAGTTCTTCAGGAGACTTTTGATTACGTATAATCATTGCCAGGTTGAAGCTGAGTAGAGAATGGTTACATTTCTAGAGCATAGCCTGTTTTTGGAGATATTGGAAAGAAAATATCAGGAAGATGAAAAGAGGGTTCGGCACATCAAATCCCTAGACGAGCAAACCTTGAGGAATGAATTAGCTCATTCTGTGGTTAGTGTACAGTTACTCGAAGACCAACTTCACCTGAGTGCAGCCAGAATAGAAGTAATAAGAAATCAGGCTGCTAAATTTGAAATAAATATTCGTTTCTTAGAACCTTCCGAGTTCGAAAGCATTTCCTCAGAGGCTTCAGCATGGAATATTTTTTTGAATAGTCAAGCGAGACCCTCTTGATAAGCCTTTTATTTGTTTATTGTAATATATTGTAAATTCTATAAGCACTTAATGAAAGCAAAGCATGGGAGGTGAAGCGTTGGGGAAGCCCAAGAGTCATTTGTGGGCAGCCCAACAGTTTTGTTCTTTTGTATAAATATAGAAGATTTAGATAAGGGAGGCACTTTTTCCCAGTTAGATTGGTGAAGACATATTGTAAGAAGAACTATTTCCTTTTGCAATAGATAATTACAGTTTGCTTGTTGGAGAAAGCTTGGTGGAATGTTCAAAATTTGTGCTATGGATTTGTTGAAGAGGAACTATTTCGTTTTCAGCTTTGTGTCCATTAACTATGAGATCGTTGTAACTCTTTGAACCTATGTTCTTGTATGAATGATCTATGGTTTATTTTATCAAAATTTCCACTATGAGTAATAAATGTTGTTCATAAACAATTGGCTATCTAGTTGTTCAAATATCTTTAAATGTTCATGTGTTTTGAAAGAAGTATCAGCTATCTGTGATTTTTTTTCATAATGCATGTACAAAATACATTACTCATTAATAAATGATAATATTTCTCCCTAGGGATAGGTTAGGTAGTTAGTTTTAATTCCTTGTTGTGTGTGATTCAGATGCAAGAGAGTCTAAGACGAGAGGTAAGAACCTGCGCATCACATTGTGACCACTCCTTGCCTTCTTAATCAATCTGCATTTTAGCTAGGCACTTGCATGTCATACTTAAAACTAAAAAATACAAAAATATACACGGTGGACTGGGCCAGAACTGGTAAAACCTTTTATTTTTGTTACTTGACCTATGGTAGCCGGATCACAAACCGGACGGATTACCTACACCATACAGTCACGGGCTAGTTGGGAACGTTGACCGGGGAGAATCCCTTGCTTTTGTTGCCTGTGAATTTTCAGGCCTCAACAGTTTCTGGCGCTAGAAGGAGGGCCGCCAGTGCATGGCTAGCCGGGGAAATCCATTTCCTCGAAATAATTCCACCAGTGATAGTTTCGAAAGTAGTTTATTTCCTCATCCAAATAATGAAGAGAATAGAGAACATTTGTTTGCTGTGGAAAACCAAGTGGTAAATGATCTGAGAAGACACATGCAGGCTTATGTAAAAGAGTATTGGAGGATTACCCATTATTTCTGATTTACCCCGAAGAGAATACAAGAAGAAATACTATCTCATCTTGGAAGATTCAGTGTTGGTTGGAGATTTGAAAGAGTTAGTTGAAGGAGCATTACAGGAGGTTGTTCAACCTTGGAATCAAATAGGCCCAAACACACCGTACTGTTCACCTGTGCGAACTCCTATTCCTTCACCCCCTCACTCTCCACCCAGAATCATGGCAAGTGTAAATGCAAATCAGCCACCTAACCTACCAAATCCACCACCTGCTTGGAAAGCCAGATCACCCTTGAACCTTACACCTCCGTTGCATGACTTACCTCAAGCTTTTGAGAAGTTGCTACCTAAGTTTTTATCCAAAAGAGAAGGTTGTGGTAGATGACCATTTGCAAAGTTTCTATTTGGCGATAGAAGGATTAAGGGCTGGGGAACATGAGGATGTAGTTTGTAGACTTTTTCCACACACCCTTAAAGGAGCAGTAGCATCGTGGCACTTTGGTTTTCCTTCAAACTCTATCCTAGATTGGGATACCTTTGAAAGGATTTTCAGAAGTAAGTATGCATCCCAAAAGATGCATGCAACACTAATGAAAGGCTTAGGCGCTTTAAAAAAAGAAAGGAAAGAAAAGGTACACAATTTTGCTCAAAGATTTTCTACTTACCTCAAGAACTTCTCTGCAACTGATAAGCCCTTTGATAAAGTTATGATTGAGTATTATACCTCAGATTTAGGTCCAGAGTTGTCTATGTTCGCAAAATCTCAACTTAAGCCTACATTAGCAGAGACATATGAAGAAGCAGAAAGAGTAGAGGCTGAAAAGGAAAGTATAGAAGATTATCCCAAACAGTCTGGAGAAAAAATGTCCAGGAAAAGAGCCTTATTGCTGTCTATGTGGAAATTGAACCCAGGTCTTAGAACAATTACACTCACAACAATTGCCAATTACACATGCAAATTACTCACAAAAGGAGACTGAATATGGAGCAGAACACTAATCTGTATTGAATAAGTGTACAATAGCCAACCTTGTGAAGTCATAGGATGCCACAATAAATAATTACATGAGATATTCGAATGCATGAAGATGCCATTTGAATATAGCCAAAAGCAGGCTTACTAAATCTAAGCAAATCCCCCATAGGTGCATAAAGCAGTTTCCAAAACTGTCTAGGAGCTCACGAATTGGAAAAATCAATTAGGAAAGCTAATAGGTGGTGGAAGGAAAACTCATACATGCTTTTCATAAGAGAAAAGAGTGGATTATGTTGAGGACAAAAATCAAGTTAACTTCACCTAGTCAAACTTTCCCAATTGCCTTAAAACTCAGAAAAAGCAGGCAATAAAGAAGAAAAAGTAGACATGTGCTAGGGAGGCCAGGAATAAAGTAGATTTGATTCCAAGAGGTTTCTCAAGCACTCCATGACTCAATTTTAGCAAGTTTTACCACTATGGATGTGTGGAGGACAACTTGCATAAGGTGGAATATGGAAACTAGGAAAATAAGACAAAAATTGGATTAATTAATGTCGAAGGTAGCTAACTATGGGTTGATTATTCTAAAACCCCCCCTTAAGCCTAACTTATGAGTAAATATCAAAAAATTATAGGGCCTAGCAACAAGGCTTAGTCACCCTTTACATACTGCATGTCCATTTAATCAAGGAAAGAGGCAAAAACCCAGTGGGAAAAATCCTCCCTTAAACATGGACTGTAAAACAAAATTTGGAAATCTTGTCATCACTCATGCTTCACAGCATGATCAGCAATCCCCAACAGTGATTTGAGATTTCTGAATGTCTTCTCACAAAAAACTTTGCTGAAGATATCTGCTACTTGTTCTGAAGATGAACAGAAGAATAGGTGAATGGTGCCATCATGCACAAGCTGTCTGATGTAGTGCATATGGATCTCAATGTGTTTGGTTCTCTGCTTCTGAACTGGATCATTGTAGATTTGAATGGTACTTTGATTATCACAGTATATAGTAGTTGATTATTTTGATTCGAAGCCACACTCTCCAAGTAACCCCTGCAACCATAAACATTGAGTTGCTACATTTAGAACTCCTCTGTACTCTGCTTCTGTAGATGAGAGTGCAATGGCACTCTGTTTCTTGCTTGACCAGCTAATTGGCCCTTCTACAAGCATGAACACATATCCTGATGTTGACTTTCTATCTGTGTTATCACCTGCCCAATCACTGTCAGTAAACCCAATCAAATCAAGATCAGATTTAGCTTTATAGAAGATCCCATGTGTCCTTGTTCCCTGAACAAAGTTAAGGATCCTTTTGGCTGCTCTCCAATGGATATCATGAGGCTGATCCATGTATCTTGAAGCCACACTTACTGCATAAGAAATATCAGGTCTAGTATGTGTAAGATACAAGAAACATCCAATCAATTTCCTATACAGTGTATTGTTTACCATAGGTGAAGAATCAGCTTCTTCAAGCTTCACTCCTGAAAGGAAAGAAGTCTTGCTTGGCTTGCAATCCTTCATCTTGAATTTGTTCAGCAAATCCAAGGCATACTTGGACTGATGTACTTTGATTCCTTCTTTGGTTTGAGCAATCTCAAGCCCCAAGAATTGGCTCAATAAGTCCAAATGTGTCATTGAGAAGGCATGGTTCATTGCATCCTTCAAGGAGGCAATCTCATCCTTTGAGCTTCCTGTAATGAGAAGGTCATCAACATATAAAAAAATGATCATTAATGAACCATGAATCAGCTTCAAATAGACATTTGGATCTGATTTGCATCGAACAAAATTCAGTGATAGCAGAAAGCTATCAATCTTGGCATACCAAGCCCTGGGGGCTTGCTTAAGCCCATACAATGACTTCTTTAGCCTACACACAAGAGATGGGTTAGTAGAAAATCCTTGAGGCTGCTGCATGTATATCTCTTCAGTGAAATCTCCATTCAGGAAAGCACACTTCACATCCATGTGATGTACTTCCCATTGCTTTGAAGCTGCAATGGCTAAGGCTAGCCTGATGGAGTCCATATTTGCCACTGGTGCAAATGTCTCATTGTAGTCTATGCCATGAACCTGTGAGTATCCCTTGGCTACCAATCTGGCCTTGTACTTCAGAGGTGAACCATCAGCAGCAAATTTGGTTTTGTACACCCACTTACACTGAACTAGCTTCCTCCCTGGGGGAAGATCAACCAACTCCCAAGTGGTTCCCTTCTAGAGTGAGCTGAAATCTTCCTTCATGGCTGCTTGCCATCTTGGATCATTTTCTGCATCTTCATATGTCTGTGGATCTGATTCAATCATCAGATAGCATTTCTCTGCAAACATAGGATCTTTCATGCACAGAGCACTCTCAAACTGAGATCTAGTCCTCCTAGGATCATTAGGATTTCCAGCTAGTTCTCCAGCTGCATGAATGGTCTTGTAGGACTGTTAGGATCTGCAATAAAATCATCATTATCATACATATCAGAATCAGGATGTTCAACTATCTCTTCACTTACATTCAGAGGTTCTGGTGGTGAAGAGGATTCTCTAACTTCCACTGCTGCTAGGGGCTCTTCTTGAAACTGAACACACCTTTCAATGAAGGATTTGTTTGTGATCAAATTTATCAGCTTGTACCCTTTTGAATCTTCAGAGTACCCAACAAATAGACACTCTTGGCTCTGGGGCTGCAAAGCATTCCTCTTTTCTGTTGGAATTCTAGCCCAAGCCCTTGAGCCAAAAATCCTGAAATGGGTCACATCTGGCTTGTGCCCACTCCATGCTTCGAAAGGAGTCACACCTTCAAGCTGTTTATGAGGCACCCTATTCTGGATATAGTCTGCACAATTTATAGCTTCGGCCCAGTACTTTGGTGGCAAATTCTTAGCCTCCATCATGCAGATTGCCATCTCTTTTAGTGATCTGTTCTTCCTCTCAGCAACACCATTTTGCTGTGGTGTGTAAGGGATAGAATGTTGCATTTGAATACCTGCATCTGCACAATATTGAATCAACTCAGACTTGACATACTCACCACCATTTTCATATTTCAGGACCTTGAGTTTCCTCCCAGACTGGTTTTCAACCAAATCCTTAAAGACTTTGAAGAGGCCAAAAACTTCAAACTTGTGTTTCAGGAAGTAAACCCAGCAATACCTGGAAAAGTCATCTATGAATGTCAATGCATATTTGGGCTGACTCATTGACATATGAGGAAATGGGCCAGCAACATCACTGTGGATCAACTCAAGAGGTGCAGAGGTTCTCTCAAATTTATGCTCTGGGTGTTTTCCTAAGATGCAACCTTGACAGACTCCTTTGGAAAACTTAATCTTTGGTAACCCTATGACCATTTCTTTTTCACTAAGATCAGAAAGATACTTGTAATTTAGGTGGCCAAATATTTCATGCCAAAGCTTGCTTGCTTCATTAGCATGAATCAGAAGAGCAGAGGGGTTTGAGTAGGGTAGGAAGTGTGAGAACATGTATACATTCGAAGTATGATTTGCAACTCCTTTTGCAATGACTTTACCACTTGAGATCTCTGTGATCTCAACTTCATCAGGGGAGAATATGACCTTATTTGGAGACCCTGTGTGGGTCATCTGATACAATGATAAGAGGTTAGAGGCAAGACTTGGAACATACAACACATTTCTGAACTTACCATGGTCAAGATCAATCCTCCCTTTGCCCAAATTTTCAGTGAGAGAGTCATCTCCCAGTACTATTGGTGGACCTTTCGACATGTCAAGTGAGGTGAATGCCTCCTTGGTCGAAACCATATGTCTTGAAGCTCCAGAATCAATGATGAAACTAGCTGAGCTTGATGTGCCAGCAACCAATGCATGAACTCTCTCTATGTCTTCTGAATTTGATCCTCCTTCCCTCTTCTTTGAGCTATCTGGAAGGGAGATGCCATTCTTCTCTAGGAGTTGGGTCAGGATGTCAATTTGCTGCTTCATGTAGGAGCTTTTAGAATGATTTCCCTTACTGCAGTATGTGCACTTACTCATTTCTCCTTTGTTCTTCTTCTTCTGGGGGTTCTTCTTGGAACCTTGAGGCTCCTCTGGAGACTTGTTCTTGTCTCTCTTTTGCTCAGGTGGATTTTTAGATTTCTTCTTGCTTTTTGAATCCAACCTCTAATCTCCAGCAACCAGAGCTTGGTCTTTGGATGGTTTGATGGTTCCCATCATCACCAATTTATCTTGTTCTTGTGTGAGAGATTCCATGAAATATGCAAGGCTAGGCATTTTCCAGGCTTGAGCTGTCAACTTTGTGGCATAGAAGGTTGAAACAAACATTGAATAGTCAGGGAAAAGCTTCGAGAGTATGGCCAAGACCAGCTGACCATCCTTCTTTTTGATCCCACATTGTTTTAGCTGCAAAACAAGTGCTTTGAACTTGGAAAAATAGAGTTGCAGGGATTCAAAGCTATTGGGACTCAGGGAGATCAATTCATTTTCAATTTGATGTCCCATCATCTAATCTATCTTTCCAAAAAGATAAAAAAGCTTCTACCATACTTCATTCGGTGATGTCAATCCATCAAGATGGAAAAGGAGGTCTCTGGATATGCTCAGACACAGGAGACCATAGGCCTCATCCCTCCTGTTGTGCCATTTAATCTTCTCTGCAGCTGCATTGGGCTCTACTTCTGTTGCTATAGTCACTCTATAGAGGCCTTTCATTCTCAACAGTATCTCCATATCTGGTTTCCATTCAAAGAAGTTAAATGGAGTCAAGATGATCTTGTAAGATTGATCCATAGCTCAGAAATTGTCCCGTCAGTCAGAAGAATGCTCCCAATCAATGATGTCGAACCTACAATACAAATTGGAAGGAGATAAATCGATCTATAAAGGCTCTGATACCATGTGGAAATTGAACCCAGGTGTTATAACAATTACACTCACAACAATTTCCAATTACACATGCAAATTACTCACAAAAGGAGACTGAATATGGAGCAGAACACTAATCTGTATTGAATAAGTGTACAATAGCCAACCATGTGAAGTCATAGGCTGACACAATAAATAATTACATGAGAGATTCTAATGCATGAATATTCCATTCGAATATAGTCAAAAGAAGGCTTACTAAATCTAAGCAAATCCCCCATAGGTGCATAAAGTAGTTTCCAAAACTGTCTAGGAGCTCACGAATTGGAAAAATCAATTAGGAAAGCTAATAGGTGGTGGAAGGACAACTCATACATTCTTTTCATAGGATAAAAGAGTGGAGGATGTTGAGGACAAAAAAAAAGTTAACTTCACCTAGGCAAACTTTCCCAATTGCCTTAAAACTCAGAAAAAGAAGGCAATAAAGCAGAAAAAGCAGACATGCGCTAGGGAGGCCAGGAATAAAGAATATTTGATTCCAAGAGGTTTTCCAAGCACTCCATGACTCAATTTTATCAAGTTTTACCACTATGGATGTGTGGAGGACAACTTGCATAAGGTGGAATATGGAAACTAGGAAAATAAGACAAAAATTGGATTAATTAATGTCTAAGGTAGCTAACTATGGGTTGATTATTCTAACAGTCTAAACCTAAAGAAGAGCAATCACATGATTTTGAGGGGATGTTAAATATGATGCAAACGCTTTCCAATAGAATAATAGATTTGGAGAAGAAACAAGAAGCTTAAAAAGCTTATAAGGCTTACTACCAAAAAGGGAAGATAACAACCAATTCAAGACTCCTCCACACGATTCAACATCAATGAATCTAATAGAGGTAGGGATGGATAATTTTTGCACTTTTCACCAACAACCTCATTTTGAAAAGAATTGTCTTCAATGGTTAAATTCAATGACATTGGTAATGAATCAGCTCTTGGATTCTAAATTGACCGAGGATAGTGATGAGGAGGGAAAAGGTAATGAGACCATAGAAAAACAAGAAAATGATACCTGCTTTTATGGGATTGTGTCTCGCTATTTGATACAGAAAAAAGTACTCTTAAACCTGAGAATATACCAATGAAAACAAAAGACACGAATTTGATAAATAAATACAATTCAATAATCTCAAAAATTAAGAAGTTGCAAGAGAATGCCAGGCAAACAGCCAAAGAACAATGTTGAGGACAAAGTACCTGAAATTACCATTATCAGCCAAAATCCGGAGCAAATCAACAATCCTGTTAAGCCTATTGAAGACCATGTAGGTGTTAACAAAGAAAATATTGAAAATCCTGAAGAGCCAGAGGAAGCGATACCTACTGAAAAACAACCCGTGGAGGAAGATGTCGAATCAATCGTGGAAGGGAAAGTTAGAACCCCACCTTTCCTTTTCACTCTAGAAATTTTGAACCATAAGGTGCATAATTGTCTTCTAGATTCTGTATCATCAGTGAATGTTATGCCACTCATAGTTTGCAGAAAAATTAATGGGTAGACAAAACCTACTGCTTGGGAAGTTACTCAATTAGACAGCTTTAATGTCAAACTAGTGGGAGAAATGGAGAACGTTCTCATTTGTTTATTTGCAAATAACAAGATATGTCAATTTATTGATATTGTGGTGGCTGACATACCAGATGGGTATGGAATTATTCTGAACTGAGACTGGTCTGCGAGTTTAAAGGGGTATTTTGCTTCAGATTGGTCACATTTATGGTTGCCTCATAAAGGGGTCCCAAATAGAATCTGAATTTTAAGGGAACCTTACATGAAACACACTATCACTAAGTTGGAAGAAGGAAATGAATCTGCAAATTTTGTTTTGGGGAATTATCTGACGGAGCTTGAACTAAGATATCTTGCATCAAAAGAAGCCAGTAGTATGACTGACACTCAGCCTGATCTCCTTCAATGTTCACAGGCTGATGGGAGTGATTGTAAATCGGTAGACATAGTTTCGGTTTCAAAAATAACAGAATTAGATCACGGTTAGGTATTTCACGTCTGCAATCAAGCCTAGCCCCTTGACTCATAAGTTGATAGATTTTTTTTAGGGGTGGGCACAGAACTGATCAGGTAGTGGTTGGTTCTCAAATTTTATTTTGATCTTTTGATTTGATGACCTTGTACATAAATAATTTGATGCAGTTTTACTTTGATTTACCGTTTTGTTTTGTTTTGTTTTTCTTTTTTTTTGGTTATTTTGGTTTGTTTTTTAATAAAAGAGGCAAACTTTTGGTTGCATGGAAAGCATCAGGGTTCTCGATTAACTGAAATATTTGGGATAAGACTGTGTGTTTTATTTTGAAATGATAGAATTTATTCTAGTAAGTAGTTTTCCTAAATGGCTATGCACTCATTGAAGTCCTGCTTAACCCCTGAAAATAACTCAGAATTAAGAGGTCTGGAATACTATTTCGAGGCTCCATCCATCTCACATCTAAGATGTCCTAGGGAGTGATAGAAAATAACCCACAGAAAGGAAGCAAGGTGAACAATTTATTATATATAAATGATCCCATGCCATGATTTTAAAAGCCTAAAGGCTGTTAAGAGTCAAAACTCCTAAAAGAAGCAATACATATCAAACGAAGTATCAGAAATGTGAAAATAATCTGCCAAAAGTTCTTCTCCATCCGTGAGCTAAAAAGTAAATACATCTCTCACACAAAAGGACACTATGGATAGAAGAGCCTGAATAAAATTCAGAAAGAAAGGCAGATGGAGGATTCAAAAGAACAAAAGTTCGAAAGGGGCACAAAGTGCAGTTGGCATGGGAATGAGGAACACATGAATAGATATGTTTACCATATGTTACGATCCTATGGTGTCCAAGATAGAAACTACTTAAAGATAGAGGTAAAATAAAACTCACCTACTAAGCCTCAAAAGAGTTATCCGGACTTTCAAATATTTTGGGTGTTCCCATTTCCAAAGAATGGACTGTCCTAAATGATTCAAATGCATGTGTTTGCCATCTTAAGAATACAAGAATCTAGAAGTATTCAAATTATGAGCTAAATGATTAAACAATCTTTTAATGGGAAGAAGTTGATTCAAAAATCTGGGGTTCACCATGTAGTCGCCAATTATTGCAGCTGCAACATTGTCCCAAAATTCAAATTTTTTTTGGGACCCTCCTTTTATTTCTTTTTGATCAGCTCCTTGGTTTGTTTGATGTGTGCACAAAGATTAATTTCATGCCAATGATGTTTTATGGTTTGAATTGATTTTTCCTTGCCGTCGAAAGCATTTGAGACTATGAGTCGGAAGCACAATTAATTGCACGCCCGTCGTTGTGGAGAAGTAACAAGAAGTCGGGTCCGATCCAAGATTTATTTCCTCCGATGCTTTTATTTATTTTTCTTAATTGACGGCTTGTTGGAATACCATCAGAACATTTGTCTCTACATCTTCCGCCGTTGCGGAGGAGGTACTGCGAAGCTTCCCGAGGATTGTATTAACCTTTTTCGATCCCTCCGTTTTGACTCGCAAATCCTTAGGATTTTTAGCTCTCGCCATTGTGGCTCTGGAAGGCACTATCTATGCGGAGTTTGATGCAAGTTTTTTTTGCAAAAAATAGCTTCCTCTTGTGTTTTCTCTGAGCTTACAGTGAGTCAAATGCACTATCACATGCAGTATCCTTCGCTTGGGATTAGGCACCATATTTTCCATGGAGCGATTTAATTCATAGCACCGAGAGGGGGTTTTGAGATTGTCTTCTACTCAGCGAGAGGAGAGGGATATTCTTCGTTTTAGAAAAAGCCATAATATTTTAAGTTGATTCTGCAAATAATGGTCGTGAGCTGTTTTTAGCTTTTTGGGCAGATTGTTTTTATGCGGGAACATTTGGTTTTTGAGTATTGTTTGTTTTATTTTCATAGTGGCAATCATGTTTAGCATAGACAAGGTAAAATGCTCATACATTTTGTCTCCATTTTTGAATGTCATTGAGGAATGGCGCAATAGATCCTAAAAGCAATTTCTTTGTATGACAGGGAAATTCTGTAGAATTTGAGATGTCTAAACGGCAAAAGAAGAAGGCTCTCATAGTAGAGGAGGAAACCGAGGTTGAAATCGTCACCAAAGTTGAATATACTTATGAAGATACCAAATGCATAGTGGGTGTGGAACCCGAATATAAATGGGGGGAAGTTTACAGAATAATAACACAACGGGAGGTACCTGACACTGGTTTTGACGAGGAAACCATATATGAAAACATAGAGAGGTCTGCCTTGATGAGAGTGGCTACCAGACCTAAGATTTTTCCATGCTCAGAGGTGATTGGGTGGATTCTGCCCAGGGCATATGTAAGAACCATGATTTTGGAAAATGTTCATAAATAGGGTTATGCTGCCTATAGCCCTGGATATGTATCACTGGCCTACCACTTACCAGAAGCACAGGTATACTTGACTGAATACTGGCTAAAGGAAATTAAGCTAGACCTAGTCGAGACACTGAATAGAATGCTGGTGCCTGGAAAGAACTTCAGAACTAGGCCATCCAAGGAATACGATACTACCACTCTAAGAACCCCTTATTGGTTCATTGCCCTAATGTTGAACGGGATTTTTGGAAGGGCCCACGGTAAAAGCTTCAAGTTGGAGTGGGTGCCTATCATATTCTATGTTGAAACACAGGGGACAATGTTCAACTAGGAAAACATTGTGTCCAAAATCCTCTCAGCCTACATTGCTTCAGCATTAGGAAGGGTATCCCAGAAGAGATCTGAGTTCTACATGAGCTCTATACTGATTGATTGCTTACTATGCAACCAACCCTTCCCAAACTTGAGGTGTATCTGGGACCGAGAGAGAACACCAGTCTACTCAACTTACAAGCCACTATGGGCACACAAATACCACAGTCACTATAGAGAAGTGTGTGAGCACTTCATCATGCCATTATATACATTGATCTTCTTAAAGGAGTGTAACTGTATGTCGGAGGAATCATTGTAGGTGATTGAGGAATATGCAGACTACTACTTAACAGAGGATGGATTGTACTTCAGAATGTATGGATGCTCCAGAGCACCCTCACTACTGCCAAAGTATGCCACTGACTAAGTAGTGCACAAGGAGGCAGTTAGACAGGTCTTCTTAGATGGTATAGGGAGCTTTTTATTTGAACATAAGAAAGTAGCTTACCCTCCTTTAACATTCAGGTTGGGAAGCTATAAGTTCACAAGGGTCAAGAAAGATGATGAATTTGTGGAAGAATTGGGGAAATGAATTTCCACAGGAATGATTCCTGGAATAAAGTGGCAGAGCACTGCAAGGAGGCAAATGTACATTTTGAATACACAAGCCACTGGGATAAAGAAGAATCCATTTTTCACAGTGTAGAAAATATAACGGCCTTAAGAAGAAGATTTAAAAAGAAAATCACCACCAAAGGTAGGAAAGGACAGGATGAGCAGGAAAAGGCAGAGGAGGAAGAGGCTAGGAAAATAAATGAAGATGCTAGGAGACTAGCATAGGAAGCTGAAAGATGGATCAAAGGTGAGGAGGAAGAAAAGAGAAGAGTAGAACAATAAGCAACTAGAAAGGCAGAAGAAGCTTCCCAGAGTGAAGAGGAGGAAAAGACAAGAAAGTTGGATGAGGAAATGTGGAAGCAGGAAGTGAAAAGACTAAAACTGACAGGGGCAATGACAGAACAATCAGCTTTCGATCCTGTAGATAGTCAGGCTCAGGACTTGGGTAATCCTGATATTCAAGATCCTGAGGCAGAGGTTGGTAGCACAATAGGATAGGCTATGGTCCCTACCCTAAGGCTAATCCCTTTCGAGCAGAAGAAAGGGGAGGAGGTACCAGATTTCAACACTATTTTTTATGATAGGGAAAGGAAAATAATAGTGAAGAGGACCGAGAGAAAGGTCGAGACTGGGGGACAGTCGGGTAAAATGATAAATGATAAAACTGTAGTATATGGGACAGACAAGGAACCCAGATTCACCATCAGAGCTGGGGCTGCATTGATCCATGCTTCTGAGGACAATGCAGATTGAATGATGAATGATCTTGAATAGTCAAAGAAGTCTACTGCCCAGTTAAAAGATACCCTGAGAAGAGAGAGAGAGGAAAATAATAGATTGAAAAGAAAGTTTGAAGACATACAACAGGAAATAAAGTCTTCAAAAGCTGAGCTCCAGTTCCTCCAAGTTGAGAAGAGATCTCTGGAGGCTGCCCAAGGAAGTCTAGAGAAATTGCAACAGAAATGTCAAGGGTTAAGGACAGAAAAGGAGCAACTGCTAGGAAATATAGGGGAGTTGGAGCTACAGAAATATACCTTGGAGGAATCTGAGAGGCAATCTCAGGGGCAGAATGCGGAACTTAAAGAATAGATTACCTCATTAACAACAACTCTAGAAGAGGCCAAGGAACAACAAGTCAGTCTTCAGCCTTTCAAGGAGCACGTTCTAGCACAAAGGAGCAAGATGCACCAGCTGCAAGTAGCCATAGAGGAAGAAAAGTGCAAGATTTTGCAGCTGGACAACCGATTGGAAGAGATTTTGGAAACCTATTCATATTTTGTAGATAGATTGCAGGATATCTTATAACTCTTGACATGAAGGATGGCAAGATTAGAAGAGAATGAAGAAACCCATGTAGATCTACCATCAAAAGATCAACAAGCCCTGAGGCAAGACTACGATTTACTGGAGTTTTCCATAAACACAGTCGAAGAATTCAAGAAGGCTGTCAAGAAGACAAAGGGGGCTTGTGCATAGTTATTCAGGAGACTTTTGATTACGTATAATCGTTGCCAGGTTGAAGCTGAGTAGAGAATGGATACCTTTCCAGAGCATAGCCTTTTTTTGGAGATATTGCAAAGAAAATATCAGGAAGATGAACAGAGGGTTCGGCACATCAAATCCCTAGATGAGCAGACCCTAAGGAATGAAGTAGCTCATTCCACAGTTAGTGTGCAGTTACGCGAAGACCAACTTTGCCTGAGTGCAGCCAGAATAGAAGTAATAAGAAATCAGGCTGCTAAATTTTAAATAAATATTCGTTTCTTATAACCTTATGAGTTCGAAAGCATTGCCTCAGAGGCTTCAGCATGGAAGAAGTTTTTGAATAGTCAAGCGGGACCCTCCTCATAATCCTTTTATTTGTTTATTGTAATATATTGTAAATTCTATAAGCACTTAATGAAAGCAAAGCATGGGAGGTTAAGCATTGGGGAAGCCCAAGATTCATTTGTGGGAAACCCAACAGTTTTGTTCCTTTGTATAAATATAGAATATTTAGATAAGGGAGGCACTTTTTCCCAGTTAGATTGGTGAAGACATATTGTAAGAAGAACTATTTCCTTTTGCAATAGATAATTACAGTTTTCCTGTTGGAGAAAGCTTGGTGGAATGTTCAAATGTTGTGCTATGGATTGGTTGAAGAGGAACTATTTCGTTTTCAGCTTTGTGTCCATTAACTGTGAGATCGTTCTAACTCTTTGAACCTATGTTCTTGTATGAATGATATTTGGTTTATTTTATGAAAATTTCCACTATGAGTAATAAATGTTGTTCATAAACAATTGGCTATCTGGTTGTTCAAATATCTTTAAATGTTCATGTGTTTTGAAAGAAGTATCAGCTATCTGTGATTTTTTTTCATAATGCATGTACAAAATACATTACTCATTAATAAATGATAATCTTTCTCCCTAGGAATAGGTTAGGTAGTTGGTTTTAATTCCTTGCTGTGTGTGATTCATATGCAAGAGAGTATAAGACGAGAGGTAAGAACCTGCGAATCACATTGTGACCACTCCTTGCCTTCTTAACCAATCTGCATTTTATCTAGGCACTTGCATGTCATACTTAAAACTAAAAAATACAAAAATATACACGGTGGACTGGGCCTCAACCGATAAAACCTTTTATTTTTGTTACTTGACCTATGGTAGCTGGACCACAAACCAGACAGATTCCCTACACCAAATAGTCACGGGCTAGTTGGGAACGTTGACTGGGGAGAATCCCTTGCTGTTGTTGCCTACGAATTTCCAGGCCTCAACAGACTACTAATAGTGTTGTAGAATAAGAAGCTCTTATCCTTGGTCTCCAAGTTGCCAAAAATTTAAAGATAACTAAATTAGATGTATTTGGGGACTTAGAATCGGTTATAAATCAGATTAAAGGAATATACCAAACACAACATCTCAATATAAGAGCCTACAAAAATATGGTTTGGGTCCTGATAGAAAACTATTTTGGCACATTGAACAAAACTTTAGTTCCTAGGGATATTAATGAACAAGCTCATGCTTTGTCCTTAGCAATTAGTACTTTCAAGCCACTAAAGAAGTAGAAATTGAAATATGAGGTTGAATTGCGATATCGACCATCCATTCTAGAAAATGTAAAGCACTGAAAAGTTTTTGAGGATGACCTTCAAAACAAACATTTTCTTGAATTAGTGAACAAGTTTTTGGTCACCAATATTAACTAAGGTAATGAAGAAGATGCTGCTGATCAAACTTAGATAGAGAGAGCAACTGTTTTAGAAATAGAAAATCAAGTTGCTAGCCATCACCTAGCCATAATATTTTCTAGCTGAAGAACAACTTTATTCCAAAAGGACTGGTACCATTGGAACAACTGTTAGATAAAAATGGTGTCCCTTTAAAACTTTATATTCATACAAAGACAAATGACATTGAAGAATTCAATCTTGGCACCTAGGAATACCCAAGGTATGTCAAGCTCTCCAAATTCCTGAAAATTGAACAAAAACAGAGGTATGTAACTCATTTGAAATAATTTCTCGATGCTTTTTCCTGGAAGTATGAGTATATGAAAACATATGACACATCCATAATACAACATGGGATTCCCCTCAAACCAGATGCTAATCCAGTGAAGCAAAATTTAACACATTTCAATCCTATTTTGCTCCCCATCATTGAGAAAGAGGCTAGGAAATTGTTAGATGCCGAAAAAATTATTCCCATAAGATACTTAGAGTGGGTTTCTAAACTTGTACCGGAAAGAAAGAAGAATGGAGAAATTAGTTTGTGTGTCAATTTTATAAACTTAAACAAGTGTTTCCTAAAGGATAACTATCCTCTTCCAAAGATGAAGCATATTTTCAAAAAATGATAGGATCTACCAAAATTTTCATGATGTATTGATTTTCGGTCTACAGTTAGGTATCCATGCATCTTGATGAGAAGGAGAAAATGACGTTCATCACACCTTGGGGTATTTTCATGTATGAAAAGATGCCATTTAGTCTGATAAATTCAAACACCTTTCAAACGTCCATGGACATTGCATGCATGGGAGAGAAAGATAGGTTCATTGTTATATATCTTGATGATATGACTATGTTTTCAAAATCATATGAAGATCATTTGAAGCATCTAGAACAAGATTTCATAAAATGCAAAAAGTTTCCTTTAACTTTGAACCCCCAAAAGTACTTTGCTATGAAGGAAGGAAGGTTACTAGGACATATTGTTTCCCAAGAAGGGGTCAATATTGACCCATACAGAGTGGATGCTATTAATCTGACAGAGATAGTTAGGAATACATAAGAAGTACATTCTTTCATTGGTAAAATCAAATTCCTTCTAAGGTTCATTCCTAATTTTGCAGCAATGTTTAAGAATATCAATTATATGATGAAAAAATAAGTTGCAATCAAATGGAAGACTGGTGCAAGAAAATCCTTTAAATAGATTCAATATTTGGGTCAATCATCTTTATTTTATCCCATATTATACTAAAGATTGTATGATTTTTTCATTTGCTTCTAAATTTACTATTGCAATTGTCCTTTTTTCAGAAAAATGATGTAGTCCATGAACAACCCATTGCTTTTTTTAGCAAAACATTGAGATATGCAAAAATAAAGTACAACACTATGGAAAATCAATATTATGCTCTTGTAAAGTATCTTAAATAATTTATATATTATGTTCTACACTCCAAGGTTATCATATATGTACAAGGAAGTACAATCAAGGACATCCTTAGTCAAATAGACATTGAAGGAAGAAGGGGAAAGTGGATCTCAAATATACAATAATATGACTTAAAAATCAAACCAACTAAGTGATTTAAAGTCCATGGATTAGCTAAAATTCAAGCTGAGTTAAACTGTCACGTCTTAGATATCAATATGATAGGATAATTCCAAATGACAATGTAGAAGATAATCATTGGAAATTTCCACTGGATATTAATGCTAAGTTTTCTCAATCAAAATTGTATAAGGATATTATTTTGTATCTCCAAAATTTATCCTTTCCTCTAGATATTGATAAGGCCAAGAGTAGATCTCTTAAACTCAAAGAAATTAAGTGTTGTATCTTGGATGGCTACTTGTTCTGCAAATATCCCCTCGACACTCTTCTCAATTTTATCATGGAAGAAGATATAAAAGGTCTAATAATTGAATTCCATAAAGGCATATGCGATGGCCATCACACATGGAGAGAAACCACATATAAGGTTCTCAGGGATGGTTATTATTGGCCTACTTTTTTTGCTAATACTAGCAATATGGTAAGAAATTATTTATAATGCCATATGTTTGCAGGAAATAAAACACTCTTACCACATCTCCTAAGACCTATTAAGTTGGAGGATCCATTTCGACAATGGTTACTGTTTTTCATTGGTGAAATTAATTCGAACTCTAGTGATCAATATAGATGGATCCTCACTGCCTTCTTTTGAGTCCTCCATCTGCCTTTCTTTCTGAATTTTATTCAGGCTCTTCTATCCATAGTGTCCTTTTGTGTGAGAGATGTATTTACTTTTCAGCTCATGGAAAGAGGCAAACTTTTGGTTGCATGGAAAGCATCAGGGTTCTTGATTAACTGAAATCTTTGGGATAAGACTATGTGTTTTATTTTGAAATGATAGAATTTCTTCTAGTAAGTAGTTTTCCTAAATGGCTATGCACTCATTGAAGTCCTGCTTAACCCCTGAAAATAAATTAGAACTAAGAGGTCTGGAATACTATTTCGAGGCTCCATCCATCTCACATCTAAGATGTCCTAGGGAGTGATAGCAAAAGACCCATGGAAAGGAATCAAGGTGAACAATTTATTATATATAAATGATCCCATGCCATGATTTTAAAAGCCTAAAGGCTGTTAAGAGTCAAAACTCCTAAAAGAAGAAATACATATCAAACGAAGTATCGAAAACGTGAAAAAAATATGCCAAAATTTCTTCTCTGTCCGTGAGCTGAAAAGTAAATACATCTCTCACACAAAAGGACACTATGGATAGAAGAGCCTGAATAAAATTTAGAAAGAAGGGCAGATGGAGGACTCAAAAGAACAAAAGTTCGAAAGGGGCACAAAGTGAAGTTGGAATGGGAATGAGGAACAAATGAATATATCTGTTTACCATATGTTATGATCCTGTGGTGTCCAAGCTAGAAACTACCCAAAGACAGAGGTAAAATAAAATTCACCTACTAAGCCTCAAAAGAGTTATCCGGACTTTCAAATATTTTGGGTGTTCCCAGTTCCAAAGAATGGACTGTCCTAAATGATTCAAATGCATGTGTTTGCCATCTTAGGAATACAAGCATATATAAGTATTCAACTTATGAGCTAAATTATTAAATAGTCTTTTACTGGGAAGAAGTTGATTCAAAAATCTGGGGTTCATCAGGTAGTCGCCAATTGTTGCAGCTGCAATATTTTCCCAAAATTCAAATTTTTTTTGGGACCCTCCTTTTATTTCTTTTGGGACAAATAAAAGTACTGGAATAGGCTTGATGAAGCATATGGATGCTTGTGCCTCTCAATATCTTGAGATCTTCTCTTCCACATCAATGGATTGAAGACTCCCAAGTAGGTTTGGGATAAGCTTGCTTCCTTATTTGACAAGAATGATGACCTGAGGATCTATCCGCTATAGAATGAGCTGATTTCTCTTCATCCAAATAATTTTGAAACACTAAATGACTTCTTCACCAAATTCAAGCATCTAGTGTTCTAGTTGAAGCTATGCAAGGTTGAGAATGAGGATGATCAACTCATCCTTTCCATTCTCTCAAAACTTGGCATAGACTACTCAGTATTTGTATCAAAATTTCATTCAGTGAAGCTCACTAATCCAAATTGGATGATGCCTACTCTTAAATCCTTCATTGAATCTCTCACTCAGGAGCATGACAAGTTGATCCAAATGGGGATCATTTAATCTTCCAGAGATCAAGCACTGATTAAAGGATGACCTAAGGTAGCGAATGATAAAGGGAAGCAAAAGGATGAGTCTGCTATGGAGAAAGAGCAGTCAAATGAGCCTTTAGGTTCGAAGAGAAGCAAGAATAATGGCAAAGAAAAGACCCTTTGTTCTTATTGTGGAAGGGTCTTTCATCCAGAAAGCACCTGTATGAGAAGAACAATTGATGAGATGGATCTTCTTTTGAAAAACCATAACATTACTTTACTTTCTAGTGCAAGGAAGGATGACCATAGAGAAGAAACCGAAGAACATGAAGAGACATGTCATGCACTGAAGGATAGCTATTGAACAACACATGCCTTCCTCATTGATTCTGGAGCTTCCAATCATATGGTTGCATATAGAGAATCATTCTCTTCCTTGTAGTATTTTGATGGTCCTATTATTCGGATGGGTAATAATAGTCAAATTTGAGTCAAAGGGAAGGGGTCTATCAAGCTTGAGCATGGAAATTTCAAAGATGTGCTTTATGTGCCCTCCTTAGTTGCAAATATGTTATTTGTATACTATATGACTCATATTGGCTCTCCAAAGTGAGTGATATTTGGTCCTGAATTAGTGGAGATCACATATATCTCTACTGGGAACATCATAGGGAAGGGTTTTGCAAATCATTCCTCCAAGGCATATGAGTTTTCATACTTCATGCCATTTTCAGAACCAGTGCACTCTCATCATCCACTTGCAGGGGAAGGTAAAAAAATTCCATCTACTTCTTTTGTAGTTTCCAGTTGTATTTCAGAACCAACTATATCAGTTTATGATATTGAGATTCAGGGTGATTCAGATCCAGATACAGTCCCTACTCCCAAGCAGGAAGCTAGGAATATGACTGGAAATCCATCTGACACTCAGAAGGAAAATACCCTTGCGCTATGTCATGCAATCTCACCTCCTTCAGAGAGATGCAACAAAATCTATGTGAGATGCTACATGGAAAGGGCTATCAATCACACTGCATTCAGAAGAATAGAGTGGATCATACACCTCTTCATCCAGAAAGAGGCAAAGGTTACATTCCTCCTTCCTTCCATCATCATTTTGGGAGAAGATGGAGAAGTCTACATGCCAGGCCCTAGGATACCTATGCACAAAACATCATGCATGCTGCTTTGCTACATCATAGAGATTGCAACAACATAATTTCAAGTTTTTCAAACTTGAATCCTGATTCTACCCACTTAGCTAGAGGGGGGGATTTTTTCCCCAGCTCCTTGTGTTAAGCAGTTACTTTTCTTGTTGTAATGGGTGACCTATGGTCATAGTTACCAAGGCCCACAAATTTTCCAAGTTAGCATTCAAGGGGGGTGTTAGGATTATAATCCTCCCTTGTTCAATTTGTTCAATTATGTCTAAATTAGGAGTATGTCTAAATCTGGAGTCCTTTCAGTCTATTTTTAGTCACTAGCACCATTGGGTCCACTTGGACTAATTGGGGCACATGTACCAGTTACTAAAGTGTGGGGAACACTAATTGATGCCAACTGCCACTGATTGCACTTGCATGCATCAGTTTAGGAGCCTCCTAGATCAATCCCTACAAATTAGGAGCCACTGGGAGTGCTAATACCAACCTCCATCAGTTGAGTTCAGTTGGTGACTAGTCAAGATCAATTAGGAGTTAGTTACATTCAGTTATAGTCCCTTACATTTAGTTCTACTCAGTTAGCGCTAGGATTGCATGGCTGCATGCAGGTGAGGCGCATTTACTCACCTACCTCTGTCAGTTAGACTAGTTAACAATGAATTAGACACCTGATTTTGGATTTTGAACTATGATGAACTCCGATAATGATTAGACAAGGTCAATTAACCATTCAGTCAAGTAGAGTCCAATCAATTCGAATTTCCTCACATGTATTCGAAATGCATGAGGTTATTTATCCATTGTAATTCATTGTAATTAATTATCTAATTACTTTTGATTAATGAAATCATTCACAGTTGTAAGCCTTTTTTGCACTATTTCATTCTTCAATTGCTGAGTAAATTGTATGATCTATCTTGTGAGTTGTGTGCTGGTCGACAGATCTATGTGCTCAATTTAATAGCCTTTCCTTTTGTGTATTCTTCCAAAGTCATTTTATGCCTAATTCATGCCTATCCCTATCAATTCTCTCTCAAAATTTTCCTCCATGGCTTCTATCACAGATCGTGCTCCCTAACCATCATCCAACAATCCCACAATGTAGGACAAGCACCTAGTGGACACCCGTTTTGACATTTTTGACCCTCTGCTATCAATTGCAGACCTTCATCAAGTCTCTAGGGATGCATAAACACATGCAAAAGGAGGGAATACCCATTTAAAAATTTGGGGATTAGGATTAGTTCTAGTCATTTTTCAAAGAGCTCTACCATTTCTAGAATTCATTAAATGGTGCATCAAGTTATTTTCTCTGTAAAAAAGAGCCATTATCTCTAGGAATGGTTCAATTGTATATCCATTTACCAAGGAAATTTTATGAGATATGCTGGGAAATGAAGATGAATTGACCCAACTTTGATTTGATGAAGAATCTATGAACACTAAATTTAGATAATTGATCCATGAAGGCATTTAAATCTTCTATAGGGTGTTTCTACTTCCTGATGCTAGATTTCCCTTAGGGTCGTTTCCATATAGGCTAGAGTTATTCTCAAAGCCAACCCAAATTGCAATTGCAATACTGTGTCAAGTATTGGGTTTCAATTTTAATCTTATGGTCAATGAGATAATGTTAGGTATGTTTCTATCTATTAATATTTCTTCCCAAGAGTCATCCGTCAAGCTAGACTTTGTTGCCTTCCTTATTGAAATGATGCATGACCAGTTAAAAAAATTTCCTCTATGAAGTTGTTTAGATTCAAAACCTACCTACTCTATATGATCTTGTACCATAACAAAGAATCCAAGTCAAAGAAAACCAAAATTGAGAATTAGTCAGATATTGTAATACATGCCTACACCAACTTCCTTATCCCTAGTTATATTGGAAATTGTTCCACCAACAAGATGACCAAAAAATTAGGGGTCATCGTCTCAAAAGGAGGATTTAACAACAAATCAAACCTATTCCATCAAGGATATATTATTTGGATTGTATGCTCAAATAAATGTTGATAATATTGATTTATAGAAAAAATTGTTTCCTAAGAAGGAAATTGCTCCAGAGGAGCAACTGAGATTATTGTTAGCCATTGACTTGAAGCAAAGCACACTAAAGATGGAATTTTTAGAGCCAAGACACTTTCAGCAGTACTCAAGTCACATTCAATTTATATGCTTTCATACCTAAGGATAAAATGGATTTTCATTGATAGACTGGGTAAGGTATCATTCACAACATCATCAAATCCTCCATGAATGTTAATAAATTTAAAAATCTAGTCAGTAGAATGGATCACCTGATCAGACAGGAAAATTTGGTGATTAAATTCAAGTAGATGAAAATAAATGAATTGGAACAACATATAGAAAATATAGGAGTGGATCCAAAAAATCCAGTTCCTGCTTAGAATCCGTTGAAGGAAAAAGATAAATATATCCAATATTTGAAGCTAAAATTAAAAATCTGAGTTACTAAGAATGTGCAGATAGAAAAACTATTGGTAGTACAAGAGGAGAAGGATAATATGGCTTGGTAACTGCTAAGAGTACAATCCTACACGTAGCATCTACAACTGATCCAACAAATCAACTAGCGAAGAAAATTGATGGAATGAGCATAAAGAATGCTGAAATCAACAAAATAAAAGAAGAGCTAAGGCAAATAGAAGGGGAATATGATACAAGTGAAGAAGAATATGTGATGAAATCTTCTTTTATAGAGAGCATCACTCATGGAAGTGAGACATATTTTTTTTATAAGCACTTGATAGAGAAGGATTTACCTCATAAGGTGAATTATTAGTATTATATAAAAGGAGTAGGAGAATACTCCTATAGTATTGAATTATAGAAAGCCCATGAACATGAAGAACATATGGACCTGATTTGAAAAAGAACCTCTTATTCATCTTAGCAATATTCTATAAGAAGGGATTAAGAGTTTCTGTCACCAATGGAGAAGTTCCCATATGGAAAAAGGAAAGACCATTGATGATGCTACCATTATTGGTGTTGAATAATAAGGCACACTCATATTCATCACTAGTACACAGTATCAAGTGAACTATGGCATAAAATACTTGCTCAACATTTCCAATCATGAGCAAGATGGTGACAAGTCCTCAGAATCAGATGATGGAGCAGAGCACATTGTCTGAAACTCCAGATATCAAGAGGGATCCAAAAAACCAAACAAAGATAAGTATTTTTGTAATTTCTTGTATATGTAATTGTTTAAATGACATTGTTTAGTTGTGTACATATTTATGTTCCTAAATTTAGGAAGTGTATTATGCATGTTAGAGTGTTTGCATTGGTGAACAATATACTACTAATGTGCATGTGATGGGTAAGTAGCCTATGGTGCTACACAACATTCCATGAGGCATTATTGATTATCTAGAATGAAACTTATTTGCTGACATGTTGGTAGTAGTGCATGCTCTTAATTATGTTTTGGTAGAGTTGGAAGGAATCTAGAAAGTTACTGTATGTCTATGTGATATGGATGAATCTTGTGCTAAAGCATTGGATAAAATGGTTGCATAACTGTGTGATTTATGCATTCTCATTGTGAAGTCATTATGAAATGTTATTAATTAAATGATTGAATTTGGATTTAGGAAAGATCATGTGATATCACCTACAAGAGAAGGACGCCAAGAATTGTTCCAAAGAACAAGTGATTATTTAGCAACAACCTTCATTTATAAGATCAAGCATTATATAGAAGTACAAAGTGAGGCTCATGGTTTCTCTCAGAAAGAGGGAGTCAATTATGACAATATGTTTTATCCATTGGCCATACACACTTCTTCAATGATGGATATTACACTATATAGATGGTGTAATCAAAGTAGAAGTATATATCGATCAACCTCCAATATTCAAGACTTTCTACAAAGAATCACATGAGTACAGATGGAAGAAGGTTTTTTTTGAGTCAGATCGCATACAAAGAATTTACATGATGATCTTGAGGATAACCTAGAGTGATGAGATTTCATCCTTTGCTACAAGGTTGAATATAACTTATTACTGAGACGAGAAGCTCATAAATGGGTGCAAGAAGAAACTTGCAACAAAGTTCGAGATGAAAGATATTGGTAACCAATGACCTTGATAGAAAGAAGATCATATTAGTAGAACTCATTTGATAGGAGACGACATAGATGGATACATAGAATATAAACAATAGAGAAGGCTACTAGTCACTCCAGTGCAAAATGTCCCAATGCATAGAGTACAATATGTTAAGATGGAGAGGATAGTGCCTAGTTATAGAAGGAGAAGGAAAGATCCACTTCAAAGGGAGTGACTACAACCCATATTTTGGAAGAATATTGAGAGACATTATTAGTTAAACTCTATCCATGGCAAGTATTGTTTGCATCAGTATATCAGGTATATGCTTAGAGTGATACCATATGAATCCCCTCACGAAGAGGAAGTATATGTGGAGCAGTTTGAAATTGGCACCCATGACATGGTATGACAGGATAGATGGATTTATCAAGAGTAAAGCAGATTCCAACCTTTAATTCAAGTTTGAATATGGGAAATCGGTGATACTACTATTGTATGTAGATGCCGAGAAGCTCATTGCATACATGAATTAGAAGTTTTTTGTAGATTTCCCGATGAAAAACCTGGGTATGATGCACTAGTTCTTAGGTCTTGAGGTGTGGAAAATCCAGATGATATTTTCCTTAGTAAAGGAAAATATGCGATAGATATCATGAATAGATCCAGGATGATGGATTGAAAGGTCATGGCCACACCAATGGCATTGAACTTGAAGTTGTTGTGTGATACTACTTTAGAGCTAGTTGATGCCACAATTTATAGGAAGGTGATTGGTTTGTTTATGTACTTGACAAACATGGGGTTGCATATATGATTTGTTGTGAACACATTGAGTAAGTACATGGTAGAGCCGAGATGTGTTCACCTTATTTCAGCAAAACATGTGTTGAGGTACATGAAGGGTATGATTGAGTATGGACTGAAATATGTGACAAATTAGAGGATTAGCTTGCAGGGCTACATTGACTCAGATTGGGATGATAGAGATACATATATGAAGAGAACCTTAGGGTGCTGCTTCAGTTTGGGTTCTGGTATGATTTCTTGGCTTAGTAGGAAGCAAACGAGTGTAGCACTGAGCACAACTGAGGAATATTACATTGTAGCTTGTTCAAATTAGTTGTGAGACAGTGTGTCTTAGAAAGCTACTTATGGGATTGTTTGATGTCGAGTTAAAGCCAACTTCTGTATTATGTGACAACCAGAGTTGTGTGAAGTTTTTTGAGAACCCTATTTTCTATGACAAGTCAAAGCACATTGAGATCAAGTATCCTTATATAAGGGATATGGTGCATAGAGGAGAAATGAATATTTGACATATGGTGATATACGAGCAGATAACCAATGTATTGACCAACCTATGTCAAGAATGAAGTTTGAGTACTTCAGGAACAAGCTTGGATTTGTCCAGATTAGTTTCCATTGCAAGAGGGAGTGTCGAGTCTCAGATACATATTAGTGGTCTTCACATCCAACATGAAAAAGGGATGGCTCTATGGAAGATGCATGGTCTTCACATTCAACATTAAAAGGGGATGTATCTATGGAATATGCGTAGTCTTCACATCCATCATGAAAAAGGGTTTGCTCTATGGAAGACGCATGGTATTCAAATTCAACATGAAAACGGGATGGATATGTGGAAGACGTGTGGTATTTACATCCACCATGAGAAAGGGTTGGATTTGTGGAAAATGTGTGTGATTTACATCCATCATGAAAAAGGGATGGGTTTGTAAAGTTTTGCATCTAGTATGAAAAAGGACTGGCACTGCAAAGATAAGTATCCGGTATGAAAAAGGATTGTCACTATGAAGATATGCATCCAATATGAAAAAGGATTGACATTGAAGAGATAGGAATCCAATATGAAAAAAGTTATGGAATTATGGAGATATGCATCTAGTATGAAAAATGATTGGAACTGTAGCGATAGGCATCCAGTATGAAAATGGACTGACACTGTGGAGATATGCATCTAATATGAAAACAGTCTGGAAATACAGATATTTACATCCATCATGAAAAAGGGATGACATTGTACGAGGTACATCCAAAATGAAAAGGGCTGGCACTATACGAGGTACATCCAACATTGTTGGAGTATCGGTACAACTGCCGCACCTCTGGGAATATAAAAATGTGGACTAACTGCCACTCCTGATAATAGGGCCTTGTGCTTGGTTTCAAATGTTCATCAACATATGCATGTTTTGGTGTAACGTCAAAACTTACATGGTGTTATCCCTAAAGTTGAACCTAGACTACTGGAGTTCAAGCTCAAAGAAATCTTTAAAGATAATTCAATATTATAAAATCAAATCAAAACATAATTGATATGTAATCAAAGATACTGGAAAATCACATAACCATTAAAGAGCTGTATGACATAAAATAAAATACAAAATTCAATAACAGGTGGAATACGAGCATGAATTTATGGAATGGACTTGACTCTATCACTAAATGTTTAGATGATAATTGTATTTTATTATAAGAATTATGTAATGGATTGTAATTGACCATACACAAGATAAATCATAAAAAATACAATTCATAAAAAGAACAAGACCAGCTCATAACAATAATCATATCAAAGTAAAATCTGTATTAAAGATGCAAAGAGTTTTATGCCTTACAGTACACATCAAAATTGGATTCCCATCTCTGATTGCCACCCTTTCATATCTAGCTACTATCCCTTATATACAAAACTTCTGATTTTTTGAGATAATTATCAGATCCTATTTTTATGATCGAATTTCTTCAAAAAGAGCAAAGTCAATCTTTTTAAAACAGTCTTAATACAAGTGTAATACAAATACAAATAGAAATAGATATCTGTCAAACCCTAATTTCTTTCAAAAGACAACTATCATTCTAAGTCTAAAGACTCTAAGAAGCCTCTGCTAAAATAGTCAGATCACTTAAAACCTGGGATCTTTTTGCAATCTGGAAAAATCAGCATCCTTGTTCTCCATTTGATTGTGCGCCTCTTTACTCTGGGTCTTCATGTGTTCATACAAATTTTGGATGGCTCTATTCTATTTCAAAATGTCTTTAGATATTGAAAGTAACTTTTGGTAATCTGCTTCTTTTTCCTCCGAGTCCTCTCATAACCTTTAATTAGCAGTCATTAACTTCTCATTGATACTTTGTAAAAACTTGGTTTGCTTCTTATATGTCTGCAGAGACTTTTTAATCTGGTTCAATTTTGGAGCTATTTCAATATCTTTTTCTTTCATAAGAACTTCATCTTCTTGCGGAAACTTTGAGACTAAACAGTCTTCCGAATACACCTGTTTATTTGTGCAAAATATTTCAGGTATAGATCCTGCAACACCCTAAATATCAATGAAATTTTCATTATCTAAACAGTATTGATCTTTGGATGCATGTATAGTTTCCTCATTGAAAGCATCATTTACCATTACAATCTCTCCACAGTCTTCATTTCTATTCTTTGGAATATGCAGTAATTCCATTTCTGCCTGCATCTTACTACTTAGCCTAGTCCTAGGCTTCAAACCAATGCCTTCTGGATTCAAAACCTGAACTCGTTCTTCATTCTTTGAAGTTATATTCTTTAAAATCATACTCAATGTTTTAGGGTTTTCATCTGTAACTGAAGCTTCAGGAAAAAAGTTATTTTGGTTTGGCTCTTCTACAAAACCCTTTCCTTCTGCTGTAACATACTTAGTTTGTTCTTCATGATTTTTTGTTTGTTGGTTCAAGTCTTCTGTTACCCTTTTTCCCTTTTCTTTGGTCTTTTCTTCAAAACCTAACTCTGACAGAAGACTTTCCCAAGTTCATCCTTCTTTATTCAATTGTGAAATCAACAATAATTTTATCAAACCCTGGTGGTATATAGAACGAGCAGTGTGTTCTGGATGGGCTTGAACCCATGTAACCATATTTTTCAGCATTTTTGTTATCTACCTAAATGGCACTTCTCCGTTCGAGTGTCGACATTCCCTATGTTGGCACACAAAAAGACATTTATGGATTGAAGGTTGCCTAAAACACTATAGATGGGCATATTATGAACTACATTTATCATCCATCCAACTGGTTATTTTTACCTTTGAATATGTCAAGTGCTGTATGCACCTTTTCCTGTATGCAACTCGTGTACATATGCGCCTTTTATTAAAGCATGTCGCGTGTTGTACGCGAGTATCGGTAATTGCATCTCGTGTACAGATCTATACATGGGCTCCCCTTAGAGCAACTCGTGTGTTATACACGGGTTGCCAGTAACAATACCCGCGTACACCTTCCTTTGAAATTAAAAATAATAAATCACAATTATTTGAGATTTGTTAAGCCCTTAACCATAACCATCTTAACTGTCTCAACCTCCTCAACCCTCGAAACTTCCTTATTTCACTAAGTATAAATAAAGGACTTGGGGAGGGTATTAATCAAGGATACTTGGAGAGAAAAGTTATGCTGGTGGTGTCTATTCAGAAGTATTTGGAGCAGTGGAACTTAGAATCCTTTGGTTGCAGAGGAGTCCTTGTCTCAGGCGTTGGGTTGTAATCTGAACTCATTCACTATTGTTAATAAAGAGAATCCTTCTTCCATATGTGCTTTGAATGTCTTTCATGTATCATGGTTTGATGAATACTTATGATTAAGCACTCTGTATATGATTTATCTAACATGTTTTATATACATGTATCATCTTGCACTTGGAGGATTTTCTCTTGACAGGTGAAGGAGAAGCATCCCTGAAGGCTTTGGAGGAGAAGCAGAGCGGAAGAGGACAAAGCTAGGATCAATCGTCGTGTATCAGGTGAGTCTATTCTATCCTCTTATTTCCTTTTCTGTACTTTAGAGTCGATTGCCTGCAAGTTTTATGAGTATGTTGGTAACCCCATACCTTCGGTTATAAGGTGTTTATTCTTGTACAACAGAATTGGCGACTCCGCTGGGGATCCCAGATTGCTGTAGGTTGTTTATGTCACCCTTGACCAGTCTTTGCCTTGAATTTTGTGTGTGGTATTTTATATTGGTTCATGCTTTCCATAGTGTTTGAAAGCCTTGTGTATTTTTATTTTCTTTTTGAGAAAATTTTTGTACCTGTACGCGGGTTGCTCTCATACACAGTCGCGTACAGATGCTTTCATACGTGGGTTGCCCTCTTGGACAGTCACGTACAGTACGCGAGTTGCCCTTATGCACAGTCACGTACAAGCCTGGACATAGGGATTTTTAGGCTAGGGTTTGCTTGTCCCTGTCTTTTTGTAATTCCTGTTTTTTAGTTGGCTTTCTTTATGAATACTATGCAGTTAGTCTGAAGACCTTGGTGACCACACTTGGTGCTTTCTTGTAAAGCCCTTGGGTTTCTGTTGTTTGGATTGTCTTCTGTTTGCATTTTGAAGTAGGTTGGCATGTTTGGGTTATAGGTTGAAGTGTCTCTGTCCGAATCAGTGATTAGGATTTTGGGCATTGTTTTTCCAGTCTATCTTTTGATAGTGGTTGGTTTGTCACTTACCTTTGTGAGTTTACAGTGATTTCTTGTCATTGTACACACCCAAGCTAGGGTTCCCGGTCTCCCTTTGTTGGTTGATTCTTGGTTTTATTGACCTGTTTACTTTAGTTTGCTTATTTTATATAGTTGATTTGATCCAAGTATACTCAAGTTTAGTGCATTTTAGGTGCATAGTAGAGTTTTGAGCATTTTTAAAAAGTGAAAAGAAATTTTTTTCAAGCTTTTTCATTTACTTTTGCATAAGTAGTTTTCATTTCAGTTTTAAAATATAATCTCAAAAACTACAAAAAATAGTCTTAGTTTCTCTTTATCGCTTGCATTTGTTCGTCAATATATATTTACAAAAAGAAAAAGAAGCTTGCTTTAATAGTGGCAATTTGCTTTGAAAAAAAGATACACCTTTACTTTTTTATTTCTTATCGAGTCAAAAACACCATAGTTCATCATTCCATTTCCTTCTGAGTAAAAAAAAGCCCTTTAAAATGAACGCAATAATTAAAATTTATTAGTAATTTTTATTTTTAGGGGCCTTTCACCTACTAGCTTAGGCTAGACTTGTGGGATAGGAAGTGTAAACTTCCCATAAGTTTTAAAATTCAGACGTAGTGGACCATTCTTTAGGTAAATCCTTGTCTTTATCAATTGTATCTGGGAAGCTCCTCTCAAAAGGGAGTCAAGCACGAGGCCGCGTGGAGGCATTGGAATGAGGAGATAACCCTCCGATTCCTTGTCAAAACATAAATCAGGACTTTTACGCATCTGGGAATTCTGTCCTAGACAGATTTTCGAGCTTAGATACCCTGCCCATGTGTACAAGTCAGGCTTGTGACTGTTCCCCCATACTATTGGTATAGCCAAGGTAGCCTTTAGTCTCTTGACATTTAGGGTTCATACCTAGGTAAACCGGAAGGTTATTTCTGGTTCACCTTGGATGGGCTTGGAAGGTAACCCTTGTTGTAAGTGTGGGAGGGCGGTGGGTGATTCCTCTGCTTGTGCCTAAGAACCACTTCAAGGACGCCAAGTAATCATTCTTCAGCTTTCTTCAGGAAAGCATATCTTTCACCCTTGTTTGATTGTTTGAGGCTTTAGGATTTTTTATAGTGTGTGCTCTGTGGTTTTTCCTATGTTTAGTTGGCCTTAGGGTTTGATTTGTAAAATTTTCAATCGTGGAGGACCAACCTATAATAAGGTCAAGCAGGTTGCGAAACCTTCCTCCTATTGTCACATTGGAACCTCCACCTCTACCCCAAAGGCGGAGATTGGACACGGACGGTTCATTTGAACCGGTAGGAGTAAGTGAAGTTCTAGGTGAACCAGAACTTATAGCTAACCATTTTGATCTTGATATAGTTGAGATATAAGACTTGCAGATCAATGAGTTTGCAAGGAATTTTAACACACCCTTGACTGATTTAAATGATCCTATGATCGTTCAGGTTAGACCTTTTGATTCACCTGTTTTAGGTGTTCGTGTGGGTAGGATTATGTCTTATGTGGGAGAAAGTTCTTTTGTGTTCACCTCAGCTGTTCCGGTTGAAGGGTTACTACCTCCCCCGGTAAGTGCCCCTAGATCTAGTATACCTTCTACACCTTTGACTCCAGCGAGCCGGGTGGTCCAACCACCGGTTCACTCAAACCTAGTAGGTACTTCTGGTGATATGGTTACTGGGATTCCTATTATACCTACTATTCCTTCTTCCTTTCCTCACACTACCCAGAGTGGTCCGGTAGGATCCTCGGCATTCGTCCAAGGATTTCCTTGGAATGGGGGGTACATTCCCCCATCCACTCCATACGTAGGCCCATCACCTTCGTATGTAGGAGTGCAGTTTGGGAACAATACCTCTTATGGGAAAAGTTTTCAAACTCTAATTTCAGCCCTGTTTACGAGCTCTCCCTTTTCGTTGTTTAGCGGAGGGATACCGACTCCTGTCTTTCAGACCCCAGTTTCGATTGGGACGGCCTGAACTTCTTATACCGCACCTCCCACACAAAATCCTATGGCTTATAGATGGAATCCGTTTCAGAGTAATCTACCCACTTCGCAACTGGTGGCAGGGGGAAACCCCACCTTTACCTATGGGCATTCGGGGGTAGGTCCCTCTAATCCCCAGGCTGGCACATTTACTGCCCCGGTGTGACCCAAACTTCCGTTCTTGGCAACATTAAACTTGCCAGATTTGTCAAAGTTGATGAATGACCCGAGGAGGCATGACCCCTCGTGGCCACCTGTTCCCACCAAATTTCCATCGGACATCCCTAAATTCGAGGGCAAAGTTGGTGAAGATCCTGGAGCTCATGCCACCACATTCCATTTATGGTGTTCTTCGAATTCACTGAATGAAGATTCAGTTAGGTTGAGGCTGTTCCAGAGAACCTTAACAAGTACTTTGGAAACGTGGTATATTGAATTGCCTTCTACTACTTTCAGTAGTTTCTGGGACTTGGCTAGTGCATTTCTTAGCCACTTTTAGCTTCCGGTCTGATATGATTTTGGAACGGACTTGTTATCTACCTTTAGGAAAAACAAGGCTACCCACATCTCGGATCATATCCAAGAGTGGAGGAGGCGAAAGAGCCTTATAAAAGCCACTATCCCTCCTGAGTTCCCTCTAGAGTGGTTCCTTAAATCCATGTTGCCCTACATATCTAAGGACGTATCCACCTCAGGAGTGACGAATGAAGAAGAAGCCATTATCAAGGCCCAGCAATTGGATTTGATTTATTCACAATCTGGGATCTTGTATGAGATTATCCCTGAGGCACCGAGGCCTACGCATGATGCAGAGAAGCCTAAGCCTGGACCCCATGCCGATGATGTGGTTGGGTCCGTTAATTCTCCCACCATAGAGTATTTGGATAAGTAACTTCATCAGTTGTATGTCAAGCAGTCTATGATAGAGGCAACAAAGGCTACCCCCTCCCCCCAGAGTGCAAATGTTTTTGCACAAGCCTCTTAGAAGGGAAATTAGCAGCCCGGTGGGAAGAAAAAGAGAGGAAGAAAGGAGAGGGAAACTAAAACAAGCAGAAGCCCACAAACAATGCTGATGGGGGAAAGAAAGAAAAGAATAAGGTTAAGTTCCTGTGCAGTTTGTGCCATGAGGACCACCTTACTCACCTTTGTCCCCTTATGGAACAATCCCAGAAGTTACTTAAAGCTCAACAACCAATTGTCCTGAAGGATCCTTTTCCCCAAGGACAAAACTCTGCTTTAGCTTCTAATGTAGTAGGGGGCACTCAAAATTCCCTTGACCCAAACTATATCAACATGGTTCAATCTTCGACTTTGTTATAGACAAGGAATAAAAATTATGAGAAAGAGACTTCTAAGAAGGGTAAAGCTGTAGGTGAAACTTCTAACCCTCTCACAATAGAGAAACCCACTGAAACTATGCCGAAGATACCGAAAGGTGTCTTCAAGAAGACCTTGCATAACCCTAATGCTAGGGCTACTTCAAACTACTCCATTTTTGAAGATTTATACCAAACCCCATGTGCAATGTTAGCTTTAGAGGTGTTACCGAGTTGTCCCACCCAGCGGGATGCCCTCTTAGCAGCTTTAGGTAGCATGGACTCATTGAGTCTCATGGAAAAATTTCATTTGTTTGATGTTAAAATTTGCCTACCTTACCATGTAGCCTTATCAATAGATGCCATCCATGGTGGAAAGACCATTGGAATGGCAGTTGTTGATGAGGGTGCTTCTACATGTGTTATGTCCTTGAACTGTTGGAAAGCTCTCAGATCCCCAAAGTTGGTCCCATCAAACACTCTACTTACTGCTTTCAATGGAAGGTCCTTCCGTTCGCATGGTATCCTGCCAGCTTTTGAAATTAAGTTGGTAGGAAAAGCAGTGTCTATTGAGGTGGAAGTGATTGATGCTCCTTTGGACTATAATCTGCTTCTGGGAAGAAACTGGACTTATGCGATGTCCGCTATTGCGTCGGCTATTTTTCTTGTAGTGGTTTTTCCACATGAGGGCAAGTTGGTTACCATTGACCAACTTGATTTTACTCGAAAAGGTCGTTTAGAGTCTAATGAGTCCGCTGTGCCATTTGTTGATCAGGTCAAACCTGCTGCACAGAGTTTGGGGGATGGAATGTACACATCACTGATGGGCACATTTGATCTTCCAGTCCCGGTTAATTATATTGGTTATACTAGTGTGGGGAGGTCCATAGCGACGGTTATTGATAGGATTGATCCTTGGGTTCTCCCTTCCCCCCACGAACCAGAGGTACACTTATCAGCAGTGGAGGTATCTTACCAAGATATCAATCAAACCACTATTGATCCCATTCTAGACCCTCTAACAGTCTTAGAAGATCTGGAAGAAGTATATTTTCCTGCATGGGTGGAAAAATCTTTGCACTCTACCAATTGTTTAGACATGGTTTTACCTTATGATGAAGCCATTTTGGAAGCCATGAGTGGACGTGGTAAGATTTTTGAGGATCTTCACCATCGATCCTATTTTCTTCCAGAACTAAGCAGAATAGAAAATCAAGAGTTTCGTTTGAGACTGTCAGAAGATGTTGATACACCTATCAATCCCTTACCTAGGGAAGGAATGTTTGCCGAGGGGAATATGGAAAATATTTCCGCCAATATACCTATTAACATCTCTGTAAACCCTGATGTCATGGAAAACATATACATAGGTGCAAATTGCTCTCCTGAAGAGATTGCTATCTATACTGCCCTGTTTAAGGAATTTTGCAATGTCTTTTCCTGGTCATATGAGGAGATGCTAGGCATTGATCCATCGATTGTTGAACACAAAATCCGAACATATCCTGATGCCAAACTGGTTCGACAAAAGTTAAGACCTGTTAACCCGTGCAAAGCGACGGCTGTGAAGGCTGAAGTTGAAAAGTTGTTGAAGGCTGGTTTTATCTATCCCATATCTTTGACATAATGGGTATCCAACCCTGTTCCTATTGATAAGAAGCAAGGGACTATCCGCATTTGTACTGACTTTAGAGAACTGAATAAATCCTATCCTAAGGACAGCTATCCCACGCCATTTATAGACCAGATTATAGATGCTTGTGCGGGAGGTGTTCTCGTTTATGGATGGTTTCTCCGGATATAATAAAATTCAAATAAAACCAGAAGACCAACATAAAACTGCTTTGATTTGTCCTTGGGGTACCTTCGCGTATAAGAAAATTCCCTTTGGATTGAAAAATGCTGGGGCAACCTTTCAACGAGCTATGAAATTTTCCTTCCATGATATTAAAGCCATTGTCGAATGATACCTTGATGATCTTCCTGCACATTATCGTAAGAGGATCCAACATCCAGATCATTTACGATTGATATTTGAGAGATGCAGACATTATAAAATCCGCTTGAATCCCCACAAGTGTGTATTCTACGTCAAGTCAGGAAGATTGCTCGGGTTCATTGTCTCTAGTAGAGGCATCCAATTGGATCCATTAAAAGTTGAGGCCATTGTTAATATGCCTCCTCCTCATTCTATCAGGCAACTTCAAAGCCTACAAGGAAAATCTAATTTTCTTCGACATTTTATTGTTAACTATGCCAAGATTACTAAGGGTTTCATGTTCCTGCTCAAACATGACACCACATTTGTATGGGATGAAACCACACAACTTGCTTTTGAGGCATTGAAAAAAGCTTTGTTGTTGGCACCCTTATTGCATCCGCCAGATTATTTTAGGGATTTTATATTATATCTGGCCGCGTCTGAGTCGACCATTGGGGTAGTACTAGTCCAGGAGGATGATAAGTTTATAGAGAATGTCCTTTATTATCTTAGCCGTGCTTTGGCCGAATCTGAACTTAAATACTCCCACTTTGAGAAATTAGCCTTAGCAACTATTTATGCTGTTTAGAGGTTACGTCACTACATTTTACTGAGGACCACAACAGTAGTGGCAGATGTGAATCTGTTTCAATATGTTTTATCCCGATGGATTGTTGGGGGAAAATTTAACAAATGGATAGTCATTATTCAAGATTTTTACTTGGATTTTCAGTCCGCTAAGTCTAAGAAGTCCTTAGTTTTTGCAGAACTTATAGTAGAATTCCCTATTGAAGAAGATGTAGCCATTGAAGATGACTCATTCCCTGATGAACACATCTTCTTGATATCCACCTCTGATCCTTGGTATCAGGATATTCTTATATATCTCCAGAATTTGAAGTATCCTGCAGCTTCCTCATGGGAGGAACGACGTAAATTACGCCTTCATGTAGGAAACTACCTCATCATAGGAGATACATTATATCGAAGAGGGGTAGATTCCATTTTGTGTCGATTCCTTACCCATGAGGAAGCGGATATTGTCCTGAATGATTCCCATAGTGGAGTGTGTGGGGGTCATTTATCTAGGTTAGCAATGGCCTAGAAGATACTATGTGCCGATTATTTCTGGCCCACGATCTTCAAAGATTGTGTGGAAGTAGTGAAGTGTTGTCATCCTTGTCAGCTTTACACTAGGAAAATGCAGTCACATCCTGCTCCATTATTTCCCATTGTCTCGGTAGGACCCTTCATGAAATGGGGGATTGATTACGTGACATGCAACCTAGCCTCGGCTGGGGGGCATAAATACATCGTTGTCGCTGTTGACTATTTTACGAAATGGGCAGAGGCAATGCCTACTTTTAAAGCCGACGGGGAAACAACAGCTTTCTTCGTATTCAATCAGATTATAGCACGGTTTGGTATACCCAAAGTGATTGTCACTGACCATGGTAGTCATTTTCAAAATAGCATGATGACGGAACTGACCACTATGCTCGGATTCAGACAAGAACATTCATCTTCATACTATCCGCAAGAAAATGGTCAGGTTGAGGTTGTAAACAAGACTTTAAAGACTATCCTTAAATGTATAATTTATGCAGCCCATCCTGATTGGCACATCATGCTATATCCTTCTCTTTGGGCCTACTGAACTAACGTAGAAACTGCTACGGGTTTCTCCCCCTTCCAACTCGTTCATGGAGTGGAAGCAGTTACCCCGATTGAGTGTGAAATCCCGTCTCTAAAAATTGCTATTCATGTGTTACCTGATACGACAGAGCTTGAGGAATGTATGGTACATTTAGAACACCTTGATGAACAACTTAGAGATGCGCTGACCGCTAATCAAGCTCATAAGAATAGGATCAAAACTCAATATGTTAAATCGGTCAAACCTTGGGTTTTCTCTGAGGGGGAACTTGTCTTGCTTTGGGACCAAGACAAAGAACCCCTAGGGGCAGGAAAATTCAATGCCATGTGGTTAGGACCTTATGTCGTGTCAAAAGTCTTAAAGAAAGGTGCATATGAGTTAATTGATTTTGATAGGAACAAGTTGCCCGAGCCTAGAAATGGGCTCTACCTGAAGAAGTACTATGCTTAGGCTTAGCACTTTTTCTTGTAATTTTATTGTATGTATTTTTATGTACATTAGGTTGTCGGTTTTGTTTTTTATACCATCTGCTGGTTGTTGCAGATGTCTTCTGAAAGGTATATAGGGTTCGCAAATGGTGCCAATTGCCACACTTGTAATCTAGCTTCAACAACGTCGGTCATTTACTCTCCCTTAGGACAACTAGTTGCCGCATGAGGCGCTTGTTTAGGTCCTGCCTCTAATAATGTTACTGAGTATAGGGATGTAATTGAGCTCCTATGGGATGCTTTGTCATGTGGTATCACCCAGCTCGAGGTCCGTCTAGACTCGCAGCTAGTGGTCTCCCATCTCAATCGAGCTTATCAGGTACAAAATCCTATTCTATTACATCAGTTCATGCAAATTCAGTTATTGGAAATAAATTTTGAAGTTATTATATTCACTCACATTCCATGAAATCAGAATTCATTGACTGATGCATATGCTAATTACATTTTAGGTTGGCATCTAACACACATTTCATAAAAATATACAACATGCACACAAAAAACACTTGTAAATAAACCGACAACAACAACAATATATATATATATATATATATATATATATATATGTAAGTATCTTTCCATAGATAGGTCGAGTCTGATCCTCAGATCCTGTCACAACTGTATAATACACAAAAATATACAAAAATGTGGATCGCAGTCCATCAAAATGTCCTAGATCTAAGAAGGACCACCTTGGTCCCCATGGTATCTCTGTACTTTGGCTTCCTCAGCCTCTTCGGATTCGACAGCCTCCACAGCATCTATGTATACCAGAACTGCTCTGGCTACTCGCCTCAAAAGGTGTAACCAGACAGGTGGAACCCCAACTACGAACTCCTGCATGACGACTGAGATATGCTCTATCTTCAAGGTGGGAACTCTTTGGGTAAGCCTATCCATATTCCCCTCTAGAACCCTGATCAGCCTCGGGTCTTCGCCTATGACAGGACAAACAAACATGCGTGGATGCCCCTCAGGGTGGACCGGTCCAATATCTGCATTTTGACATGTTTATAGGATTAAGACTTGTACATATATGTATATATCTATCATTTTAAAATTCATAAAAATTTTAAAAATGTTAAAAAATTAAAAATTGTTTACCTAGCTCTCCCCATGCTCCTCCTGGAGGGAGGACAAGGTCTGGGTCACCTCGAAAATCCATGCCAGAATATGGAAACTGCTCTAGTGCCGGTAGCTGTCGCTACCACCAGATATAGAAATCATCATCATATACACTATGCACTGTGTCTCCTCCTCCTTGATGGAGGAAGATATCTCCCCATCTACTCAGCCTCAGCTAACGTGGAGATCGGACTGGTAGAGGTATGGTGGGGCTCAACCCTGGTACTCTCTCTCGAAGAAGGCAACCAATATGCTAGAATAACCAAATTTCTTTCATGATAGGGACAACTCTTGAGCACCAATCATAGAGGGAACCATGCATACAATCCACCGCCAACCTCATTTGGTTCTGCGTAGCTAAATGTAATGAGGAGGATCCTGCAATCCTCATGATGGTGCTCGTTAGTATCTGTAGTGTGAAGTCACAGATATGTGCAATAGGGACACAACTCCCTCTCTTCTGGGTACCTGGTGTGCAAAACACATCAATGTAGTTCTCGACACTTAAAGGGTCACCGCCCCTGCCGGTGCCCTATAAGTTGACCGGTGCTCCTCATCATGATAGACCGGTAATGAAATACATGTCCTCGGTAGCAATATCCAAAGTCTCACCCTGTAGGTCAAACATCCCCAAATCGTGATCCCAATAGTTTATCATGAACTCCAATAGACGGACATTGGCCCGCATGGGTGATGTGCAAAAGAAATTTAATAACCCACTCGTTCACAATGCATGTATGGTGGGTGCACTTTGGAGCGCTTCTTGGTCCATTGTTTCATGTTCCCATTCCCTCCATTCCAACACCATCTTCACACCTAGCAAAACAAGTAATTTGATTCATTAATTTCACATAAAATTTTAAATTTTTTTGACTATAATTAGCTTTTTATCCTTCACGCAGTACATGCGACTGTCTAGTTAGACATGTCACATACTGTACATGACTCTCTCTAAAGGAAACCCACATACAAAATGCATGTACGCGAGTCTTTACACTATGAACCCGCGTACACGCTGTGGCATGCTTTAGGATGCTTTTAATAAAGAAATTGGGACTCAAAATTAATAATTGCTAGGATCAAAATGAAGAGCTCGGGGTGTAGACTTACCTGCAACTTGTGGAATTTGATTTCGTCCACTAGATTGTCCACAATGATCGAATGAAGGTAGAGGTAAAAACTTGCTTCTTATGGCTAAAAATTCAAAATGGTGAGTTTTGTTTTGATTTTGAACTATTTATAGAAATTTTATTTCTCAAAGTGGGTTTTTTCCTATAGGTTGAAATCTATTCAACTAATCCTATATTTCTTTTTTCCTTGAAATAGGTTTTTCATCATTATAAGGTGTTTTTTGCTCCAATAGGGTGGTTTTGTCGTTTCCAATGCATTTTTGGCATCTATACTCAATCCACATTAACCTTAGTAATCAACATTTTTCCACGAACTATGGTATTATAAACCATTAGTTCCCTATTTTTACCATTGTTCTTCCGTGGATATGACCATTTTTTCATGAGTATCTTCCTTTAAAACCTATGTTGTCCTTTGATACTCATGCCGCAACTGTTTCAAGTACAGGGGTATCCTTTTAGCTATTTTTCGTGCCAAATAGAGCTTCTTTTGAATCTCTTTTTACAAGCTATCCCTTTATAGGAATCCCCGCCCTTATGGAGTTTCTTTAGGCCCAGGTTTGACTCCTTCAAAACAGACTTGACTGCCGAGTTAACTTGTCTGTTCAAGCTCGTTAAGAATATGTGAATGGGAATCCGCATCGATGGTAGGTTATCTCTTTCTTGGACCATGCAAAATAATATGAGAAAGGATCCCTCTCTTTTCTATTTTGAATTGAGAAGAGTATTCTCAGGCATAGGTTTATCACTTTTATGGACCTGAGGGACTAAATTTACAGAAAAGGAATGCCTGGTATGAGCTTAGTTTTCTCTTTTTCATGCTCTGGACCTAAACATGAAAAAGATTCCAAGTGTACTTTGTGTCTTTTTCATGCTCGTAAAACACTTAAGAACAAAGCAACGAGTTTATTGTTGTAAGCCCCATTTCTCATAATCAAATGGATCTTTCCGAGTGATCTTGCTTTCCTTCACACTCGTAAAACTCAAGCTATTTTAGGCTGTTTTGGAAGGAACGTTGGGTAGGTGGTAATTTAACCTTTTTCAGACCTCCCTGACTAAGTACGAAAAAGGTTCACCTTTTCTTCTACGGAAGTTAAGAGAGTTATTCTGTGGTATGTTTTATACTTTTTCGGCCTCAGGAGACTAAAATGGACAAAAAAGGACCCCCCTGGAGTCTTCTTTGGAGTTTTCAGACTCTCTAAATGTGAAAACATCAACTGAGCATGTACTAGTTCGGGCTCATTAAATCCATGAATCAGTGACACTATCAAGCATTATTTTCCCGTCTCTTCAAGCTTGTTAAAAAATGAAGAGGGATCCGAGTTGTCTTTCCTGGACTCGTTAAAATTTAACAGGGAAGGTAAGGAAGAAGTTTTATCTTGTTTTCAATAGTGGCAGCATGTCATCCTTGAACATAGCACTCTCTCTTTTTTCTAATACCCATGTCTCAGTGATCACTTTCCGTTCAGCTATTACTTTGAGTTTTCTACTCCTCCTCTTGTCCATTGTACCTGGGGAATCTGATCATGTCTCCTACATGACAGATAAGTCTATTTTTTCTATATATGAGTTACAGGCTGCCTTGGGTCATCTCTCTGTCGTCCTCACTGTTCAAGGACTCAACCCAATGTTTTATCTTTATCCTGATCCCATCATTGTTATATCTGTTATCTATTGTGTTTCCCTTCTTTTTCCCAGCTCCTAGTCACTCTTGTGATCCATTGAAGGATCTATTGCCTTCCTTATCACAGCATGGTTCAGTTTCAGTACTTCCTGATGACGAAGACCTAGAGTTTTGACAATCATACCCAGGATTCACTTTCATCATTGGTGAATTTATTTGCTTTAGTTGTCGATTATCACCTATTGATTGACAAACTATTGAATCCTTTCCATGTTCGACTTCAACCTACATTTATTCACATGGCTTGGATTGTACTAGTTCTTTGGGATTGTTTATGAAGACCTTAGTTCCACACCTATGAACTAAGTTGCGCAAGATTATGTTCCATTTATGTTCACAACTTCCAGATCTTTGAAGACTCATCATTATTGTATATTGTGGCTTCGATCCACCTTTGTAATATATGTGGTCTAGTACCCATATCATATGGCGTACTCAATTATTTTAAAGGAGCTATTGTTCCAGTATATTGAACATAGCATCCTCAGATATGACTTTGTATATGACATTATTATGTATTTGTTTCAGGTACTACCTCTGTTCCATTGGATTTCTAAGTTCTCAAAAGATAAATATTATAATGTATTTCGGCCATCGCTTCCCTCTGATCTAACACATTAGGGGGCATCTGTTATCTACCTAAATGGCACTTCTCCGTTCGAGTGCCGACATTCCCTATGTTGGCACACAAAAGGACATTTATGGATTGAAGGTTGCCTAAAACACTATAGATGGGAATATTATGAACTACATTTATCATCCATCTAGCTGGTTATTTTTACCTTTGAATATGTCAAGTGTTGTATGTGCCTTTTCCTATATGCAACTCGCGTACATACGCGCCTTTTATTAAAGCATGTCACATGTTGTATGCAAGTATCGGTAATTGCATCTCGCGTACAGATCTGTACGCGGGCTCCCCTTAGAGAAAATCACGTGTTATACGCGGGTTGCCAGTAACAATACCCGTGTACACCTTCCTTTGACATTAAAAATAATAAATTGCGATTATTTGAGATTTGTTAAGCCCTTAACCATAACCATCTTAACTGTCTCAACCTCCTCAACCCTTGAAACTGCCTTATTTCACTAAGTATAAATAAAGGCCTTGGGGAGGGTATTAATCAAGGATACTTGGAGAGCAAAGTTATGCTGGTGGTGTCTATTCAGAAGTATTTGGAGCAGTGGAACTTAGAATCCTTTGGTTGCAGAGGAGTCCTTGTATCATGCGTTGGGTTGTAATCTGAACTCATTCAATATTGTTAATGAAGAGAATCCTTCTTCCACATGTGATTTGAATGTATTTCATGTATCATGGTTTGATGAATACTTATGATTAAGCACTTTGTATATGATTTATCTAACATGTTTTATATACATGTATCATCTTGCACTTGGAGGATTTTCTCTTGACAGGTGAAGGAGAAGCATCCCTGAAGGCTTTGGAGGAGAAGCAGAGTGGAAGAGGACAAAGCTAGGATCAATCATTGTGTATCGGGTGAGTCTATTCTATCCTCTTATTTCCTTTTCTGTACTTTAGATTTGATTGCATGCAAGTTTTATGAGTATGTTGGTAACCCCAGACCTTCGGTTATAAGGTGTTTATTCCTGTACAACACTTTTCAACAGATAAAATTGGAGATTAAGTTTTAAACTTCCATTGATATGCATTAACAACCTTAAATGACATTTGAGAACCCTATCATAGCGACCTTCACATGTAATATAATTTTGAACCATTTCCAAGGGAATTTTCCAATTGGGTTTTATCTTACTTACATGAATACCATTGTTCCAATCTAGCTTCTCAAACCCTAGCAACAAGAACTCACCATAGTTTCCTTGAAAATCCTGCTGCTTAAAACACCTTTCTCCTTGTGCTGGAACCCCTATTGCTTCTACAATAGATTCTTCATTCACCATATTCTTCAAACTCTTGAGCTGAACCATTCCCTCTTTGTAATTTTTGATGAAGTCCCTAGTCACCTGTGTATGATAACCTTGCAACTTTTCACAGAAGGAAAACCAACCCGCATTTCTCATTAACTGGGCTGACCTTGGAAATTGCAATATCCATTATGTATTATCAGGTTCCAGTCTACAAATCAAACCTCCTGGTCTTCTTTTCACCAAAATATCTGCGTCTTCCTCTATTTCTACTTTCGGCATTCTGCAAACTCTTCAAAATATGAACTACACAGACCTAATGGAAATTCAAAACAGTAGGATAAAACAGGTTTAATGAAATATGGAATATATCATGTCAACACTGTTAACACTGGTACCCTTGTCCATCATATCAAATTCCTTGAGTTCATACAAAGAACACTTGTGAAAGCAAATGAGTGACACGATCAACAAATTCATCATTTAGACATACCTGCCTTCAAGGAATAATGGTGATGTTTTAAACCATAGTACCAAGCCTGTCAAATGTATAATATTTACCATGTGTTTGAATATATCAATATACCTTCGTTTCATTATCAAATTTTAACATGATATTTATGAATAAAACCATTTGGCAGCGATGCAATATTCTAAGAAATGTTGCCACTTTATATAACACACTTTATAATTGATTTTATCATAAAATATCTTTCTCTTAATACAAGTCCATAAATTTAAATAATAAATGATTTGAGCCTTCAAAAGAAATCACAATAAAATATAGAAATCATGACACACAAAGGTATAAAAAAGAAATAAGGTAGTACTAAAGATATGAACTCAAAATAAAGAAAAAATATAAAACCCTAGGATAAAAATGAAAAACAACCATAGAGATAACACATGGTATCGGAGCTAAGGTCTCAGGTTCAATTCCCCCGAGCTATGCTGAAGGGGGGGTGTTGGAGTATCAATACAACCACATGGTATAACCACCGCACCTCTAGGATATTAAAATGTGGACTAACCACCACTCCTGATAATAGGGACTTGTGATTGCTTTCAAATGTTCATTAACATTTGCAGGTTTTGGTGTAACGACAAACCTTACAAGAATGAAAAAGGGATGGAACTGTACAGATATGTTGAGATACATACAACATGAAAAAGGGATGGAACTGTAGAGGTACATCCAACATAAAAGAGGGCCGATACTATACGTATATGTTGAGCTACATCCATCATGAAAAAATGATGGAGCTGTAGAGGTACATCTCGCATGAAAAAGGGATAGCTTTGTAGAAATTATTATGATGTATAGATTCAAGAGATGTCACACGTCAATTACCCGATTACAAAGTTGCAACAACAGTGTTGAGATTCAATGATGATGTCCAGTGATGATGATCGTGATTGAAGAATACCTTCCTTGTTAAGAGGGAGTGTTGAAGATTGTGTAACTTCAAAATATATTCTTATTAAAATTTTATTGTATTATTGTTATACCTACTTTGGGGGATGTTAATTATGTACTTGGTCATGTAAAAATCTTGAAAGAATCAATGTAAACATTCCATTGTAATTTAGGTCAATAGTACCCAAAATAAATATTATATCAATGTTATTTTGAGTCTCCCTAGAGAAGTCGACCCAACAATATTAAGAAGTGATACTAGTTACGATAAAAGGTCACTCACATGATGAGTATAAATAGAGAGGGAACACCTCTCATTTGGACATACAATTTTCTCAAGAAAGTCCACAAGAGAGAGAAGAAGAAGCTGCTTTTGTCTTTTGGGGTTCATCTTATCTTGGTTTGACATTGAATTTGGTGACATAATCTATACTAAAGAAATTGTTGGGTTTTCTCCCTTATGGTTTCCCATAGGAAAATATTTGTGTTCTCTTATGTTGTTGTACTTGTCTATCTTTCATTAATAATATTGATTATGGTTAAGATGGAATAATGAAATTGTTTAAGATCCAATACAACCATTAAAATTCTAACATTATGTACATTATACGTATTTAGATATTTCCTTGAGGGAAATGAAAATATTACAATTTTCCATGGGTAAGGATTGAAAATAAATTAAAAAATTTCTCACTCTAAGGAAGGAAGCGACGACAATGGTATTGGAAGAAGATACTAGAGAATATTCTTCATATCCACATCTACAACCTATTGGTCAAACTAAAAAATAGTATGCACAACCACCTCAACAAAAAGGACCACAAGGGATGCCACATTCCAGTCAGCATCAAAGGAGATAGTTGTAACCGTTTGAAATAAATCTTGATAGTTCATTTTGTAATAGAAATGAACAAGTAAGGTACTAGAAATGTTTGTTACAAGAAAATGGAGGGATGAGTACTATAAAAGAGGGGATGTAATTTTGAACTAGGGATCGACATTTTTAGAGCAAAGTGTAACTCATATTTTTATTATATCAAATTTATGAGAGATTGTTATTTGGAATTTTTGTAATTCGTCCTAGGGAATTCAAATTTTTTGTTATATAAGTATATCCTTATTTCTTGTTCCACTTCATCTCTACTAGTCTCTGTGTATTTTATCTCTTGATACATATAATGAAAGCCATGAGGCATCCTTTTGTCCCACTTTTGGAACAACTAATGTGATGATTACTTTCTTTTCCTGCTAATGTGTTGTGAAATATACATGATGTGTTACATGAAGCGGAAGATGTTGTCCCCATGAGAATATTGATGTATCTACAATTATATTTCATGTTGAACTAATGAATTCTATTTTGTCAATACATTTTCTTTCTTTTGAAATTACGATTTACTTGCCATGGTACTTTCCATTCTGCTCATTGATTCATTCACCATATTATCATAGCCTATTTGTATGATATATCAAGAACGATTCCAATCTATCCTCATTACTTTATATTCTTTACATGATATTGATTTTATAATTCAATCAAATTATAGAGAAAATAAACATAAAATATATGATCATTAGTAGTGAATTACAATTACAATTACACATTTACTAATTCCTTTGCATAGTTCCAAAAAAAACCTTGGAACATCTAAGGAAACAAATGGTAAGATTTCAATGGTTATACAAGATCTAAAAACATTTAGCATCATAATATCATAACCATATGGAAAAGGATCACTGAAATAAAGACAAGCACATCCAGAAAAAAGAACACATATATTTATCTTGGGAAACCCTCATAGGGAAGAAAACCCATAAAAAATTCCTTGATATAAACTTCAACCAAGTATAGTGTAAGACCCAAAGAATAAGACTTATAATACCCCGAGAATAATACTGGACTACTTCCTCTCTCCCAGATGGACTTCTCCTTCTCTCTCTAGTGAAACTGCGTGAGTGTTTTGCTTTTCCAGATAAGGGAGGCACCTCTCCTATTTATACTAATCAGATGAGAGGCCTAATAAAACAACTGGGCTGACTTCTCCTTGATTCTAGGGAAAAAATTCCTTGGGAGACTCAAAAATATATTTTAATAATACTTTTGTGTGTACTATTGACCCGAATTACAACATAGGTTTTACCTCAAGACTTTACATGACCAATCACATCAATGAAATCCCTAATTGAATGAACAACATCTGCGGAAGGGGTAATAACAATAATAATACAAAATATAATATCTTATGCAGTTACATTTATTTAAAACTCCCTCTTAATAAGGAAGGTATTCTATAACACAACAATACATATGTACAACTAAATGGTAAGTCTATATGTCATAGGAAGTTTTCACAACTACAACACCATTATCATCATCCATGGAATATCACCATCATGGAGCATCACATCTCGATCATCATGTCATGAACACATTCATATGAGAATCATATCTTGACACATCATAATAAGCATCACATCTCGTCACATCATCATAAGCATCACATCACATCTTGTCGCATCGTAACATGCATCACATCTCGTCGCATCATCATGAGCATCACATATTGTTGTATCATCATGAGCATCACATCTCGTCGCATCATCACTAGAATCACATCTCATCGCATGATCACAAGAATCACATCTCATTGCATCGCCACAAGCATCACATCTCGTTGCATCATCACGAGCATCGCATCTTGTCGCATCATCACAAGCATCACATCTCATCGCATCATCACGAGCATCACATCTTGTCGTATCATCATGAGAATCATATCTCATCACATGTATCCTTATCTAAACATGACCTGCAATAAAGAAAACATTGCAACTTAATGTGAAATCACCCACAACATCAAAAGATGCTGGATCATCCGCAAATGATTGCAGGACCACAATGTCCATAAAATGAATGCATGACCAAAAATTATGCAAATGAATTCGAGACCACAATGTTTGTAAATGAATTCCATTTCACACAGTTGCAAATGAATTCCAGACCACAATTCCCACAAATGAATGCAAGACCAATTCTCATTGGGATATTCCTATTTGAAGATACAACCAAACTTCCTGGGATCTTCCTTGTGAGGATACCGCCAGCCATGTTGGGATCTACCCTTAGTGATATGACCAGTCATACTGGGATCCACCCTTAGTGGTGTAACCAACCATATTGGGATCTACCCATGAATATACGAACATGATCTCTATACAGTGACCAAATCACTAGGGCTCATTGTTATTTTCTTGTACATCCACAACTTGTTCCTTTATAGGAACATACTAGGGCTTCATGAATCCTTTCTGCACCATATCCCATAATTTATGAAACACTGAGTTCTCTGCAACTCTGGTTGTTACAATAAATATCAGTTGCATCTATCTTAACATCAAACAATCCTTCCATATTTCTTCAATACAAGCTGAATCATGCTGCAATGTAATAATCCTCGACTGTACTGAGGGTAACAATGGTTTTCTTTTTGCTAATCCATGAGATCACACCTTATCTGAAACTAAAATATCATCATGAGGTTCTCTTTCTAACACTTCCTCTTTGCGACTACAATAGTTCATCCTCTCATGTCAGGTCATTGACATATACCAGTCTTCCACATTCAACCTTAAAGTAAAGGTCGGAACCCATTTTACTCTTGGTAAAGCCATAGTCCATCAGGAAGTTGTCCATCCTGTCGTACCATGTCAAACTCAAAGATATTATGCAGTCACTCTCTCTGGAGCGAAGCATCATCCTCCCTCGACATTTTGCACTCTATGTATCGAAACATTATGTACTAGAGTGATAGGTAGAATCCTCTGCTACTAAACTTCTATGTATCCATATTTGGTCACTAGATACCAAGATCCTCTATCTTGAACTTTGTTGACAAGTTCCTATTGCACCCATTTGTGAGCTTGTCTTCCTCTTTAGGATTTCATATTCAAATTTGTGGCAAAGGTTAAGATATTCATCACTTTAGGTGATCTTCAAGCTCCTCATGTAACTGGATGTGCTTATCCATGGGTGCCTTTTGAGATCATACAAATCATTTTTGTGCACATGTGGTTCTCTGCTTGATATACACTTCTACTTTACCAGAGAAGTGTGTCTGGTCAATGGAGTATGTCATGAACCTTGCTTTGTATTCCTTGATGTTGCCATCTGCTACATACTTGATCTTGTAGATCCACATGGAATACACCATGGGATTCCCTTAAGGTCTCAGAATTGTATCCTACACATCATTCACCATGATCAATTGGTACCATTTCTTCTTGGATACTTCTTCATAGCTAGAAGGATCTGCATCAATGATGTCACTCAACAATGCCAAATAACTAGAGTGTATCCGAGGCCTCTTACTTTCATTGGAATTCTCGTCATACTTTTCTTCATCTTGAATTATCTCTCGTGTCTAAGATGGTATTCACTTCTTGAAGTGGATATACCGCTCTCTTTAGGTCATATCATGATTCTTATATTCTTCTGAAGCTCTTTATTTCGTCAAAGTGTCTCTAACCCTAGGAGCTTTAGGTTCATCTTCATATATGTTTATTGGAATGAATACTCTAATTGAATTGTTGTCACTTGTTCTTCGGAACAATTCTCATCCTTATTTTCTTGTAAGTGATTGTACATGATCTTTCCTATTAGTCCAATTCAATTTCACGATGAAAACCATTTCATGGGACATATTCATAATGAAAAATTCTTATGCATAAATATATAATCATGCATCTACTTTATCCAATACAACATTCATCCATATCCTGTATACACACTGAAGCTTTCTAGATGCCTTCCATCTCTACCATAACATCATTGAATTTTTACACTAATCCCAATATGTCAGTAAAGAGGTTTAATTCTAGATAAGTAGTGATGGAGTGTTTTATATCACCAACTACCACTTACCCATCACATGCATGTTAGTAGTATATTGTTCATTAATTCAAACATTCTATCATGCATAATACATTTCCTTGAACATTGATAGATACACAACTAAAAAATGTTATTTAAGCAACTAGATATATAGGAAATGACAATTCAAATACTTATATTTATTTGTTTGGTGGATGGAATCCTTCTTGATAAGAATAAATGGATCCTTCTACTTCATCATATGATTCTAGGAACCTATCTTTGTTTGTTTTGTGGGTGGACTCCTTCTTAATCCTAAAGAATAACTGGATCCTTCTACTTCATCATCTGATTCTGGGAACCTACCTTTGTTTGTTTGCTGGGTGGACTCCTTCTTAATCCTTATGTCCTTGCAAGAATAATTGGAGCCTTCTACTTCCTCATCTGATTTTGGGAACCTATCTACTGTTTCTGAGTGTCACTAACTGCATTCCTTCTTATCCAAATACTGAGATGAATACGAGTACGATATTTGTCTTCACCAGTAGAATTCATATTCCTCATCACTTGAGAAATATTCCTTTTCTTCTCTGAATATTTTATTATATAGTTCATCATATTCAGCGGTATGAGCATGATGTCTTTTCTTGTTTGAATTCTTGTTGAAGGAGCCTTTATTTCTGTGACAATATATGGAGTAGTGTCCCTTCTCATCATAAGTGTAGCATTAAATGTTTGGAAGGAGATCTTCTAAATTCCTTTTGTCTTTTGTTGTGATGATGGTCCTCATTCTTTCTCTGATTTCTTCTTGGACTGAAATGTGAGAGCTTGAACTTCAGTTGCTCCCATATTCTCTTGTTACGAGTCAAGCTTCTTCTTATGTGCATTCTTCCCATAGTCTGTTGAAAGAGATCATCTTCCTTCTTGCACATATTAATTGAATGAATGAATCCCATGATATTTGGATTCCATACAGGGTGGTCATAACAATTTCTCCTTCTTCCACAGTCTCTTTGACTGCTTTAAGTTGTTCCTTGATTTGAGCAACCCTTGTGGAGTGAGACTGCATGGTCTCCGAGTTCTGTATTTTCACATTCTTCAGCTGGTTCCTCAATGTAATATTTTGGTTGATATTATTTCCTTCATACAACCGGGTCATTGTATCTCCTTGGTATTATACAAGGATGATACATGTGAGATCCAATGGAGACATAAATAATCCTCTTGGATTTGAATAAGTCCTTCTTGTGCCTTTTCTTCATCTCCCTCTGGATCTACGACTTCTTCTTTGTCATAGTTCACTAAGTCATGCTTCTTCAGGTATGAGAAACACTATATACTTCCATGATCATAGGGTATCAGTTCCTTCAATCTTTTTCTCAAGCTTGGTACTATTTTTCATCATGATAAAAATGAGAACCTCAAATGGAAATAGAGAGGATGAAACTTACCAATGATATTGCTTCAACTTGATGCTTGCTTGAAAGCTTTTCTGGAATACTGCTTCTGGTGGAACTAGGGTTTGAAATAGACACACTTACTTTTTAACTTAGGTATCTTTTATATCTGATTGGATAGAAAGATGCACCTCCTTAAGGCGAGCTGAGCATCATACTCATTTTCCCAAAATTGTTGACAAAACAACAAAATATCTGATGCCATAGTTTTGTCCGGCAGTAGTGTTAGGTAAAAAATTGAATATCCACAAAATGAGAAAATTATTCCATATAGATATTATCCCTCCTAAGGAGAGCTTGATTTTCCTCCTTTTTTCAACTGATCGGTAGAGGGAAGTGCCCATAACAGGAAGCCCTAGTTTTCTCCAATTTCTTATCCATAATTATCTGGTATTGATTCTACTATATCTCCATAATTCCTGATTCTATGGGTCTAAAACTTTGTCCTAAGATACCCTGATATGTATTATTTCCAACATGACAGGTTAGAGAATAATTTTATTCTCCAAGTGGGACTTATGCAAATTTTCCCAAGGTGACGTTTTTAAGGACTGTTCAACATATTGAACTTGTACGGACTTCCATGTGTCACTGTTTCACCTTCGTGGGTCTAAAAATATGACCACTGAAACTACAGTCTATTCCCTATGTGAAAAATCTTTCAAAATTTTATTTCGACCTTCCTAGCCCGAGATATTGCAATTCTCCCTAGGACATCTCTTTAGGACTGTATTGTGGAGGGGGATAGAACCCTAATTTGGAGGAATCATATCTCCTGAAGTATAGTGAATTTGAGGATGAAAATTGCAAAATATGTACAAAAATATTTTGTATTCATCCTTCCAAAGTTTCATCTCTCGATCCTTCTCCAATACGGAGTTATAGCGAAAGTCCCAAGATGACTAATTTTTTCTTTCTAGGGTTTTCAAGAATGAAACCCTAATATTCAGTAGCTGCAGTTGTAGTAGTATTTTGACTGCACAAGGAATTATGTTAGGGTGGCTCTAATACCATTTTAATATTTCAATGGTTATACAATATCTAAAAAAATTTAGCATCATAATATCATAACCATATGCAAAAGGATCACTGAAAGAAAGATAAGCACAACCATACAAAATAACACATAGATTTATCCTAGGAAACCCTCATGGGGAAGAAACCCAACAAAACTTCCTCGATATATAATTCAGCCAAGCACAATGTAAGACCCAAATAATAATACTTATAAGACCCCAATAATAATACTAGACTACTTCCTCTCTCCTAGATGGATTACTCCTTCTCTCTCTAGCACAACTGCTTGAGTGTTCTGCTTGTCCAAATGAGGGAGGTGACTCTCCTATTTATACTAATCAGTTGAGAGGCATAATAATCCAACTCGGATGACTTCTCATTGCTGCAAGGTCTGAAATGCCTTGGGAGACTCAAAAATACATTTTTTTGTTTTGTGGGTACTACTGATCCAACTTACAACAAAGGTTTTACCTCAAGACTTTACATGGCCAATTACATCAATGACATCCCTAATAGGAGGAAAAACATCTACAGAAGGGGTAATTACAATAATAATACAAAATTGAATATCTTCCACAGTTACATTTCTTTAACAGAAACAACTAGGACAATTACATGCAATTTTATCCTATTTGTATACAACCCTAGGTATACAAAACACTCTTCAACACTAGGTCCTATTTCTTGCTTTACCCCTAAATCCATTTCAACTAGTTTAAAATTCTCATGCTCGTAGGATTCCAACTCACATTTATATAATGAAAATAGAGAAATGAAATTATATGTCACACTGAGATAAAACCATATCTTAAGTTTAACATTGTTTATATTTCCCAAAGACTCTACCATAGTGAATTGATTCTCAACCTATCATTTATAAACCACTGCATAGGTTTGGTGATTGCTACTAGAATTACCCATTGGGGCCTTCCCCTTCTTGTGCATGGTAATTGGTTGAAAATATGGATAGTCCCACTATAAATTAGGACCCCCACACCCTAAACAAGTAATATGGGATTGATTCTAATTGTTGGTCTGCATATATCTCTTAGAAAACTTCCTTCCCTTGGAATCCTTTCCCATACTAATTTACCCTCATGAATGCATTGGAATCTCATGAGTCCCTGATGGTGATTGTGATACTACACTCAAAATTAGTGAAACCAACTGATAAAGGTTTCCCATTTGAGCTATAATGAATCCCAAACAAAACTATTTTCCATATATAGCAAAGTATTCTTTTTGTTGTTATTAGTAATGGATTTCATAAGGTGTTTGCATATACTGGGAAACAAGAACAACAAAGGAAATATTAACATGGGCATGAGTCAATAAAAAAATGCTAACAAATAATCTATAGTACTAAGTGGAATCTACTTTGGGTGTAGTGCAAGGGAAACAAGTTTGAATCTAAATTGGAAAGGAGATGGGATAATTTACAATCTTCCATGTGAAAGTGTTGAATAAGGTCACATGCATACTTAGTTTGAGAAGATAGTTCAATTGTTGGTTTGCAATACTTGCATGCCATGAAAATAATGAAAATTTCCCAAGTCGATCATTTTAGATTTATTTTTAAGGCTAGATTTCACATGGGTTAAAATTTTAGGGTCATTTCCAGTGAGACTAAGGTTATCAACATAAAGAACAAGTATTTTGGGATGATTTCCTACTTTATTGGTATAGAAATTAGGGTTAGAATGAAATCTAGAAGAATCGTTGTCATGAATAAATATATCCATTTTAACATACCAAGCCCGATGAACTTGCTTAAGGCCATAGAGATATTTACTAAGGTTACAAATAAGGATGAAATAATTTTGAACATATCCAGGATGTTTTTCCATATAATTTGTTCTTTCAAATCCCCATGCAAGAAGGCATATTTCACGTCCATTTGATGGACTCCCCATTTATATTAAGTGATAAGATCTAGAACACTATAGATGGAATCCATTTTTGGCTACATGAGAAACAATTTAATTATAGTCTATCATCTCAAATTGATAAAATACTTTGGAAATTAACCATACCTTATATCTTTCAACAGTTCCATTTGATCCATACTTTATTCTACACACCCTTTTAAATTTGATAAGTTATTTTTCCTTACATAAGAAGTACAATATCCTAAGTATTGTTCACCATTAAGGAATAATATTAAATAATTCTTGTGTCCCAATATGGATGGCTAGAAGCTTCTAAAAATGTATCTGATTCATGAATCTCTAAAAACTATAGCTAAGAGAATAGAGGCTCATTGGAACTATGAATGTAGATGGTGCTGATCTAAAGGATCACCAACAATTGGACCAACTATTTCTCTTGTTGTGCACAACCATCTCAAAATTTGAGGTGCCTGTGCAAGTTCATGTTCAATGGACCCAGTTGGAGGAAGGTGAGTAGGGAGAAAATAATTTTCATCCTCACTTCCATCATATGAAGAAGACAACAGAATAAGAGCACTATAGAAAAGTTGGGAATAAAATATGGCACAATTGTCAAAGACAAAACAAGTGTTGAATTAGGCTCACAGTTCGAGAGATTTGTTGAGCTCCAAATTTAACATATTTATCTCTCTCAAATAAGCCTATTACCTTCCATTTTTTAATTCTAAATGCTTCTTTTTGTCCACCTTTATGAATATCAATGGCATGAAATACATACATAACATAATAAGCTATCTTTAATTATAAAGTTATGATTTTGGTTAAGTAGAATGCTAAAGACAAATTACTTATTATTTTACTAGTATTTTAGGGTAATTACCAGAATGTTTCCTATAATGCATCCAAGCACTAACCATGATATTACACCCAGGGACCTTTTTGTGAGCTTAATCAAAGGGTAAAATTATTATTTTGTGTCCTTCAATACATCCATCTCTCTTCAGTTTATGTGTGATTAATGTGGTAGCTGGAAACATGGGATACAAGCCATAAATAGCCACTTATATCCTTTTTCTCCTGGAATCAATACTAAACATTTTCATCATCCAAGGAATTGGAGAGATAGTAGAAGATACTCAACATATACTTTAGGAATTGTTGATTCCTTGTCTTGAAATTAGAATGTGGTTATAATCAATTTAGTAATTTAGGGACAGACCGATATATTTAGAGCACACAATTCTTCATGTAATATCCTATAAATTCAAGGATAAAGTATGTACATAGTTAGATAGAGATAATATTGAAGTTATTGTTGATATATGTATCTTGTAATATGTAAAATCTATTTTCAGTCATTGAATACAATAATTTTATGCATATTTCAAAGTGTTCTTAATTTTCTAGTGTTCTAAGTATACTCGACAACATTTTTTTGGAAGTCCCCCCTAGTATGTGTTGTGTTCTTCAGTTTTGTATTATTTTCTTGTATTTATAATTTCCTGTAGCTACATTCAATTTCCTATAATTATCGTTTATTTCCTGTCATTAGTAGTGGTAATTGATTTTCTATAAATAGTGATTAAAATTTCAGTAGAATTTCATAATTTAATTCACTATAGGTATAATCACTTTATATAGATAACATTCCTTAATGATCGAGGTTATATCACTTGATTTGTGTATTGTTATTTAAGTAATTCAATCCTTGAGGTTGAATCAACTTAATAACCTGTTTTGCTATGGTTACAACTGGATAATTAACCTTGGAATCGATTCTGTATAAATTGATTTCGATTATCAATTTTTCTACAAATCCGTCTTAGCTGCATTTTGAGTGAATGGTTTGATTTAACCCAGTGAATCAATTTACAAGTAAATGAATATGAACTAAACCTAGATTTATCTAACTTAAGAGAGTACATGCACATGAATATAGCACCGAGATGTGTATTATTTCTTTATGAGTATTTAATATGGTGCAATATTTGTGTATTACTTAGTTTTGATTATTCCCTTTAGTGCATGATATTGCATTCCTTTCTTCATTGGATTGCATTCACCTCTAGTGTGTTGGATTGTATTCACTTTTAGTTCATATAGGCTAGTCGAGACTTAATCATGATGGTGCATGCTATCATGGTCTAGCCAAGCCTCAATTACACTCTTCTTGGTATTGAATTGATATTGGAATCATGCTAGTTTTATCACATTGTAAAGTGTATTTTACTTGGATATGATAGCTTGGAATAACTTGAATCATATCCATGTAAATGTGACTTGGCATTGGTTCATGAAAGAGGATGTTGAATGGTGTGAAGGTTAAATCATATAAAACCTTATCTACCATTGTGTTGGTTGTGGATCCTAATCTTCTTGATTCAAAGATGTTATTGTTCAGCCATGTTTGTACACCAGTTTTATTGTACACTCGTCCCAACAGGGGGGTGTAGGGGCCAGTGGGCGCCCAAAAGAATTTTTTGGGATGTTTTGTTATCCAGTAGTTTACGGGCCCATGGTATTTTCCCATGGTAATTCCCCTATAAAATGAAATCATTGTAATACGACTGTTTATTGTATTGTAGCATTATAAAAACGATCTCCGTGATTGTGTGAGAGAGGCAGTGAGAGAGTGAAGAGGAAGTGCAGTGGGTGTGTTACAGGTTGTATCACTTCATTTTGCTGGACGGTACAATAATAAAGGATTGGAAATTTCTGTGTGGATGTATCCCATCTTGGGTGAACCACGTCATATTGGTGTCTCTCTTGTAATGTGTTTAATATTTGCATCTTGTTTATTGTTATTTCTCTAAGATCCTGTTTTTCTAACACATTGTTAATAACTAATTTATTGATAGTATTATAGAGATTGCATTGAATATATTTTATTGTATATTTTATATCAAACACCTTTTAGATTGCATTGTTGGATTTGTATCTTTTATTTAAAACAAGATGTGCTACTTAAGTTATTTTGTTGTCGAAAATGAATTATATTGTTTCAATTTTTGGAGTGGTGCTCAGTGGAAAATAAAACTATCTATAATGGTAGAGGAAGATCAAGCATACACTTATATTCAACAATATTTGGAATGGAATCCGTGATGGAGATGAAGAACCTACCAAACCTAAATAATGCAAAGAGCTCGCAATTTGGAGTCCTACAAACAATAAAGTGTATGCCTTGTTTTATTGTTATATAAGTGAAGAGGTGAGTCAACATATAATATCTATCAAATATTCTTGGAGTGATTTGAATAAGTTGAAAGAATTATATGATTCTCGTTCAAAATTGGAGCTAATTCAATTGTTGTTGAATATTTTTAACCTAGGGTTGAAGGATAATTATCCCATGGTTGCAGAATATAAAATTTAAGTCATCATGCATGGCATTGATGCCACTAGTTTGAAGGTAGACATACACATTATGACATTCATAAAAGTCCTCTACCACACACATTCTCATTACCTTGAATCAATTCAAGCTACTGGCCATTTGAAGTCCCTAAAATTTGACTCTTTGATATAAAACATTGTAGAATGTTAGAAATGTTTCTAAAAGAAGAAAATTCAACTTGTTGGAGATACTATGTTCCTTGCAAAAAATGGGAAGAAGCAATCAAATTATTCTTCTAGAGTAGATGGTAGTAAGAGAGGATGTGCAAATAAGTATTTTAGAGGTAGGGGGTACGTATAATAAAGGTGTTTGATTCAATATTCAATATTCCATTATGGAAAAAATGGACATGAGGCAAGGACATGTATAATTCCATGGGATAAATCATAGATAAGAAATAGCATAAAGAATAAAAAGGTTAATTTTCTGAATCAAGTAAAGTTCCTGAATCTGCTAATTTCATCATTGTACATTGCAATATTGGTGTAAATGAAGTTATATTCAATTGCAATATTGCTACTTGGCATAGGTGCTACCTGCCACATGAGTTTTAGGAAATAATTATTTGAAGAGTTGAATGACAATGTAGAAGGTATACTTTGGAGATAAATCCAACCTCAAACCTAAGGGAATTGGCACCATTAGGCTCAAATTACTTGGATTCCCATATTGTTTGTTACATAATGTTCTCTATATTACATACTTATAGAGGAAAATGTTATATCTTGTAAAAATTCAATATAAGTAAGGCCCTTCCATTCACATTGTTGATGGAAAATTTGAGATAAGGATATACTCTAAAAACTAGGTCATCATGATAGGATGGAAATATGAGAGATTGCTAATGCTAAAAGGGGCATCTATAAAGGCACGGAATTTTTCATACCTCTCTCACCATGATGGAGTTAAATTGTGATCTAGTCTATGTCATGCTATATATGGTCGTATCAATTATCTTAGTATCCATTTGTTGAATAATAATGGTTTTTCTAGTTTCCCCAAAATTCCAAGGAAGTTCAAGCAATGTGATGCCTGTATTCTTGTTAAACATAATAAGAAAACTTTTCATGATTCCAATTATAGAGCATGTAGAAAATTAGAATTGATACACTCTTAATTGTGTGGCCCCTTGTCTATTTCTTTTGCTAATGGAAATAAATATATCAGGTCTTTTATTGATGATTACACCAATATGTGTTTTGGGTTTATTTATTAAAGCCCAAATATGAAGAAATTTTCATGTATGGATTGAAAATGAAGCATGATCTCTCATTAACACTCTTCGTAGTGATAATGGAGGGGAATATAATTCTAATAAATTAAAAAACTATCTTTTCCAACATGTGATTATGCATCAAACTACTATTCCATATGATCCTCAACATAATTATGTAGCAGAAAGAACGAACATGGCACTCTTGAATATGGAACATTTCATTCTATTTCTCAAGAATTTAAAATTGATATTTTGGGTTGTTTCAATTATGGTTGCAATATATTTGAGAACAAAATTTCATCTCATTCTATTGGTAACAAGAATTTGTATGAAATATAGTATGGCCACATTCCTTCGGTGAGACATCTTAGGGTTTTTTATTACACATGTAATGCTTTAATTCCCAAGGAACAAAGAAACAAACTATGTCCAAGAAGTTGAATGTGAATCTTCTTGGGGTACTGAAATACCATGAAGGCATATCATCTTTATAATGAGTCAAATAAAACGTTTGTACTTTCCAAAATTTTGTTTTTTCTTGAAATGAATAAAATTGACAAGACTATCAAGAGGATTCTTGATCATTTAAGATATTTACCCATGTAAATACATATCATGAATTTGATAACCATATTACACATTTTGAAGGGAGATCCCTATCTTGGAAAAATATTTGGAATATCCTTTTGTAGTACGATCTCCCTCTTAGAGATAAGTTCCATCCTCTTCTTGATAATAGGAGGTTCAATAGGATGATGCAATTGAGAGGATTGGGATATTGAATCTTGATGAGAATGTAGCACCATATCAATCAATTGAGCAACCTTTACCCTCACAAAAAATTCCAAAGTGGGTCATGAAGACACTTGAAATTGTTCATCCTAATGAGGTTGGAAAGACATGGATTATAAGTTCAATAAGGCAAGAAGATGGAGGTGTCGTAGATGAGTCATATTTAAGTGATGTAAATGATATGGATGTTTCATATGATTGTGACTTAAATTTATCTTCTAATCATGAACCAAATTTCTTTGAAGAAGATGCTTCTTATTATGAGTAGACAAAATATAGGTAGGAGGAATATGATTCTCTCATGAAGAATTGGACTTAAAAGTTGGTGGAATCCATTTGGAACCAAACTATTTTTCTGCAAGTGGGTATACAAGAAGTACAAATTAGATGTCTCAATTGAAAATCATAATGTGAGACTTGTGGAAAAATAATTTGCATAGAAATAAGGTATTGACTATGATGATACCCCCCTCCCCCATAGTAAAATGGGATACCATTCATACTCTATTGGATTTGGATGCACATAATGGGTGGAATGTTAATCAAATGGATGTGAAGATGAATTTCTTGAATGGATATTTGAAATAAAATGTCTTCATGTATTATCTGGAAGGTTTTGTTGTGGAGAGACAATAACAAAAAGTATGCAAACTCATCAAGTCTTTATATGTAATGAAACAACCACCTCTGCCTAGAATGAAAAGATAAGTAATAATATTTTGAAGTTAAATTTAAAATAGTTTAATCTTGATGATGCAACTTTAATTGTCAATAAAGTTGATTTTTTTGTATATCATGTAGTGTACATAGATGATCTATCGATGACATGTAAAAATGAAATCTATATTGCATCCATAAAAAAATAATTGAAGAAAAGTTTTGAGATGCCTGATGTGGAACATCTTCACTAATACTTGTGTATTGAAGTGACTCAAAATATAAAGTATATATTAATCTCTCAGAATAAGTATATTGGATAGTTACTGAACAAGTTTGGCATGGTTGAGTGTAATCCTCTTTCTAATCCAATGGAACAAAATTTGAAGCTAATGTCAAAAGTAGTGAATGAGTTTGAGAATGAAACTAAACATGGACAAATTTTGGGGAGTCTTATATACCTTACCACTACTAGACATGATATTTCATTTGCATTTGGAATCCTTTCCAGGTTCACACAAAAACCTTGTGAAGGAACATTGGTGTGATGTAAAGAGAGTTATAAGATACTCGAAGGGAACTGAAGACTTTGGAATCAAATAATATAAGTGGAGGACTTCATAATTGATTAGATATTAGACTTTGATGGAGATAAGGAGAATGGAGTGTCTACTTTAGAATACCTCATGAGTCTTGGATTAGTGTCTCTCTTATAGACCATGAAAACAATCCATTCTGACGGATTCCACTACAGAGGTAGAATATGTGTATTTTGTAGAGGAAATAAAGGATATTGTTTGGCTTAGGAAGATACTAGAGTATTTGTAGGAGAGACAAGTGAATAATACTCCGTTGTTGAACAACAACACTTATACAATCAAGTTGGATAATAATCATAGATTCCATGATTGAACAAACATCAACAAGAAGTACCATTTGATTTGACATCATGTAAATGCCATTCCCATTTATTTGATGCATGTTTCCACAAGTGAGTAGATTGCAGACATGTTCATCAATGCACTTGGAAGATAAAATATTGAAAATTTTGGAATCACAAATAACCCTTTGAATTAAGGGGGTAATATTATAAGCCTAATCATAGGGATTATGATTACATTGTAAATTACATTATTATTAAATTATGAAATATGAAGAGTCATATGAAAATAGGAACAAAACTTTATTTATAGGTCACATATCATGTATTTATACGAGGATCATGAAAATAATATTCATTCAAGTATTGGAGTTATTGCAGGCTCATCAAATAGAAACTTTGTAAATTTTAGGGTTTCTAGGAAATATGACCCTTTCATTAGTTTAACTTATCCATAATAGGTAAAAAGGATTTATTTTAGGAAAAAATAGCTACCCGGTTTCGTTATAAGTGTTTTTGAGGCATGTCTACCAAAAAGGATGGATACTACAATCCTCATTAGTTTTTTTTTTAAATAATTTTTGTAAGAAACTTAGCAAAAGGAAAAATGCTACAAGCTTCAATATATTTTCTCCTAAAAGAAACCCCTCTATGTCTTGCTGAATCTTAACCATGAAACAAGAAAATTATTTCCACTTTTTGACTTATTTAAATCTAGTTGATATTTCTTCAATAGTGTACTAGAGAATTAAGCAATAAAATATCAATTTTGATAAATATTTTTTTGGGGTTATGCTCCTAGATTAAGTAGTTAGTTTGCACATTTTTTTTAGTCTACTAAATATGTAAACATTCAACTTGTTTATTTATTTCATACATTTATATAGGCCCTCAAGAATACAATTTTATAACTATGGATATGATACCATGTGTAACACCCATATTCACTAATGAGACTTCTTAGCGTATTTAAGCTAATTTTTTATTGTTCTAAGCATAATTCTATTTTGTTAATTCAACATATACAATTTTTCTAGAAGAGTTTCTAAGTTCACACCAAAATTTATTTATTTTCCTATAGTTACTCTCACAACATATTTTCAAACCCAATTCACATGATATAATTAGTTGATTTTGGTTAACTTTTTCAAATTGATCTCGAAATAATCTAAAAAATCAAGAAACATTAGATTACTTAGATAAACTATTTGAACTAGAAATATAGTCTAGTCCAGTCCAATCCAATCCATAGTGGTTGATCAATCAAGGTTTACCTAAACTTGTAATAACCTTCCAAACCAACTGGCTCGTTCAAGGAAACTTGTGATTTTCCTATCCCTTTGTGGTCGCGGATCTAACAACCAAAGAAATAATAATAGTAACCAAGCTTCAATTTTCCAATATCAAGGTTCCCAAGGTTTAGTATTCCTTTTCTTAAGGGTTTTCCTTCTCTAATGATAATTCTGTCCAAAGAACTAACCCCTAACCCATCTCCCAAAATCCCCTTTTATCCAAATTTGTCACCGCCTTCCTAGCCCTTCAAGAAGGGCCCTAGGAAGGTCAACATATAATATAATATAATATTGATTCACTTATCTAACATTAGTAACTTGGGAATTCACTTAGCAATATAAAATCATATATAATCTTATTCAAATATTGTAAGTTACAAATATGACAAATTATAATAAAGTATTAATCACCTACCTAACATTAATAACTTGGCAACCCACTTGGAAAAATAAAATTATATCTATTCTAATTGAAATATTGTGAGTTACAAATATGTCAAAATATAATGTAATTTTAATTCACTTACCTAATATTAGTAACTTAAAAACCCACTCAGCGAGATAAAATCATATCTAATCTAATTCAAATCTTGGTAAGTTACACATGTTATATTTGATTGAAATGAAGCTAAATTCAAAATGAAATGAAAATTTCCTCTTTTAATAATTAATAAAACTTAATTCTAAATTCAAGTAAATAAATCTCAAATTAAGGTTAAAGCATAGAATTAACCTCTTCTGACACCATTCATTAACCATTAACAATGTCATTTTAATAGCTAATAATAGAATAGTACTAGTGTATCGTGTGTAATGTATGTATAAATAGCTAGTGTATAAATAATTTTCCCATGTATTAAAAATAACCATTACCACCTCTAATGCATAATTTATGTATTATCATAACCAAGCATGCACGTCAGTAATAAAGTAAATACAATATTTAACCTACTTACTAAATAAGCCACAATAATCTAGTGTGAATTAAACATCATATTGAGATTATACTGAATGTATCAAGAAATTTATTTAAGCATGGAAGAAACCAAGCATATAACTAAGGTGACATATATGATTACCAAACAATATGCATAATTACTTCAAATCATCATTCCTTCCTATCCTACTTCCATCTCTTCACATCCTATTCTTTCATATGCTAGAATATATTGGAGCATCAACTATATTGACATAACTTTAGATATAACTCGTAAGAAGAAGTGTTAATTACAATAATATAACTTCCTCTATAGACAACCAAAATTTACCTTGACACATCTTTGTGACCATGGCTTAACCAATCCTCTTACGACTCCAACTTTTATAGGGTAAATGGTGGGTAATACTTCCACCCATCATATTAGGAATAGGGTCAACTCCCATAAATAATAATATTTTTATTCTTATATTTAAGTCATCTAATGATTGATTTGGTAAACAATGTCTCCTGTAAAAAATTGCAGTGCCCAACTTATCATAGAATTGTATTGAATCAATAATTAACTCACCAATTAATGCATCATAATTTACCCTTTTCTCTTTTGATGTTAATGACATCATTGCCACTTTAGTACCATAGATATTTGGCTATTACTTAACCACTTTAACTTGTGGGTTAGTCTTATCAAACCATAAGATCACACATAATCATTTATTGTTTCCAAGTACTTACTAAGTTATTAACTAATAAATGATGCAAACAAACTAATTTATCCATCAGGTGTATGGCACCCATTTATCAATTTAAATGTAACTTAAACTGGTATTCACGTACCCTATCCTCCCATTTATATTTGCATGCTATAGGTAAATCACAAAACTGTCATCATTAATAACATAAACAATACACTTAAAGCATAACTTCCACATATAAGTATATCCACAAATCCATTGTTAGAAATAGTATCACAAAGAAATTAAAATTAAAAATGAATGTGTGAATAAAAATACAAAAGAGCGCAATACTTTAAGAGACACCAATAAATGTGTTTCACTAGTTATGGGATACATTCATGGAGAAAAAACAAGTCTTTTCTTTCTTTCATCCAACAAAATGAAGGGATACAACCTACATCACATCCACGCCAGCCTACTCTTCACTCTCTTCATAGTCTCTCTCAACACACACTCTACACAACCATAATACAATTCCATTTTTAAAAGAGAGTTTCCTTCTAGGGTAAAATTACACAAACATACTCTCTGATGAACAATCAATATTGACTATGAAATTACAATACTGTACAAGGAATTTTCCCAAAAAAATATCTTCAAGGTCACTTCCCCCAGTCCCCATCCAAGGGGGGCTCCAATAATGTTGTCTCCATCCATCTTGGACCCTTTAACGATAGTAGTGGAGGGGAAATACACCCCCCACCCTTATCAAGAACTTGGATAAACATGAGCTTTTAATTAGGAAGATAATCAGGTTCCACAACCGACAATCTCCCACTTGGAGACTGATCACAACAACTTCATCACTATTGCACCTGCTGGAGTATGATCCATCTTGAGCCTTGAAAGTTTCTCATCTTCACCTTCATGCATGAAGGTCAATTGAAATTGAGCAAAAAATCAGTTTCTCCTTGGTTACTACCTTTGTTAATATGTCTATAGGATTTTTTGCAGTATGTATCTTTTCCAACTTCAACCGTCCATATTCCAAAATGGATCGTATGAAATGGTACTTGAGATATATATGTTTAGTCATAGAATGTAAGGATGTGATCCTTACAAGATGAATTGCACTTTTTCCATCACCGTACAACCTTCTATTATCTTGCATCTTTCCAAATTCCTCCATAAATCTTTGTATCCAAATCATCTCTTTACCATCCTCTATAGAAAAAACATACTCTTATTCCATTGTTGAATGTGAAACAACCTTTTAAAATTTTGAAAACTAACTTACTTCTGTTCCACCTGTAGTAAAAACATACGCTGTGGTGCTCCTCCTGCTATCTTTTATCACCTTCAAAATTTGAATCAACATATCTTTGTAAAACAATGTTTGAACGCCCAAAACATAATGCATGAGTAGTAGTAAGTCTCAAATACACAAGATTCCACTTTATTTCCTACCAATTCTCTTTACCTGGATTATTCATATACTTTCTCACAACATATGGTCTTGTGCAGACCATCACATACATCAAGCTACCAACTGCTGACGAGTATGGGAGCTTGTACATGTAATCTATCTTTTCCCATGTCTTGGGACACATCTTCTTAGCTAGTTTGAAATGGGTGGACAAAGGTGTACTAACTTGTTTTGCATCTCGCATTCTAAATATTTTTGATACCTTTTCAATGTACTCACCCTGAGACAGTGTCAATTTGTGTTTTTTCCTATCTCATGTTATTCTCATACCAAGTATTTCCTTTGCAACACACAAATATTTCATTGCAAATGGATTAGATAATTTTCTTTTGAGCACATCTAAACCTTTCATGTTATACCCAACAAAAATCATTTCATATGATAGAAGAATAAGATAATATAACTTCCATTATCTAGCCTCTTAAAATAAATACAACGGTCAAAATGACATCCACTATAACCTTATTTTTTCATAACCTATCAAATTTTAAATACCACAACCTTGGAGCTTGGCATAGGCCATACACACTCTTCTTCAACCCACATGCTAAGTTCTCCTTACATTTGAACTCATACCCTTGTGGATTCTGCATATATAAATATCTTCCTCCAAATACCCATAGAGAAAATCTATTTATACATCTAATTATTCAAGATGAAAATATTCTATTGCCAATAGACTTAAAATAGTCCTAATTGAAGTCATTTTAACAACAGGATAAAATATTTAATCAAACTCTATACCTTTCTTCTATGCAAACCCCTTTACAAGAAGTCTAGCCTTATACCTTTTTTTGCTTGCATCTTCTTCGTTCAACCTGTAAATGGATTATGTATTTCTCTTTTACCTATAGTAACCTGAACCAAGTCCCAATCCCAGTTTGATACCAAGTATTTCATATCCTCTTTAATTCCTTCCTCCCACTTATTTTTGGTTTCGACCTACATTACTTCTTCACAATATTTTGTTTCACTGAAATCACTCAACAATACATAATAAATTGAAGGATACTATTTTTTAGGGGTCTAATTAACATGGTAGATATTCTAATAACACTTTCAAGAGTTTGAGGAACCTCCTATTGTTTTTGTTGTACATTTTTATTTCCTGGCACCTTTGGAATTTCATCTTCTTTATAAATTTCATCAAACACTGTGTATTCTATGTTTTTTTATTCCTATTTCTTCCCCTACAACTGATCTTTGTACATGACCCTCTCATTTAATACCATATCTCTAATCCCAATAAGTTTTTGATTTTCATGATACCATAAGCGATAACATAAATCATTAACTATGTATCCAATAAAAGTACACTTCTTAGATTTTGCCTCAAGCTTTGTTCTATTTTCTCTATTAATTTGGACAAATTCTTCATAGTTGAAAGTCTTCATAAATGGGTAGCTTACCTTTTTAGCTATCCATGCCTCCTATGGAATTCCACCATCCAAGGAGGGTGAAGGCCCTCTATTTATTAAGTAAACAACAATATCTACACCATTTTCCAAAAACTATAAGGGAAATCATTCATGCAATCTCATACTCCTTACACGCTCCATCATTGTCATGTTTATCCTTTCCGACACACCATTTTCTGATGGTGTTCCAAGAACCATATTGTCTGTACGAATCCCATGGTGTGAATAGTAACTATCAAACTCCTTGTTGCAGTGTTCACCTCCATTATTTGATCTGAGACACTTCAACTTTTTTCCTGTCTCATTCTCAACCAAAGCTTTCCATTTCTTAAAAATATAAAGAACTTCAAGTTTTTTGTCGAATGCAATAAAAACAAGTTTTCCTAGTGGCATCATCAATAAAATTAACATAATAATGGGAGTTGCAAATAGATGATACTTGATCTGGTCTCCCCATAGATCTATATGCATAATATATAACTTTTCACTCTTTTCTTTTATCTAACTCTGAGAATTATACTCTCTTATCTTTTCCATAAACACAATTCTCATAGAAATCCTATACACCATGCTTCAAATTTGCAACAAATTCCTTGAGTGGAGAATCTACATCCCCTTGTCACTTATGTGCCCAACCCTATGATGCCATAATCTTGTATCCACTCCTATAGAATCTAAATAAATAGAAGAGTTATCTTTACCAATACATAAATACAATGTACCTACTTTCTCTCCTTTCACTATTACCAATTATCCTTTAATGACCTTCCACAAATTTTTTATAAATGCATATGTACAACCTTCACTTCTCAATTGGCTTGTTTAAATGAGATTTATTCTAAAATTAGAAATGTGCCTTATCTCTTTCAAAAACTATTAGTTTCCATTCATTAACATTAATTGTATCTTACTCTTTACAACAATTCTACATGGTTCATAATCACCCAAATAAACCTATCCAAAATCACCTTGAACATAGTCTTGAAAATATTTCCTATGGGGCATGGCATGAAATGAATCCCTTGATCCTAATACACAAGAATCTGTAATATTATCTAATGAAAGAATTACAGTATCTTTAAACACATCACATGCTACAATTTCTTCCTGATTATTCTATTGTTGTTCATCTCCTTGCTTTCCTTTTAGTGACCTACAATATTTCTTCAGGAGTCCTTTCTTCCTGCAATTCCTACACTCCATATTACTTAGTATCAATTTGTATTTACCCTTCATAGACTTCCCATGATTCCCTATATCCTTTCCTCTCTCAATTTTTCTTCCCCCGCTCTCCACATTCAAAACACTACCATATTTCTCACCTATGCTTTTCCATTTCATTTTGTCGATAAGAATAACACCAACAACATCATCAAAATTTAAATTGTTTGAACCAGAGACAAGATTACTTACAACCATGACTAAGCAATTTTATCTTTCTAGTAATGAGCATAAATTAAAAGATACCTAACCTCATGATTAAAGTTTACTCCTACATAACTTAATAGATTGGTGATCATGTTAAACTCATTTAAATGATCAACAACATACATACCTTCTAACATATTCATATTAGAAAAATGATTCATAAGAAATACCTTGTTGGAAGCCAAGGGTTTTTCATTCAATTTAGCCAATGCCTTCATCAAATCCTCCATTGTATTTTATTTAAAAATGTTGAATTCCATTGACACTGCTAGGCAAAATTGTATTGTTCCTAGTTCCTTTCTGTCAATAACCTCCCATTCTTCACCCTCCATAGCCACTGGCTTCGTTGGTTTTATTCCAAAAAGTAGGAAAATATACTTTTGACATGGATAGTCCTCCATTTGCATGTTTCATAGCTGATAGTTTTGGCCAGTAAACTTCTCGACCCCAAAAATTTCCTTCTTGCACCATTTCTCCCACTCAAATTAGGAACCCTTCTTTCCTGTGATTTTATCAACCAAATATACCTTTGGATATGATACGAGTAGTTAAAAACATGATTGTAGAGCAATAAAAAAAATGAATGCAGAAATAAAAAAACATAAGAACGCAATACAAGAGATACATTGATATACATGGTTCACTTGATATGGGATACATCCATAGAGAAACAAGTAGTCCTTTTATTATTATGTCTAAAAAAATTAAAGGATACAACCTACAACACTCCGTTGCAACCTCCTCTCCACTTTCTTCATAGTATCTCTCTCACACACACTCTAGAATGTCGTACTACAATGCCCTCTCTAAAAGAGAGTTTCCTTCTAGGGAAAACCGCCAAAAACATAATATCTATTGTCATATATATAACCTAACGATGAATGGCTCAGATTGAATACACAATTACAATATTTTACAAGGGAATTTTTCCCTGGATCCCTTGGTGATATTGGTGGGGGGAAAGCCCCTCCACACCCCTCCATAAAAAATTGGGTTCCAAACATGACTGAAAATAAGACCTTTGAATTAGGAAGATAATTAGGATCCACAACCAACACTCCGCAAATATAGTTTTCTCAATAGGCAAGTTCAACTGACAATAAACAAAGAAATACAAAACATGCCATAATGTTATTTAACTATCAAGACGATACATGGGGTGTTAGAACATACTTAGAGACTTTTAGACTGTTTTATGTATCTTACTTTTTCTTGGAGGAAAAGATGGATCTATAAATTCTAAATAATATTTTATTTTAGCGAGGTACCCCATAAAGGCCAACTATAATAGTTTCTTGTAGGCAAGGGAAGAACGCTTGATGAATTGGAGCTTCCATCTTCTTTCTCACAAGTAAATATACCATTGATGTATTTCTTGCATATCTTTGTCTAAAGGGTTATTTTATCTCATTATAGTATTTTGTTCTTTGGTTGAATAGGATGCTGAAGTGTGATGTGTAAATCATCTTCACTCAATTTTATATTACATTTTAATTTTGATGTATTAAGGGGTTTTCGATTCCAAAAAACATAGTATCTTTTATTTTAATATCATATTTAATTTCTTATGTGGTTGCAAGTACTTGATGGATATGATATTAATTTCTTATGTGGTTTCAAAAAGTTGATGGATGTGTAGTTGTGTCTTTGTTGAGAATTTCATGTGGTTGTTACATATATATCAAATCACATTACATATATATCAAATCACATTACATATATATCAAATCTATATGTGATTGATAATGATTTTTGTTTGGTAGTTTTATAATGTCTTCATTCAGTTTTAAGTTCCATTGGTTCCTAAACTCCATATACCAAGGTAAACACACTAGGTCTTACTTGGATTCTCAATTTATCTCTTAAAATAATAAAAATTTATCCTTTTAGATCTAGTAATTATATCATCGCTTAAAGGGAAAATTTGTAGTCTTCTTAAGGATTCCCCCATTTTTTCAAATGAGAGTTAAAGGAGAGTAAGGAATAATAATTGGTTCCCCTACAAAAAAAAAATTTAATAGGGACTTGTTCCATAACAATACTTTGGTTTCTATAAGGACATATAAAAGTCATATACACTTCTTTCTTTTAGTTCAACACCATCTATATGATTTTATTCGTATTGTCCAATGTGTTATCATTTGTTGATGCCTTCAAAAATGTTAGATTTTTATCAATTTGACAATATGATATTAGGATATTATCTGAGAGAATAGCATGCACATCAATCAATAACAAGAGACAATAAACACAAATATTTATCCTCGGGGAAACTATTAAGGAAAAACCCCACAACTTCCTCAGAGATAAAATGAGCACTAATGGCAGCAGTAAAACCCAAAGACAGAAAGATGATCTCCAACACCTGTTCTCTCTCTCACTTGTGTGAGCTCCTCTTCTCTCACCTATGCGTTATAGCTGGGTGAGTGTGTGTATCAAATAGAGAGGCTCACTCTATATTTATACTAGTTTCTAACTTGACAATTACTTACTAGGGATGAATTCTCTAGGAGAGTCTAATAACCCTAGTGCCCGACAACTGTGGGGACTTTTCCGCTTGATCAACAAGGAGGGTTAACCTCTATGACTTTACATGAATTAATTACATTAATGATTCTCCCAATAGGAACATCGAGGACCAATGAAATGCAATATATAAAATATACAAGTGAATACATTATGAAGTTACAAATACATCAACACTCCCTCTTAACTAGAAATGTATTCTCTTGACACAATTCATCAGCACAAGTCTTCTTCTTTGGATCATCATCAAAGCTGGATCATCACTGGATCATCATCAAAGATGGATCGTTACTGGATCATCATAAAAGCTGGATCGTTACTGGATCATCATAAAAGATGGATCGTTACTGGATCATCATCAAAGTTGGATCATCATCGAATCTGGATCATTACTGGATCATCATCAAAGCTGGATCATCACTAGATCATCATCATCATCACTACTTCCACTATCTCGATCAAATGGTGCTATCTCTCAATTCTTCTCATCACAGGAAGTTCTACAGAGCCAACCCTTTTTCATGCTAGTTGTAGGCCTAGCCTCTATGTAGGTCTTCATCAACAGAGCCAACCCTTTTTCATGTTGGATGTACCTCTACAGAGCCAGTCCTTTTTCATACTAGATGTAGGCCTCTACAGAGCCAATCCTTTTTCATACTGGATGTACCTCTATAGAGCCAGTCCTTTTTCATACTAGATGTAGGCCTCTACAGAGCCAACCCTTTTTCATGTTGGATGTACTTTTACAGATCCAACCCTTTTTCATGCTGGATGTAGGTCTCTACAAAGCCAGCCCTTTTTCATACTAGATGTATGCCACTATAGAGCCAACCCTTTTTCATGCTGAATGTACTTCTACAGAGCCAACCCTTTTTCATGATGGATGTAGGTATCTACAGAACCAGTCCTTTTTCATACTAGATGTAGGCCATTACAAAGCCAACCCTTTTTCATGATGGATGTACTTCTACAGAGCCAACCCTTTTTCATGATGGATGTACTTCTACAGAGCCAACCCTTTTTCATGCTGGATGCAGGTCTCTACAGAGCCAGTCCTTTTTATATTGGATTTAGGCCATTACAAAGCCAACCCTTTTTCATGCTGGATGTACTTCTATAGATCCAACCCTTTTTCATGCTGGATGTAGGTCTCTACAGAGCCAGTCCTTTTTCATATTGGATGTAGGCCATGCCCTCTGCAGGGTCTTCCACTATAGAGCCAGTTCTTTTTCATACTGGATGTAGATCTCAACAATTATATCTGACCATGGGAGGAACAAATCCTACAACCATGTCAGAAGGGAATAGCACTTACATTTGACCATGGGAGGCCCTGCCTATCACCATGTCAGAAAGGCACAACTCTTACATATGACCATGGGAGGCACCGCTTACCACCGTGTCAAAAAGGATCAACACTTACATCTTGCCATGGGAGGTCCCGCCTACCACCATGTTAGAAGGGAACAACACTTACATCTAACCATGGGAGGAACCAATCCTACCACCATGTCAGAAAGGTTCACAGAATCATCACTTCCCCTTGGAAGGAAACTCAATCTGGAGAACACCAAGCTTCTCCCTAAAGTACTCAAACTTCACTCTGACCATTTCTAGCATAGAATCACATCAGGGATGATTACATCTAAGGATAACCTGTGAGCTTTGCCAGGACTGATTACATCTGAGGACAACCTACATGAACGTTTACATTTGAGCAACCTATGAGCTTCGCTAGGATTTTATGCTCAGCTAACCTGTCTCACCAACTATGCTAGAAATCCCTCTTTTGAGAAATATTGATCTGGATCACATACTGGATCTTGAATGCTCCTCTTCGTATCATACAAAAATGCAAGTAAGATCAATCAAATCAAATAGTAATTTTCAAAAGAAACATACTACCTCCCAAATAGTCGAGCAAGTGGAAACATATTTTGCCTTGCTTGTACTCAGCTCCATGCAGGACTTCTTCCTGCTAAACCAAGAGATCACACCTGATCTCATACTGAAGCAACACCCCGAAGTGCTCTTCCTATCAATGGAACTACTTGTCCAATCCAAATCCACATAACCTTCTAGGTGAATCTTCCGATTCACCTCATACTTGAGCCCATAATCAACTGTACCCTTCAGGTACCTCAGAATATGCTTTGCAACAATCAAGTGAACATGTCTCAATGTGTTCACAACAAAGAAAATATCCAGTCTCGTATTCATTAGGTACATCAAGGAACAAATCATCTGACAATACGTCATGTCATCAACCATCTTTGATGAAGTATCACTCAATAGCTTCAGGTTTGATGCCCTAGGTGTGGTCATGGCCTTGCAGTCCATCATCCCAAACCTCTTCAGGGTATCCACTACATACTTCCCTTGTCCCAGGGAGATTCCATCTACACTCTACCACACCTCCATGCCTAGAAACTAGTGCATCATATCCAAGTCCTTCATCTCGAACTTGATAGCAAGTCTCCTTCTTGCAACTTTAATGAGCTCCTCTTTTCTGTCAGGAATAAGTCATTGACATATAATAGGAACATCACTGGTCTTTTGCCTTCAACCTTGAAGTAAATATTGAAATATGCTTTACTCTTAGTAAAGCCTAGAGTCATTAGTAAGCTGTCCATCTTGTCTAACCTCAGGATATTCTGTAGTCACTCCCTCTGAAGCGGAGCATCATTCTCCCTCTTCCTTTCATACTGTATGCATTGAAACATTTTGTACTGGAGTGACAAGTAGCTTCCTCTACTACTAATATTCTATGTATCCATCTAGGGTCACTGGATACCAAGATACTCTATCTTGAACCTTTTCAAAATTTATTCTCGCACCCATTTGTGAGGTTGTCATCGTCTATAGGCTTTCATCTTCAACCTTGTAGCAAAAGTTAAGATATTAATCACTCTAGGTGATATTCAAGCTCCTCATGTATGTGTTATCCCATGGGTGCCTTCTGAGCTCGTGCAAGGCCTTCTTTAATTTGCACATATGATTCTGCCTGTCACGTGTTTTAACTTCCAGTGGCTGCAAATGTCTCTTCGTAGTCTATGCCTTCTTTCTGTGAGAAGCCTCGTGCTATGAATATTGCCTTGTATCCCATCATGTTTCCATATACTGCATGTTGGATCTTGTAGATCCATATGGAAGACACTATGTTCTTCCCTTAAGGTCTCGATACCGCATCCTAGACATCATTCTTCTTGAATTGGTACTCTCCTTCCCTTTCTTCTTGGCTACTTCTTCATAGCTGGAACGTTCTGCATCAATGATGTCGCTCAACAGTGTCACATTTTTGGGTACACATGATACTCCCAAAAGACCAAACACCAAGAGCATCCACTCACATAAATAGATCACAGATCAACACATCGATGTTTTGACTTGGTTAAAACCATTGAGAGGGAAACAGTCCACGGTCCCAGCCAAATAGATACTTGGAGCAATCTATTATGAAAAAGAAAGAAACTTACAAATGAGCTTCTCATAATCGATCAACTAGCCAAGGACCCTCCATGCTCTTTAAATATAGATCATGGACCAATCAGTGTTAAGCCATAGATCAATGGTAGGTATGATCTAAGAGAATTTGAACCATCAGATCACTTTATGTCTAGAACATATCGTGACCATCGGATTAGAATATTTACAAATGCATACTAATGCATACTAAAGAAACACACTTTACCTAATAGATATATTACACAAGTTGATATTAAATAACTCCTAAGTGTCTAAATATCCTAACATCCCCCCTTAAGAACAACTTGGGATAGGATTGAAGGATTCACAAAGGTGACACTATTAGAAGAAGGAAGGAGGCATTAGAGCCTATCCCCCTTTAATGACACATTCCTGAACTCCTAACATAGATCGAAGTTTAGAAAACTTCATTTTTGTAAGAGACTTGGTGAAGATCTATGCAACTTGATCATTTGTAGGGCAATAGAGCATTTCAAGAACACGATCATGAACAAGATTTATGATGAAGTGCATATGTAGCTCAATGTGTTTGCTTTGTTGATGTAGAACTAGATCTTTGGCAAGCTTGATGGAACTTTTATTGTCGCACCAAAGTGGAGTAGGCTGCTGTTGCTTGAATCCAAACTCGGATAGGATCTATCGAAGCCATAAAGCTTCCTAACTGGCATTAACTGTGGCTCAATATTCTACTTCTACTGAAGAAAGAACAAGAGCTTGTTGTTTCATACAAGCCCAAGTGACAAGTCTAGATCCCAGACTGAAAACATAACCTGTAACAGACTTTCGATCATAAGGGTCACCGACCCAATCTGAATCAGTGAAACCAACCAACAAAGGTGTCCCCCTTGTACTGTAATGAATCCCAAACTAAATTGTACCTCAAATATATCGAAGTATTCTTTTTGCTGCTTTCCAGTGACTTTCATGAGGTGTTTGAATATAACGGGAAACACGACCAACGGCAAAGGAAAGGTCAAGACGGGAATGAGTCAAGTATAAGAGACTACCAACAAGCTGACGATACAAGGTGGCATCTACTTCAAATGAAGTACAAGTGGCAGAGAGTTTGAATCCATACTGGAAGGGAGAAAGGGTTGGTTTATAATCTTCCATGTGAAACCGACGAAGAATGTCACAAGCATACTTAGACTGGGAAAGAAAGATTCCTTCTTTGGTTTGCAAGACTTGGAGACCAAGAAAATAATGCAAATGTCCTAATTCTAACATTTCAAAATTTTGCTTAAGACTGGATTTCACACGGGTTAAAAGTTTAGGGTCACTACCAATAAGGATAAGATCATCAACATAAAGAACAAGTATGATGAGATGGTTTCCTACTTTCTTGGTATATACATTGGGGTCAGAATGGCATCTAGAAAAACTAGTGTCAAGGAGAAATCTATCCATTTTGGCATACCAAGCTCTAGGATCTTGCTTAAGGCCATATAAGGATTTATTAAGGCCATAGACAAGGCTAGAGTTATTCTAAACATATCCAGGAGGTTGTTCCATGTAAATTTCCTCCTGTAAATCACCATGTAAGAAGGTATACTTGACATCCATTTGATGGACTTCCCAATTATGTAAGGCTGCAAGGGAAAGAACAAGGCGGATGGAGTTCATTTTTGGCACATGAGAAAAGGCTTCATTGTAGTCAATCCATTCAACTTGGGAAAAAACTTTGGAAACTAACCTTTCCTTAAGTCTTTCAACACTTCCATCTATTGCATACTTAGTTCTGTAGACCCATTTACATCTGACAAGTTTTCTTCCTTTTGGAAGAGGAACAAGATCCCAAGTATCGTTTTCCATTAAGGAACGATATTATTCATCCATAGCTACATCCCAATCTGGATTTCTTGAAGCTTCTGCAAAAGTTTCTGGATCATGATTCTCAGAAAATTGAGCCAAAAGAGAAGAGGCTCGTTGAAACTGAGAACATGTTCGACGTTGATCTCTAGGATCACCGACAAGATCACTAGCTGCTTCACATGTTGAACGGACCCATTGAGGAAGCATTTGTGCTGGTGCCACTAGAGGAACATGTGCAGGACGAGGTGGATTTTCATCCCCACTATCATCATCAGAAACTAGAGTTGGAAACCTGTCAAGAAAGTTGGAAGTAGAAGAAGGCACAATCACCGAATCAGGCTCACAGGCCAAAAATGGCACACCCGCCAAGTTAGGCTCGCAGGACATGATATTTTCATCAAATTTAACATCTCTTATAATGATTATATCATGAGAATGTGGCTGAAGAAGTCTATAACCTTTTACATCTTCAGAATATCCAACAAATATGCACTTTTCAATTTTAGGCTACAATGCTTTTCGTTTTTCGTCCGGAATGTGAGCCCATGCTTCACTACCAAACACACGAAAATGACTTACATCTGGTTTACGTTTACTCCATTCTTCTTCCGGTGTTATACCTTGTAAACATTTAGTGGGTGTGTGATTAACTATGTAATTTGCACAATTTATGGCCTCAGCTCAATATTAAAGACTTAGTCCCTTAGATTGGATCATATAATTGGACATTTCTTTTAAAGTACGGTTCTTCCGCTCAGATACACCATTTTGTTGTGGTGTATATGGAACAATGTGTTGTTGTTGGATTCCTTGTTCAATGCAGAAAGTAGTAAAATTTTTGTTAACATATTCTCCTCCATTGTCATATCTTAAATTAATAATTTGATGACCAGATTGTTTTTCAACAAGGGCCTTGTAGGCCAAGGACATGTTAAATACATCTCTCTTAAGTTTTAGGAAGTAAAAACAAGTGTGTCTGGAGTAGTCATCAATGAAATTTAAGAAATATTTTAAACCAGAAAAGGAAGCAGATGGAAGAGGACCACATAAGTCACTATGCACAAGATCCAAGGGAACCGAGGCATGCCAAGAGGCATGCTTGTCAAAACTGTCCTGATGATGTTTTTTGAGTACACAACCAGAACAAAAACCATCCTTGCAAGATACCATCGAAATAACAATCACCATATTTCCTTTACATAGTTGTTGCAATGAACGATAATTTAAGTGACCCACCAAATTTTGCTCAAGTTATCACTATGAGCAAAAAAAGCTGAAGGAAAAGGTGATGACCCAAAGTTGTTAAATTTGTACAACCTGGTAATATCATCAACCATTCTAGTAGCTAGGACATGTTGAGGATATTTAAAATCCTTGATTACAACTTGGTGAGGTGTAAATGTTATAGTTTTACCTTCACCAGAATGAGTGATTTGATAGACTGACAACAAATTGCAGGAAATTCTTGGAACACATAGTACATCACTAAAATGACCATTTTCTACTAGAACTGTTCCATATCCTACAACACTTAGAGAACTATCATCACCAACAAATATTTGTTTGGTGTTACATTCATGCATAGTAGAAAAGATGGATTGATACTTAGCCATATGATAAGATGCTCCAGAATCAATGATCCATTCATTTGAAGTAGAAGAAGAAGATGTAGTATAAGAGTAACCAGAAGCACACCAGTGCATGTCCATGAGAGGTATATTCTGAAGACAAATATAGGCTGATGTGGTGCTTCTTCATTACTACTTCCAAGGCTGCCATCTTCTTGAAGCACTTGGATTCATCATGATTATCTTTCCCACAAAAATTACAATGACGCTCAGTCTTGTTTCTTTTTGGCTTGGATCCTTTGTCATTTTTTAAGGAAGGAGTTGACTAAGAGGGTTTGGGACCCTTGTTTGGATTATTATTGCGAAAATTATGTTTCTTGGGAGGCTTGGACTTTTATTTATGTTGGGACAATAAGGATTTCCCAGATATATATGCATTGTTAATTATTCCAAGATGAATAAGCTTATATTGCTCTCTAATTAAGGAATCACAAAAGAATTCAAGACTAGGCTCCTGATAGCTAGCTACAGTCAATGATTCTTTCATGGAGTAAAATGTAGATACAAAAACAGAATATGCAGGTCCAAATTTGGAAAGAATATGATAAATACATTGTTTGTCTTCTTTCTTAATCTTGCATTCTTCACAAGGTACTCCCAAAAGACCGAACACTAAGAGAAACCGCTTCACATAAGAGTCTAAGAGTTTTATACTTAGATAAATAATATTGAATGCATGAAAAATCACTTGGATTCCAATAAATCAACTCATTCTCAAGTTGATGACCTCAAATTTCATTGTGTTTACCAAACATAGATTCCAACTTTTCCCAAGCTTGATCAGGTTCATCAATTCCAGATATGTGGAATCACAAATTAGTGGATATTGACATCCCAATCAATCCATGAGCTTCATCACATCTATTTGGCCATTTTATTTTCTTATCATCATTAGTGGGTGCTATTTCTTTCCTTGAGGTAATTATGAAAAGTCCCCTACTTCATAGAACATCTTCCATACCATATTTCCATGAGAAATAGTTAGAACTGGTAAGTAGAATATAACAAGGGGCGACCATACTGTAAAATAATGGCTGAAAGAATAGAAACTAACTGTCTGGATACAAAGAGCTCAAAAAATTAGGTTGTTTAAAAAAAATTGGCACTAAAAATTGATTCCGAATGATGAAGTTATGCTTGATCAAAGAAAATGTTGAAGATGTCCCCAATAATGACATGGTAGATATTAACTTGACCAACTAAAAAAAAGAAACCCCTTCTTCCCAAAATGAACCTTTGACAATCACTTACAAGAAATTTGCTTTTAAGTTAATCACTTTTGTAAAATAAGTGATGTTCACTTTTACAATAATGGTACTTTAAATAGCGCGACAATAAAAAACTTAAGTGACTCACTTTTTATTTTATTTTATTTTTAAGTGAGATGCACTTTTACAATAAAATAACTTAAAAATAGAAATTACATGCACTATTAAAAAGTAACTTAATAAGACTTTAAATCAAGACCTATTAGGAATAAAGCAACAGTGGACCAAGTGAGCAAAATTTAAAAGGTACGTAAAAGAAGGGAATGAGGAAGGTTTTTTTTTACTCTTCTCTCTCAGTTTCCGTGCTTGCTTCTTTTTCCTACAAATCACACCACAAACTGAAAAACAAAAAACAATTTTTTTTTCCATGCTTGTGGAGTTAGATCTCATTAGCTTACCCATAAATTCTATGTTTTCTCTCTGTTTCTAATTTGCCATGATCGCACAAGGTGCACGACAAAGAGCATACACAACCAAGAAAACCCTTTCCCTTTCTGTTTCTGATTCGCTGCGATTGCACAAGGTGCATGGAAAATAGCATACATAGACATGGAAGAAAAAAATCCAAGACTAAAAACAATAAAGATCTAAATAATAAAAATGATAAACATATGAGAGATTTAAAAAAAAAAACAAATCCGTCACTGTAACATTATACCTTCATATTTTTCGAAATGGGTGTTTCTGGATCAAACAGAAATGGTTTTTGATGAAATGAAAACTATTTCCCAATGGAAACGATGCTCCAGATGCAATGGAACAGATCCCACATGCCAAAAATACATAGAAAATATAGAACTAGAAACCCTTTCAAAGTTTCAGCAACACCGGTTCAAGATCTAGATCAGAAACGGAAGTGGCTCCTCATAAACTCTCTGATACCATGTTTGGGTACACATGATACTCACAAAAGACCGAACACTAAGAGAAGCTACTCACACAAACAGATCACAGATCAACACATCGATTTTTTTATGTGGTTAAAAATCTTGAGAGGGAAACAGTCCATGGCCCCAACCAAATAGCTGCTTGGAGTAGTTTATTATGCAAAAGAAAGAAAGTTACTAATGAGCTTCTCATAATTGATCAACTAGCCAAGGACCCTCCATGATATTTAAATAGAGATCATGGAACAATCGAGTGTTAAGCCACTAATCAATGGTAGGTATGATCTAAGAGAATTTGAACTGTCGGATCACTTTATGTCTAGAACATATCATGACCATCGGATTAGAATATTTACAAATGCATACTAATGCATACTAAAGAAACACACTTTACCTAACAAATATATTACACAATTTGATCTCTACTAACTCCTAAGTGTCTAAATATCCTAACATCACATAACTACACTGTGTTTGAAACCTCTTTCTTCCTTTAAAGGTATCATCATATTATTCTTCATCTTGTATTATTTCTCGAACTGTCATCACTTGTTCTCCGGAACACGTCTCATCCTTCTTTTCTTGTAGGTGATTGTACACGATCTTTCCTACAAGTCAAATGCATTATTTGTATGGTTAGAAACATTTCATAAGGCATATTCATACTGGAAAATTCTTATGCATAAAGATACAATCATGCAACTACTTTAGCTAATAAAACATTGATCCATATCTCACGGAAACTTTCTAGATGCCTTCCATCTCTACCATGACATCATTGAGATTGTCCACTAATCCAATATGTCAGCAAAGAGGCTTCATTCTAGATAAGTAACATTGGAGAATTGTATAGCACCATGGGCTACTTACCCATCACGTGCATATTAGTTTTATACTGTCATTAATGAAAACATGCATAACACATCAACTGAATATAAACAAATGCATAACCAAATAATATCATGAAATGACAATTGAATACTTATCTTTATTCGTTTCGTTGGTAGACACATTCTTGAGCCTTTAGCTTCATTATATTCTTTATTCACAACAACATCATTTCTTATCCAAATGATAATATGGATAAGAGGTTCTTCAAGAGTTGAGTACTTCGTATTCCTCATCGCTTGAGAAATCTTCTTTGGATGGTGAGAGCTTGATCTTCAGTTGCTCCAATTTTATCTTCTCTTATTATGAGTCAAGATTCTTCTTATGTGCACTCTTCCTAGAGTTTTTTGAAGGTAATCACTTCCATCTGGAACACATTCCTCGAATGAATAAATCCCATGATCCTAGGAGGCCATTCATGGTGGTTATAACCATATCTTATTCTTCTTCGATTGCTTTGTCATAGCATCGAACAATTCCTTTTGGTGTCTTCAAGGATGAAAAATGAGGGATGAGATGATCTTTAATAGAATCTGCAATGATTCTCTTATCTCTAGCCATGGCCTCATCTCCCTCTAGCTCCTAGACCTTTCTTACCGAAATACTGATCCAAGTCAATTTATTCAAGGATCACGAAGTTACTATACTTCTTTTGATTTATATTCTTCTCTTCAAAATAGGTTGGATAAGGAATCAAACATCTCTTTAGGTGTCTTTAGGGAAGAAACGTGTGGTATAAGGTGATCCTCTTGTCCTTGACCCAGTTCTTCTTGTGTAAGGATTTAGCCTCATCTCCCTCTGGAAATGGAACCTCTCCATTTATGTAGGTGTCCAATTCATTTTCTTCAAGAACTAGTGAAAACTTATACTTCCATGCTCGAAAGTTTTCAGCTTCACCAAGCTTGTCATCAAGCTGGAATGATTATTCATTTTGAAATGAGAACCTCAAATGTAAATAGCAGAAGATTAGATCTTACTGATTTGAGGTGTCCGTTGTGGTTCCGGAGCTGGCTGGTCTAGGGTTTGTTAGAGAAACCCTAATTTTCAAAACTTGGAATCTTTTAGATATTATTGGATAGAAATATGGGCCTCTTCAAGTGAGCTATATAATGTACTCATTTTCTGAAATCAGTGGAGGGAAGCTCCCGAAATAGGAAGCCATAGTTTTCCAATTTCTTCTGCAGAAATTCCTGATATTGTTTCTACGGTATCTCTGACAATACTACTTCTATATGTCTGAAATTTTCTACTAAGGTATCCTTGTCTGTCTTATTTCCAACACCATAGTTTTTATTAGAATTGGTTTCATCAATTGGGACTTATGATATTTTTCCCAAGGTGACTCCTTTCAGGACTGTTCAGCATAACAAACTTGTACAGATTTCCACATGTCATTGTTTGACGTTTGAGGTTTTAAAATTTTACCACAAAAAGTAAATTCCATGCCATAAATGGAACATTTTGAAAAATTTCATTTGGACCTTCGTAGCTCGAGATATAGAAATTCTCCCTAGGTGTCGTGTTTAGGGATGAATCTTGGAAGGGGATGGAACCATGATTTGGAGGAATCATATCTCCCTGAATATACCTAATCGAAGGCTGAATTTTTTACAATGGGTACATCAAGATTTTATCTCCAGCCTGTAAAACTTTCAGTGGTTGATACTTATTAAATATCTATATATAGCGAATGTACCCAAACTACCATTTTTAGTATTTTGGGGTTTTCTAGGCCCGGGGTCAAATTAGGGTTTGAATTTTCTGGAGTTTTACTCAACCAAAAACTTTGAACTTGGTCTCTAAACTTCAATTTTAATGAGGAGATAAATCCTATCCTGGGCTCACTCAAAAAATTCTCTTTTGTGAAAAGCCCTAATTTCCTGCAGCAATAACTGAAAATGCCTAGAATCAACTTCTACTTTGACAGAAAGATGCGCCCTTCAATGGAGATTTAGCCTAGCTTCCTTTTTCTGATGGATTGTGGAGAGAGACCCAACAAGTAAGAATCCCTACCTTCTGCAACTGCACAGTTTCTTCTTCTCAGGTTAGCTTTGATACCATGTTATATTTTTATCCATTTGACAATATGATCTTAGGATCTTATCTGAGAGAATAACATGCACAATAATCAATCATAGGACACAATATACACAAAGATTTATCCTCAGAGAAAACATAAAGGAAAAAACCCGCAACTTCCTCAGAGATAGAATGAGCACCAATGGCAGCAGTAAAACCCAAAGACAGGAAGATGATCTCCAACATCTGTTCTCTCTCTCACTTATGTGATCTCTTCTTCTCTCACATATGCGCTATAGATGGGTGAGTGTGTGTATCAAATAAAGAGGCTCAGTCTCTATTTATACTAGTTTCTGACTTGACAATTACTTACTAGGGACGACTTCTCTAGGAGATTCTAATAACCCTAGTGCCCCACAACTATGGGGACTTTGCGCCCTGATCAACAAGGAGGGTTAACCTCTATGAATTTACATGACTTAATTACATTAATGATTCTCCCAATAGGAACATCATGGACCAATGAAATACAATATATAAAATATGCAAATGAGTACGTTCTGAAGTTACAAATACATCAACATCCCCAATTCTAGATACTTGGGGTACCCTTGATTATTTTTAAAGAGATTCATCACTAAGATTTACATCTTTTATGACTTGATTTTTTTGAACGCTTTAATGATTTAAGAGGATTACAAATTTATAGCCAGTTTGATAATTTTGTTTCAGGATTTAATAACATTGTGTAATGTCCCTTTTTAATAATTTTCCTAATTTTCTCAAATTCACCAAATTTCAACTCTAGGTATATGGATACAACTGATTCCAAACTCCTCCAATTACTTTCAAACTTGGTGAGGAAGGTAATGAGGTGTGATAGGACACATTAAAACATCTACCAAACATATAATCAACTGATATACCCAACCAAGGTCTGCAATTTTCAAGGGAATAAGTTTCGGGACAAGACTAGTCAATTTGGGGAGGTGGAAATCCCACTTGGGTCCTGGAACAAATATCTTCCAAACACTGTGCAACCTCCACTACTGGTTGGTATGAGACTTTTATATGTTATAATACATTAATTAAATTATATTTTCATACTTATATGTGGTTTTTGGGTCGAGTAGGTATCTAAGAAACTCATGGCACTAGTACAAAAGCGCGGATTTTTCCACGGAGGTTTTTCACGTTTCTTACTTTTTGGTGTAAAATCCGATGTAACAGGAATGAGGTGTCACTGTATCCACACCTAGCCGTCACTGTTTCCATTCTTGGACTCTTAGACGTCACTATATCCGCACCTAAACTCTTGGACGTCGCTGTATCCACGCCTGACCGTCTCTATAGCGACGACACCGTCTTTTGTTGACTTTTTACATGGAAAAACCTTTACTCATTTTTCCATGTTCCTTGTTATATATTTGTAGTATCCATCTTCTTTTCCTACCTAATTCTTGACAAAAATGAAAATTTAAATAGGAAAAATTTAAAATAGACAAAAAAATAAATAAGATGAGTAAATTGTAAAACC
>LPNX010475490.1:602842-668446 GCA_001517045.1 Pseudotsuga menziesii
GAATTGACACTTGTGGTCTAACCAACATTTAAATAAATATACATACTTGTTTGCATACCATTTGAGAAATGGAAAATACAAACTTGCTTGACTGAAAATCATTATTTGTCTCGGGCGTGTTATTAAGAGTTGACACTTGTGGTCTAGGTTAGACCTCTTTATCTTTGGCGTTAGTGAATTTTGGGAGCTTTGTTGCATTTTTATGGCCTAGAAGCCTAGAAACCCTAAGAATTGCTATGAAGTTGCTCATGTTGGAATGTTTCTCAAACTAGGGACTCTCAATAATTATCAACCCTCGTCATGGCTATAAAAATGCATTTGGACATGGAAATAAAAGCTGCTAAATTAGATATTCTAGATAACTTGTAGGATGTATCACATCTGCCCATCGTAGGTATAGCATCCCCGTCGCTATTCCTGGGGTTTGCATTTAAATTTTTTTTTTTATACAAAGCGTGGATACAGTGACAGCCAGGCATGGATACAGAGACGACAAGGCGTGGCTATAGCGACGTCTTATTCCTGGGTTTGCATTTTTTTTTTAAAACCTTATACAGAGCGTGGATACAGCGACAGCCAGGCGTGGATACAGAGACGTCCAGGTGTGGATACAGAGACGGCCAGGCGTGGATATAGCGACGGCTTAGACATCTAACGAAATATAGAACATTGTCGCTCTTGCAATGCAAATTAGGGGTCGTCTCTATTGCGACGGAATTGTTTCCACGGAAAAAAAAACACTTAGACATGGAAATATCCATGATTTTCCATGGATATTGCCACGTTTTTCCTTGGAAAAATTGATCACTTGTACTAGTGTGGAATTTACTAGTAATTTTGAGGCTCAAACCCCCAATGGTAGATGACTCCAAATAGCTCCAAATGCTCTCAAATTGTAATAGAAGGTGTATGAATGATGTTAATACATAAAAATTGTGTTTATAGGTGTCTTTAAACCATCAAATTACTTCTTAAACTCGCTTTGGATATATGGTCAATGTATGGAGTTTTACGAACAACTTGTGGTTCAAATTCCCTAGGGGTAGATGATGAAAATGACTTTCAAAATGAGATCCATCCAACAAGAATTTATAGATGGAATTAGGGGAAATATAAATAACATAAAAATTAACTCATATGCATCACCATTCAACTTTTAATGTCTGCTATATCTCCCTTAAATCAAATGCAAAAAGACTAGTTTCAACCTTGGGGGAAATGATAGGAAATCTTCTCCAAATGCTATGAAACTCAAAAAAATGAATCCAAATTCTTATGTAATAAAAATTAAACTCACATAATACATCATTAACAGTAAATTCATCCATAAACCATCAATAGTTTACTTATACATTCGAATCCATCAACATTACATTGGTTCACAACAAGGTAGTGGGGAAATGGCATTGTTTCTTCATTGTTTAAAATTTTTACATGAAATTTTTGGTATTTATACCTGAGAGTATTATTAATTACTTCAAATAGATGCATTCCAACTCAATTTGGGAAGATATTCCAAAGAATTCCACTTGCACAACAATTCATAGTCTCCCACTTCGACCAAATCACATGTGGAAGCATATTAGCTGCTCTAAATCCATTGACCGCCCTCTTGGAGCTATTTTTATCCCTGAAATATAATATATGTTATATTTAAGACTTAATATCTGATTTGTGTAATATGTGTCATAGCATCTTCATCATTGTTGTCATAGAGCTAGGGAATCTAGTCCAAGTGTCTCACTAGTTCCAAAATGGCTCTTCCTCTTCCATGGGAGTTACTCTTCCACTCTGATTCAACCTTAATTTATTAATTCCAAGTATATTAACCTTCCAGCTCATTCCAATACCCTTGGGATTCTTATGTATTTTAAATCTAGCTTGTGTGGGTCCCACATCCTTCATTTGTCTTCATGATCAAATGCCACTTTGATTTTCCATTGTATTTATTTATTTAGCTCCTTTATTAAATATTTATTCCATTCCAATTTTCAAACATAATTTATTTTCCCCCTTATTCCAAATTCCAAATCTTCCACCCCCAACCTAGGAAACTAGTAATTTTCCTCCCAGCAATTATTTGACCCTTAGCATCCATTTGAAAAACTCTCATGAATATGGAAAATGTGATTAGGCCATTGTGACCCAATTCAAAATTTGGGACATAAAAAATCCTCCCTTCCCAATATTGCTTGTCCTCAAGCAATTTTAAACATGGTTGTTGAAGAACCTGCTTTCTATATGATTCTTTGAAGTTGCCACTGAGTTGCCCAACTTTGAGTCTTTGAGATTCCATGAATATTTTAGAGAGGAAACACCATGATTTTTGCTGCACTACTTTGATTAAAATCACTTTATTAAGTGGGGAATCCATCTCCCATACCATTTTTTTCCCAATTTTTTTAAAACCAATGGGACTAAAAACTATCCCAGGGTCCCATTGCTTGTATTGCACTCCAACAATTAAGAGTGCCCTCCAACCCATACCATTAGGAAAGAGAAGTATGGGATACCATTTTCTTGTATGCATTATTCACATCATGAGTACATAATATATATCATAAAAGTACATAATAACATAATAAAAATGTACATCAAGGAGGTGCCTCATCAAAAAATCATGAAAGTTCTTATACCTCCAAGTAAGTAGACCACCATTTTCTAAGTGCATACAAGCTTCAAGTGACCAATCAAATATGCTCCAATGACATAGGTGAGGATCCCATGTCCTATAATTCTGGTCCAAAAGGATGTGATATGCATCAAAATATTCAGCCATGTAGTCTTTCACCCAAGAAGTGAATGAAGAATCTCCACTAAAATCTGAACCAAATAATGAGCAAAACAAACAAGGAGAATTCAAATGACTCAAAGTAGTCTCACCCATACATACATGAATGAGAGAATAATAAATATATAACAAAGTATGTGTTTGGAAACAAAAATGTTCTCCAATCATAAATCTATTCACCCTAGTGTTGGATGAAGTTCTTCCAACATCAAATGAACCAAGTGTTGAGCAATAAAAACCACGAGTCTTCAAGTGACTCAAATGCATATCATAGGTGCATCCATGCAGATGTGCACCATAATAAAGTAACAAAGGATGCTGTTGAAAATGTGAATAAGAATGTTCTCCAACCATGTTATCATAAAAATTAAATCTATGAGTTCCATACTCCTCATGTGGCACCATAAAAAAGAACCCTTGCACCCATGCTTCATTGAGACTAATGTTGCAAAACATGGAATTGTAGGATGTAGGAGAATGAACTAACTCAACCAAATGATAAAAAAGTGCAGAAGTTTCATCATGGGAAGGATCCATATTGGTAGTATCATGCAGCTCCTTCAAAAGTGTGAAACCTTTGTCATATATTGGTTCCAATGTAGAGGAATCATGCTCTTCTTTAAAAATTGCATAACCTTCATCAAGAGACAATTTAAGTTCATCTTCCACCACATAAAGTGTTTGGATCTATTCAAGTTTATATTAAAACACATCAATAACATTCAAATTTCCACATCTCTCATGATCCACCATGTCATGAGAATCCTCCAAACAATCTACCATTTGACAATCTGAAACACAAGAGGAAGGACAAGTATCTTGCAACCTCTCAAGAAGTTGCTCATTTTGAATTTTGAGCTTATGAATATATTCATTATTCTTCAAGTAGGATTAATGTAACCATTCAATAATATCAATCACATTTTTTTTATGAAAAATCAAAGACATGAAATTACCTTTGATTTTGCACATTGCTCTTTGAATCTTCTCCATGTTTTCAAGGAATGATGGCTCCTCCAATGAAGAGACTCTCCAAGAAGAATCTGACACTAATGCTTGAGTGTCATGGAGTATACTAAGGGAATATTGGATATTATTTTCATTCATATTTAAGGACCCTTAAATAAAATTAGGCTCTTACAAATGAACCTCCTCATCTTCTTCCTTCTTGCTTGGACCAACTTCATGAAGCTCAAGTGGTGATGGGGAATTTGATCTTGTTTCTTCTTCAACTGCTACAAGGTATTCATTTTCTTGTTTAATGGAAGCTTGGATTGTAGAAAAAAATTTCAAAATTGATCTCTATGTCACCAAAATAGAGGTGTGAGCACCCATTAGTAGGTACTCCATAGTTCAAGCATCCATTAATAGATCCTCTTTTTTTCATTTCCAAGGTAGAATGTGTCTCGAAATGATCTTCAATATTTTCAATAGAAAATTCTTCATACTCATGTGATGTCTCTTCATATTTTTTAGAGTCACTTGGGAGTGAATTTATATCCTCTTCATGTACTACTTCTTCTAATTCACCTATTTCAGAATTAGGTGGTTCATGGGTCTCCTCCTTTTGCTCCTTCAAGCAAGTTGATGCATTTTTCCCCTTGGTTTTCTTAAGATCAATATATTTTCTCCCAAGTTGGATAGCCAAAAATTAGAATCCTTTCATAATATTCTTGGTCATTTATTAAAATATATTTTCCATGATTTTTATATGCTCCTCACCATCATATGAGTTTCCCTTTTCATCCCTAGTCATAGTTTCCTCAAAAAATTGCCTTCTTCTCCTACTTTTTTTTTCCTCTTCAACAAAAACACTTTTGGTTTCAATATCTAATGGTGGTCCCTGAAATATTTTACTCATAAATATAATACCACATAATTTTCCATGATCATTCTCTGATACCATTGTAATGTCCCTTTTTAATAATTTTCCAATGTTCTCAAATTCACCAAATTTCAACTGTAGGTATATGGATACAACTGACTCCAAACTCATCCAATTACTTTCAAAATTGGTGAGGAAGGTCATGAGGGGTGATGGGACACATTAAAAAATATATCAGACATATATTCAACTTATATACCCAACCAGGGTATGCAATTTTCAAGGGAAGAAGTTTCGGGACAAGACTAGTCAATTTGGGAGGTGGAAATCCCCCCTGGGTCCTGGAACAAATCTCTTCCAAATACTGTACAACCTCAAATAATGGTTGGTATGAAAATTATATACATTATAATAAATTAATTAAATTATATTTTCAGAGTTATATGTGGTTTTTGGGTCTATTAGGTATCCGAGAGAGTCAGGGAATTTACTAGTAGTTATGAGGCTCAAACCTCCAATGGTAGATGGCTCCAGATAGCTCCAAATGCTCTCAAATTGTACCAAAAGGTGTATGAATTATGTTAATAAATAAAAATGGTGTTTATAGGTGTATGTAACCATAAAATTAATTCTTAAACTCACTTTGGAAATCTGGTCAATGTATGGAGTTTTACGAGCAACTTGTGGTTCAAATTCCCTAGGGGTAGATGATGAAAATGAATTTCAAAATGCACTCAATACAACTAAAATTTATGTATGGAATAAGGGGAAATATAAAATAAATAAAAATTAACTAATATGCATCACCATTCAATGTTTAATGTCTACTATAGCTCCCTTAAATCAAATGCAAAAAGACTAGTTTCAACCTTGGGGGAAATGATAGGGAATCTTCTCCAAATGATATGAAACTAAACAACATGAATCCAAATTATTATGTAATGAAAATTAAACTCATATAATACATAAATAAAATTCCATTCATACATAAAACATCATTATTTTACTTATACATTCGTATCCATCAACATTACATTGGTTCACAACAAGGTAGTGGGGAAATGGCACTGTTTCTTCATTGTTTAACATTTTTACATGAAATATTTGGTATTTATACCCAATAGTATTATTAAATTGAAATAAATATAATTTAAATCATAACATAAAATAATGGGGCATTAGAATATCCCCCAGAGAGATCAATAGCTCACCAAATGCGCCTCAATCCATAAAGCAAGAATATGATGAGAAAACTTGGAATAGATGAAAGAAAAATATGATATTGAATTTTCCATGAGATGAAATATATATTTCACCTGAAACTTATTACTCCACTAAATCTCCATGAAATACCCGAATGGCCTTTCCACACACCAACTTGGATGGGAATCTTTCACCTTCGAAATTGGCCAAGGCAAGAAACTAGTCATCCACTAGCTCTCTCTCTTCACCAAAATATGCCTTAATTATTTGTTCTTGACATTTATAAAGTTTAAAATATCTATATGGGTTGAATTCCTTCCATTATATGCATTCCAACTTGATTTGGTAAGAGATTCCAAAGAATGCAACTTGTACAACAATTATTAGTCTCCCACTTCCACCAAATCTCATGTGGAAGAATATTAGCTTCCCTAAATCCATTGAGCACCCTATTGGAGATATTTTTTTCCATAACATGTCATATATGTAATATTTAATCCTTCATATCTGATTTGTTTCATATGTTTCATATCATCTTCATCATTGTTGTCATAGAGCTAGGGAATCTAGTCCAAGTGTCTCACTAGCTCCAAAATGCCTCTTCCTCTTCCACTCCCATTAGACCTTAATTGATTCATGCCAAGTATATTGACCTGCCAACTCATCCCAATACCATTGGGATTCTTATGTATTCAAAATGACAAGAGGAGGATGCCATGTGGCATAGAAAATCTAGGTTGTGTGGGTCTCTCATCCTTCATGTGTCTTAATGATCAAATTCCACTTTGATTTTCCCTTGTATTTATTTGTTTATATCCTTTATTAAATATTTATTCCATTCTAATGTTAAAACATAATTTATTTCCCCCCTTATTCCAAACCCCAAAGCTTCCACCCCCAACCTAGGAAACTAGTAATTTTCCTCCTTGGCAATTATTTGACCCTTAGCATTGATTTGACAAACTCTCATGAACATGGAAAATGCGATTAGGCCATTTTGTCCCAATGCAAAATTTGAGACATGAAACATTGTCATGGATTTCCTACTTATAATTTATCTCTTTTAATGTGTTCTTTGTGTCAAGCTATATCTTGAGTTGGTTTGAATCTTATTTTGATTGACTATTTCTTTCTTATATCATAGGAATGACAAATGATGATTTTGTGTACTTGTTTACATTATTGAGTGCTGGTTGTCATTTATTGGTTGCAATTATATGCAGTGTATAGGTTGCAAAATATTTTTTAATGTGGCAACAAGCTTGTGACTTTCCAAACAACAACCATTTAATACAACACAAAAACCCCAATATTGTTTTAGCAAATGGAGAAGTAAGCAAGGCCGCTGGTTCACGATGTAAGGGGAATGATACTATGGTGTGAAAATGGAGAACAATAAATGAATTTAGGCTTGTGACATTGGAATTATGATACAATTAATGAACTAATATTATACACATGCATCCCAAAATTCTTCATCCAAATATAAATTGATTTTATCCAAAAAATCCCAATGGTAAGGGTTTCCACACATGCCAACATATTTAGATTACATATCTAACATAAATGATGGATTAATGAAATGGATTCCATTGGAACCACAAATAAACCTCTTCTAATATTTAGGCTAACAATTCTTTCACTCAACGGAGGAGTCCCTAGGGCGATATTGCTAAAGTTTGCAATTAGGTTCAAGGTGAAATGAAGATATATCGTTAGAAAAATGGTTTTATGATTCTTAATTTAAGAGGAAAGAGTGATGAAAGGATTGGATACCAATAGATTATAAAATGGGGAAAATGTGTCAATCAAGAATAATAATGAATAGCTATATAACATTGAAGGATAGCTAGGGTTTGAGAGTCGATTCCTACCATATCAAAGAAAGGACAAATTTAGCCTAGGATATAAAAGGGAATAATTGTAGTGGTATATTCACACCAACTTAAGCATACTATTAATCAAATATGGAATCCTAGGGAATAACATAAAGATATGGAATTATACATCCTGTTTAACTATAAATACAAACAAATTTAAGCTTACAAAGTAAATAGCTTACTTACAAATCATCCCAAGCAAGAAACCATTATTGATCCAAAAATACACTATATCATTATGAATTTTTTATCATCATAGCACTAGGATCAACCATCCATAAGAACCAAGAGATATTTCATCAACTCTTTGTGGGATTTCTCCCCGAACCCAACCATGAGAAATGAATGCAGGATATGCTCTATTATATAGGAGATGAGCTTAGATTCCTTTACAAGAAAATAATAATAAATATACCAAAACCATAGATCTATCCTAGTGAGGAGTAAAAAAATTAAAATATTCCAAAAACCCCTAACAAACTATAATAATATCCATGCAATAGGGTGGTCAAAGCCACTACTACAATATCTAAAATAAGAAATTCCCACAAAGGGTGCCAATCCATCAAATGAGGGTGAATGATGGCAAGAAGAAGTCAAAACTAACCTCCAAAGGTAGAAATTAGAGAAAAAGGCTTAAAAAAGTGGTGTGCTTCCTCAAATAAGGTGAAATATCTACATGAAAAAGCTCCAAATTGCATGTGCAACAAAAAAAGGACTCAACTCTTTAAATGACAGTTATGGAATTGCTCACTTCCTCATTGTTTATCAGATTTTCTATTATAACCACTTTTCAGAAATCATGTGGTCACTTTGAATATAATTGCATTGAGATGGAACAATTTTGGATATTCTATAAAATTATGATTTATCTAGAAGCTTAGACACCCATCCAAAAATATCCCATAAAAAATGGCCTATGAGAGTGTGTAAATAACTCTCCAAATGTTGGGAATTTATCAAGGGAAAACTAATGAATGTATCCAACAAGTGAAAGAAGTTTCTTCCATACATCAAGGGGTCAAATCCTCAACCAACAAATATATCTATGTGTAGCACTCCATCAAGTGGGGAACAAACTCAACATAGGTGCAATGGAAGTCCCTATTAGAATTATTAATCCTCCCTTAGTCAAATGTCTATTAGATTAATTTAGCCTAGCTTAGGATCCTTAATTAATTGTTTGGTTCAACTAGTACAATTGGGTCCACTTGGCCTAATGGGGCCACATGTACTAGTCACTAGAGTGTGGGGAACACTTCTAGAGGTTAAATACCACTTAATGCATGTGAATGCATCAGTTTGTGTGCCTCCTAGACCAATCCCTACATTTTAGGAGCCACTAAGAGTCCCAACACCGACCTATTTCAGTTAGTTGGAGTCAGTACTAGCCAGTCTTAGTTATCAATCAATTATCTAGTGCAATCTTTGCATGGCTAATGCCTGGCTGCATGTGGAGTAGGCACCTTTTCCCACCTACCATGCTCAGTTGCACTGAGTTAACTAGCTATCATTGATTGATTGAGTTGTTGGACATCTAGGAGTTGATTTATTGGACTCCAATATTGATTGAGTCACCATGAGTTAGATGGTCAGTTAGATACAATCACATCTAGTGGATATTTCAAATCCATCGCTAATTGATTCGAATTATTTTCCTATGTAAACTATTGTAACACCAGATATTATTATTGCATATGATACTATAAATTCCTGAGCAATACTTATCCGTTTCCTGTGTGGTTTTTTTTGTTCAGTTTGTATCTTCATTCTCCATTTACTACAAACATTATTAGAACTATCTTCTTGAAGATATAAATGGAATTCAAATTATAATATGGTATCATAGCCTTCTCACGAAGGTTTCATGCTTGTTTCTCCCCATCGAACATAAGAAGCAACTGGGTTTCCACAGAAAACCCCTATGATGATTTGCTAGCTCTGGATATTTTCAAAGCAACGGAGAGGGCATGAAGGACCATGAAACCATGTTCATGTCGAGAGGAAAAGAATGATTTTAACAATACAAATGTTTTAGTGTGTTGTGCAGTGAAATTATATAGGTGCTACGTAGCTTGTGTGAAGTTTTTGTAGTCTTTCAGCCAGAGCAATTATGAATTCTCAAACTCCTGAACCACGGATCCTCACAACTTTCAATTATATTGATTGGAGGATTGATATGCAACTGTCCTTGCACAAGCAGGGATATCACAAGATCATACATGGATGGGAGCCTGAGCTCCATCATCTAGTTGAAAGGAACAAGTTTCTGAACCGTTGTGATGAAGCATTCATGTACTTATGTACTTATATATCTAGAGATCTCCTCTTCCACCTAGAAGGATTGAGGAATCCTAGAGAATCCTGGGAGAAGCTTGATAGCTTGTTTAACAAACAAGATGAGTTTTAGGGACACATTCTAGAGAATGCATTGGTATCTTACATCCTAGTAGTTTCGAGAATATTGAGCAATTCTTTACTAAATTAAAGTATTTAGTACTTCAATGCAGATAGTGCGAAATAGAGAGGAAGGATGAGTAGAATTCCCTTTCCATACTCAACAAACTAGGCCCTGAGTATTTTGTATTTTTTTCCATATTTCATTCCAACTGGGAAATCTTTCCTGATTGGAAAATTCCTTCATTAGATTCTTTTTCCGAGTCCTTGATCAAGGAGAAATACAATTTGATTCGAATGGGAGTCATCAAGACCTCCAAATATCAAGCTCTCCTAGTTACTGACTCTTCCAAAGTGCAATCAAAGGGGAAATCAAATAATAAGGAGCCAAAAGAAGCTGATTCGAAGCCTAAACATAATCAACAAACTTCTGAAGGGGCTTCCATCTCTAATTAAACTAAGAAGTTTGAAAAGAAGTTATGTCCCTATTGTGAAAAGGGGCACCATCTTGAAGATCATTGTATGAGGAAGGAACTTGATGAAATTTCAGCTCTTCTCAAGCAGCATAACATTGCTTCCCCAAGAGAAAAGAAACTTGATGAAGAACCACTGATAGAAGATACTGAAAGGTGTCATGCTTTGAAAGAAAGTATCTCTCCATCCTTAGCATACATAATATATTTTGGAGCTTCCAACCACATCTTTGCTTCGAAAGAATCCTTGTCTACCCTCTCACTATCAAATGGGACTAACATTCACATGGGTGATGATTCCCAGATTCTAGCAGAAGGAAGGGGCTCAGTTAGAATGAAGCATGGTGAGTTAAAGAATGTCTTATATGTTCCCTCCCTTGATTCTCACATGTTATCTGTTTATCAGATGACTCATACAAGATATCCCAAGAGAGTTACATTTGACTCAGAGACAGTTGAGATTATAGAAAAAACCACTATACAACTTATAGCGAAAGGTATTGCAAATCACTTTACCAAACCTTATGAGTTCTCACACTTCTTACCCGTTTCTCCTCTTGCAGCTTTATTGTCTCATGCTAACAAAAACAACAATATTTGACATGAGATATTTGGCCATCTCAATTTCAAATATTAGAATCTACTCCACAATGATAAAATGGTTGAAGGTTTTCCCTCCATCCAAACTTCCAATGGAGTGTGTTGGTTGCTTGGTAGGTAAGCATCCATAAAAGAAGTATGATGTTGGGAAGGCACATAGAGCTACCTCTATACTTTATTTGATACATAGTGATGTAGTGGGACCTATGCCAACAAAATACATTAATGGTTGCATGTACTTCCTCACCCTTATTGATGATTGTTCTAGGTACTACTGGATCTACTTTATGAAACAAAAATCAGAAGTTTTTGAGACTTTTAAAGTTTTTAAGGATATGGGTGAGAATAGTTTCAATAAGAAGATTAAGTCAATAAGATCTGATAAAGGAGGAGAGTACATCAAAGGTTATTTCCAGAGTTTATATGAATCAGAGGGGATTCGAATGGAACACTTAATTCCATACACACCACAACAGAATGGTGTGGCTCAGAGGAAGAACAAATCACTAAAAGCGATGGCAACATTTCTTCTCCATACCAAACATCCACCTCCTTGTCTTTAGGCTAAAGTAGTAAACTGTCCTTCGTATTTGTAGAATAGGGTGCCCCACAATTCAGTGGTTGGGGCCACTCCATTCGAAGCACTGCATGGGTATAAGCCCAATGTCTCTCATCTAAGAGTTTTTGGTTCCAAAGCTTGGGCCAGAATACCACTTGACAAGAGGAAGGCCTTCCAAGACCAAAGTAGTGAGTGCATTCTGCTGGGATATGCAAAAGATGCAAAATCTTACAAACTGATGGAGGTTGCAACCAGAATATGCTTCATTGAAAGAAGTGTCTAGCTCGAAGAAGATCAGCTGCATGATACTCCTCCAACAACATAAGAAGGTATAACTATTTATCCACCTATTTTTTATGATGATGATGTGCTATAGGTTTCATATTCAGATGAAGAAGATCACATTCAACATGATCCTGCTATTGATACCGAATCTCAAGAGATTCTAGATCCATATCCAGTACCTATTCCTAATCAGAAGCCTAAACCCAGATGGGCTCAAAATATTCTTGATGCAGCTGGAAGTGGTGTTGGAGATCCAAAATATAGAAGAAGAACAAGGTCCTAGTATTAGAATGAGCATGCTGCACTATCTCTCACACATTTTCTATATACAGTATGGTACAAAAAAGTTCCAGTTTGGTGCTACTTGATGATGGAAAATGATCAACTACATGGCCCACAGAAGCATAAACTTGATCATTCCCTACCTTCACCATCCAGAAGAGACAAAGATAGTCATCAGTTCAGAAGTACATTCAGAGGTCCATCAATGGACCATGTTGCTGCATAGAGCTGCAAATTTGCAGCAGTGTTTTTGCTCAAGTTATTTTTCTAAGGAGGAAGCTTCTTTCTTATAAAGATAGCTTGTAGTTTTCTATTTCCTGCTTATTTTGAGGGGGGGTTTTTCCCATGAGGTTTTCCCTTGTTTCCTCGGTTGTATTAAGCAACATTTTTTACTATCTTCTATATTGTATTTGGGTAACCTATGGTCTTGTTACCAGGTCCTATAGTTTTCCAAGTTAGGATTCAGGGGGGGTGTTAGGATTATTAATCCTCCCTTGGTCAAATGTGTATTAGATTAATTTAGCCTAACTTAGAAACCTTAATTAATTATTTGGGTCCACTAGTACAATTGGGTCCACTTGGCCTAATGGGGCCACATGTACCAGTAACTAGAGTGTGGGGAACACTGCTAGAGGTTAACTGCACTTACTACATGTGTATGCATCAGTTTGGGAGCCTCCTAGACCAATCCCTACATTTTAGGATCCCCTGGGAGTCCTGGCACCAACCTACTTCAGTTAGTTGGAGTTAGTACTAGTCAGTCTTATTTAGCTCCCAGTTACTTTCAGTTAGTTCACAATCATTTATCTAGCACAGGATTTTCATTTCTTCATGTTGAGTAGGCACCTTTTCCCACCTACCACACTCAGTTGCACTGAGTTAACTAGCTATCACTTATTGATTGAGTTGTTGTGAATATGAGAGTTGATTTATTGGACTCTGATATATATTGAGTCACCATGAGTTAGATGGTCATTTAGATACAGTCACATCCAGTGGATAGATTCAAATCCATCCCTAATTGATTCGAATTATTTTCCTATGTAAACTATTGTAACACCGGATATTATTGTTGTGAGTGATACTGTAAATTCCTGAGCAATACTTATTTGTTTCTTGTGCGGTTTGTTTTGTTCAGTTTGTATCTTCATTCTCCATTTACTACAAACATTATTAGAAATATATGCTTGAACATCTAAATGGCATTCAAATTATAATAGTCCCCATAACAACCAATCCCCAACCTCCATGTCAAATCATTAATACATGAACTAAGGAGACCATCAATAAAATATAGGACCATTCCACACAAGAAGAAGCGTCTACAATAGATAGTCAACTGACGAGGAAGGGGATGACCCATTTAAAAAGCCACTATAATTCCACCACGCATGGCATGAGAGAGAAACAAGGAGGGTGCATAAATACTAGGCCATGTAAATCTCCATCAACATGCAACCCCCTACTAAAAATGTGCTAAAAATCACATGTGTACACCTATGTAAAATGGAGGGTAGCATTTGGATCCAACTGAAGGACATTTACTCTCATTAGAGTGCATGAGAACATTAGAATCTATGAAATTTACTTGCTAGAAATGACCATCAACAAAATAAAACCAAAAACCATGTGGCGAGATGGATAACCCCAACATTCCTAAACACCACATTACATCAAAACGTTCTATCATCATCATTATTTTTAGAAGTGGATTTATAACAAAGCACAATCCATAAATTCCATAAGAACATCAATATACTATAATGCCCATACAATATATTATTCATTCTTTTACCTATCTACTCTAGAAAATGAATAAGAGCATGCTAGGTAAACCCAAATATCCAATGAATCCACCTTATAAGTTATCATATCATCCATGTTATGGCTTCTTCCCTTGTAATTGGTTATGGACCAAGATAAGACAAAACCAATCATCAAGTGAGTAAATTCCATAAAATAGGGTTGAACGTGAGCATGATGTCATAAACATGTGAAGAATCACCAATATCCTCAAACTCTTTCAAAGAATGACAAGTCTTTCCAAAATATTTTGATATTAAGGATTGGATAGGGCTTGTATACATGTCTCCATCGTGGAGTTTCCCATCAAATTTTTTAATATCATAATGAAAACCTTCAAGGATGGAGAGTGTTAACAACCAAATTTTCTCACCTGGCATGTCATTATATTTTCCATCCATATACATCATCATTAAACATCATTGGCATCGTGTTTCACCCTCATTCCATCCATATGACCTTGGGGAAGTGATAAAAACCAAAAGAGTGGATTTCAAACCTAAATTAACCAACATAGAAGGAGGTCATGGATTTTCCATTGAAATTAGGTACCTAGGTCCCAACATTTCCCCCAAAAGGTGCGATATGGTCCCAAAACTTTATTTTTGTAATAAAATTGTCATTTCCCTCCTTGCTCATAAAGAAGGGACAAAAGTGGACAGAAACATTGACGTGGTCCAAGTTAGTTAACTAATATAGGGACCAAAAACCTAATTTATCCACTAAGAAATCAAGGAAATGAAGGATGTTAAAATTTATTCTAGATCCATCTCTTGTCCACACTTGTGCCTATAAAAAATCCCTGAAGGTACCTCATTTTATATATACAATTTCCATCTCTCACTCAAGCCCTTATGCTACCAAGATTCTCCCTGAACTAAAAGAAATCCACATCTTACCTTCTAATTCACCTAAAGGAGATTACCATTGTGATAGTTGGCCCAGAAGTTACAAGATCATGAAGGATACAAATGAACCTTCCATTGGAAAATTGTAGTGGCATATATTCTTCTTCACTATATCAAGGTGAACATCTACATTGTAATACTCCTTTGTGATAATATCAAACATTCTTTGATTCATCTATGCATTATCTTGGGACTCTTTGTGTGTGATGTTATTAAAGGATGGGTATATCTTGTTAGTTTAGTTTAGTTATTTTATGTTTCCTCATTCTGAATCTATACCAAAGTTGCACAACCCTTTGGTATGTTCCCTTTTGTATGCGTGGGTAATTATTAACAATACACATATTTTGGTGACCATACTAGGGAAGATCTATAGTATCCCTTTTGGTTGTGTTAGATTTCATTTTCCTACCGCCTTTTGAGTGTTTTATTGCTTTGATCTATATATTTTTGCTGTTATTTTTCTATCGTTAGATTGAATAGTAGGTTCCTTGGCTGAAACCCTATCTTTTCAGCCACAACTGAAAGCATATTCATCAGTTTTTGCAGCTTAGATTCTAATTCATGGATTTTTAGCCAAATCCCATGACCTGAGTCATTTTATTTTCTTCAAAATATTCTTCAAAATCCATGACCTATTTCAAACCCCTATTTTTTCACAATTTTGAATCTGGTTCCTCCTTTGCCTTTACCTAGTTTGGTTCAGTTTTCTATTTTGGGTCTGTTTATGGTTTCACTTTGACTATTTTAGATTGATTTTCTGCTATAGTGGTTGTTTACTTATCCTTTTAGATGTTGTAGGTGAATAAGAGATCCATATATCTTAGTATTTTCTACCTTTAGGATTCTTTTGGGGTTTGTTTTCAATGACATTTTTTCATTTTCAGCAAGATTCTTTATCAGATATGCTTGATAGTTTATTGTTGGGTTTATCTAGAGAACCTGGTTTTCTAGTTTGGATCCTTTTCTCTTTTCTTTATAGAACCATACCTTGATTAACTATATTGTTTTCATGCTTACTTGGACTTGTGAGTGGCTTGATTGTGATCATTTACAATGAGATATTATAGATTTATTTCAAGAAAAACATCATTTAGTTTAGTATTGATATTATCTTGTTTTTCTTTTCAGGATTGTACAAGTATTTAGATTTCTTTATCATTTACATTTGATAGTTGTACAAAACACTCGTGCACACACTCTCACACCTTAATTCAAGCATCACTTGGTTCATGACCTTATGTGGAGCCTAAAAATCAACCCTAATATAAACACACTAAATTCCTCACTTGAGGGACAAAAATAATTTTGTAGTTAGTTTAGGAATTTGAGGATATGCATACAAACAACCCCCCTAGTCACTATACATACGAGACTTAGAGTTTGAATCAGGAGACACAATACATAGGAGACACAATTCTCTAGTACTATCGGACATAGTTCAGGCCAATTTATGGGTGGGCCCATCCTTACATGGTGATATGTGGAAATACTTAAACCAAATGGTTGAGTAGTGCACCTTCCCCATTCATTACTAAATATAATTTATATTTTTGGATTTGGGATGAATTTTTAGATAACTTATCTAATGTGTCCATGAAAGAGGTAACTTAGTATCCATTATATTAGGAAGTACCCAGAGGTGACCCCTTAGGTGGGGGGTTACCTGGAGTATATAACAATTGACATAGAGACTCTCTACAACTGTTCCATTTGATCATCATTATTTGGACTTGATATGAATTGAGGCCCCTACTTGTGTCTCATGTTTGGAATACTTGAATCATCTTTCTACTTTTTTTCTTCAGATGGAACTTGAGACCCCCATCGTTTAAAATATTTGAAAGATGATTTTTTTTAACTTTTAATTTTCTTATTATAGATATCTTGTAGGGATAATGGGTCTTTTATTTATATAGGGTATGGTTTTCATTATTTATTCTCTTTGTTAGATTAGATCACTTGTTGCATTCATGTTTCATTTGTTGTTTGATTCCGCACCATTTACAAAGTTGATAATATATGATCGGATAATTGTTTACATTAGCCTTGTTTTAGATCTAATTTGTTGGATCAATCATCTTGGATACCATCACATATATCCCTCGAGGTACTCTTGAATTATTCTTGGGTCGACCCCTTTTGTATGGTTTGTTAGGATGCACCATTGGCTCTGTGAGATGAATTCCAATTTGACATATTTCAGATTCACAAGATTAATCTTAAGAATCATCCGATTATGAATCCTTATAGTGAGGATCACCTTCGCCTCCCCATACGACTAACACCATGGTTGGTACTATTTTGACTTCCATAGGAATTCATGGTACTTGAAGAGTTCCTTCTTTTGGTGGCGAAAGAATCCCTCTCTTCGATGGAGGACACTTCAGTGGTGGTCCCATCAGTAGAGCTACGACCAACACCATTTCCCCCCTCTACCTCATACCCTACTTTGAGTCCTTTGTTAATGGATATTCTCAACATTCTAGGTTTGGAGAGACTAACCAATGATCCCATCAATGATAATCCTGGGTAGGCATGGGATGCCATGGTTGACACTATTCCCACTTACACATGAATTCATGGTACTAGAAGTGTTCCTTCTTTCGATGGAAAAATCATCCCTCTCTTCAGTGGAGGAAACATCAGTGGTGGTCCCATCGATAGAGCTACAACCAACACCATTGTTTACCCCTCTACCTCATACCCTAAATTGATTATTTTGTTCATGGATAATCTAAACATTATAGGTTTGGAGAGAATAACCAATCATCCCACCAATCATGATCTTGCATGGCCTCCCACGCCTACCAAACTCCTCTTAGACATCCATAAGTTCAAAGGGAAGGCACGAGTGGACCCTCAAAAACACATGTCCTTCCAAATATGGTGGTCCTCCAATAGCATCATAGATGATTCCATTCGATTATGTTTGTTCCAAAAGACCTTGAATGGTGTCACTACCAAGTGGTAAATCAAGAAAATCCATGGGATGCATCCCAACTTTTCATCCTTGGACTCCACTTTCTTCACATCATTCCAGCTATCGGTCCATTATGACGAGGGAGTTGAGATCCTTTTTTCATGTTTTCAGACCTCTTTGACCCATATCATGGATCATATCCATGATTGGCACTAAACCAAGAGTCTTTGTAAGATTAAGTTCGATAACCTATCTTCTTAGACTGGTTCCTTAAATCTCTCCTCCCTAGTATAGCCAACGACATGGCCTCTAAATGCCACAAACCAAAGAAGAATCCATTCTTAAAGCTCAATATTACAACCTTATTTATGCACAATCCGGTTACATATATATGATCATTCTTGATGCCCCTATAGGGGACTCCTATCAAAAGGATCCTTCGAGGGAAACCCATGCCACAAATAGATTTCTTAGTGTTGTTACATCTCATTCAAATTAATATTTTCATTACCCTCCCCCTTCAAGTGGTTATGCATATGGTAATTCCATGAGCATTTAGTGTCATCGTCATGGCCCTTCCCTTTATCCATACTATATCGCTAATCACTCTCGCTCATCCTCACATGCAGGAATGAAAAACTCCTATTCGTCTCCTCCTTTGGCCCCTCATATTCATGGACACTTGTGTAGTGGGACCATGTGTGGAATTGCTTCTACTTGTTATGTGCATCCTTTAGAAATAAACCCTTGGGTCAAATCATGAATATGGGTGTCTATTCCATGCGAATAATTTTTTCGAATTCATATTCTGTAATATTTTGACCGAACTAACTTTCGGCCGAAAAAATAGTTCGACTGAAAGTTACTTTTAATGGATACCGTTAACGTTAAAGTTATAAAGAACTAACTTTCTAACTTTCTAAATTTAAAATTAATGGTATCCGTTAAAAGTAACTTTCGGCCGAAATAATTGTTTGGCTGAAAACCTGTAAATTTTCAGAAATGGAATTGCATTTTAGTTTTTACTCTTCTTACAATTTAGGATAGATTAGATCATATCAAATACTTACAATTTCTCTTCACAAATAATGCCATTAGTTGCATAATTCAATCTACTTTCTATAGATGTGAATTTTGTTGAATTTGGTGTGATCCACTAATTTTATTTATTATGTTCCTTAGAAGGTATCTGGATTGCTTTAAAATTTAATAGAATTCATTGAAATGAAAATTCAATAACTTCTTAAAGACACAATTAAAAAATTGGAAAAATCATGGTGCCCAATATTGATGTGTTGTCTTCAAAAGGGTACTTTTAGTTTTTTTTTTAAATTGGAAATTAGGGAATATGTTGTGTCAAACTAAACATGTCAGTTTTATGCTAGTTTTTTAGATTGGTCCACTTCAAAAAATTCTAATAATTATTGCATGCGGCTGTTGGATAGAAACTTATAGACATAATTTAGTGCAATCTGTCTAGATCATCATAACATATTTTGTTTTTAATGAACAATAGTTGAATAATGAATAAAATGGTGTCAAAAAACATGCTTATTTATCATAATTTCATTAATTAATAACATACTATCAAACACTTGCAAAAATGACATATCAAATGCCAATAAAAAAAATCCAAAAAATAACCAATAGAAAGCTAACACAATTCTCTACAACTTTTGTTTTTACTACAAAATGAAATTCTATATACAAATCTAATTTTTCTTTGTTGGAAGTTGACAAACTTGGAAAAACAACACTGGCATTCTCATAACCCCCCCCCAAAATAAACACCCAGACTCATGATTTCACCCCCTTACTATGTTTTTACTGGCCCAATGTAATCCCCTCTATTACAGCCACACCTTGTGGCTCCTCCTTTTCCTCATGGGAAAGTTTACGCTCAACATAATACACCTTTCCAAATTGCTTCCAATAACCAACAATCACAGTCCAACAACTACAAAAATAAGAAAAAGGGGAATAACAAAGTCAATAACCAACAAGATTAAGGTGGGGGCCAACCCCATAACCCTCTTAATGACACTTAAGGAAATATAAACCCCTAAAAATAATGATCCTAATAAACTCACATGAAAGTTAAGAACCCTTAGTTATGGACTAACCATCCATGTTCCTTTTGTAGTGTTTATGGACACTACACTCACCATTTCTCCCATCTGGATAAATCTCACCAATTGTGGAATGAGACCAACACATGTAAAGTAGCTAATTCCCCACAAGCTCTACCAAATCCTTCTCCACCACTTCCAACCCAATAACAAATGATGGTTCTACAAAAGTCCTCCCCAATACAAGGGGTGGTCACAACACAACCTATGGAACCTTATCCATATCTACTATCATCTTCTGGTCATCTGCATGATCCTTTTGTCTAACATATCCTCATGGTGTATGCTGATATCAACCTTCAGACTAGATGTAACCAATATGGTTCAACTACTGATGCCTCTCATTTTGATAAAGGGAAATACTCCGAACAAGTCGAAGAAACTTTGCACCTACCTCACATGTTTGAGGACGGTGTTCCCAAGATACCTTTGCATGATGTGGTGAGTAAACCCAATGCTCATGTAACCTCTAATTATAGCATTATGGATTACTTGGCATAGTCCCCTACTTCCATATCTACATTAGAGGTTCTTCAAAACTGTACTACATAGCGCAAAGCATTATTGTATTCTTTAGGTGTACTTGATCCTTTCGATAATTTCCTAATGGAATTTAATATTGATTAAGAGGAGTTGTAGATTCCCTTTTTTGTAGCCTTTCAAATTTATGTAACCATCAATAACTTGGTTATTTATTGGTGTATCATTGATGAAGGTTCCTCCAACTACATTATAATTACCCATGTCTGGTAAAATCTCAGTTCCCATAAACCTATGCCACCCTTATGACGTTGCACACCTATGATGGTCATGTTTGTCAACTACAAGGTATCCTTTAGAATGTTCCCATATAGTTATCCAAGAAAATAGTATTGATTGAATAAAGGTTGGGAATGCCTAGTTAGATTATAACCTACTCCTAGGGCATAGCTACATGTAGGCTATACAAGTAATTTACTATATGGTGTTTAGGGTTATGATATACCCACGTGATATGAATATTGTAAAACTGGATCAATTGACTTATTATGATCCCAAGTGGGCAAATTTTCTAGATAACATCCTACCTATGGTTGACAACAACTTTGGAAGATTATCCATCTCTTCATTTATGAGTGTTAGTTTGGGCATATTTCAGGATGCTTCTTTGGTTGGGTGTTTTCAGGCCTTTCCTCCACCACCCCCAAAGGTGGAGATATCAGAGTTTTGCACTCTCACCCATGAGAACTCTACTTCCCAACCTCAACCTATAGCACCTCCCTAATTAGGTGCTAGGGAGAAAATGGGGAGATACACCTATTTATGAGATCCTCTCTCTATTTGCACCTTTTGAAATAGCGAGTATGAGCATAATGGATACACTCAATTTCCTAGGTTTGATGTTAGTCCTTCCTATTTGGTACCTTCATCCACCAAACCTACCCTCCACACTCGAGATTGTCTTGAATCCTTTAAAATTGATCAGTAATTCCAATGACCCACCTCCTGGAGTCACAAAGGAAGCCCCACCCAACACCCAACCTCCTCCCAATAAGAATGTTGGGGGAAGAGACAAGAATGCAGTTATGCATGCCAATTTGAACCAAACCATGTATATACATATTAATTCCATGACATAAGTGCCACTTCCTTGTGCCATGTGTGATGTCTTTGGTCACACCACCCAATAGTGTCAGGAGTTTCCCATATTAAGTACACACCTAGATATGATAGAGGAAAATATCAATGAGAACACTTTGGGTTTCCATCTATTTGACACTCCCAAACAATGCAACAAGTCCTTATGCACCAACCCACCCCAAGCAATGTGTGCTCTTTATGGTCACTATTCACATCATTGTACCAAGATCCCCCGATTTTAGTCTATGTTGGATGATTTGTGTTGAGTATGATTATATTCCTATGTCACTACCATTAAGTAAATACTTGCTCCTACATCATATTAATATGGGATGACCAACACATATTATAACCTCTAGTGAGGATTCCTCGTCATCTCATACCACAGTAATTGTGTCAACATACACATATCCCTTTGATATATCTATCAGATCCTTTCAAAGTGATGAAGAGATTCTTCAATCCCTTATGGAACTAGAATTCGCATGGAATGACATGCAACATCGTGCATGCTTAATTCCATAGGAACACAATATACTTTATCCCTAATGGCAACATTGAATGGTTAAAAACTATGATCCTATCCCTAGATGATTTTGAAGAAGGTAATATGGCCAATGTTTCTCCCACCATTTAGGAGGACATTTCGGTTAAACTAGGTGGCATCGATAACATTCTCTTAGGTTCTTCTTGTAGTCCCAAATAGATTTCCTCATATAAGTATTTCGTTCAAGATTTTCGTGACGTCTTCACTTGATCCTATGCTAAAATTCTAGGGCTTGAACCTACCATTGTTGAAAACCACATTGATACATGACCATAGGTTTCACTAGTGCGCCAAAATAAGAGACCTATTAACACTTTGAAAGCACCATCCATTGAAGCAGAGATTGACAAGTATGTAAAGAAGGATTCATTTGTCTAATTATGTATATGACATGGGTATCCACCCCCATTCTAGTAAAAAATTCAAGGTACCATACATGCTTGTATTAACTTCCAAGATATGAATATGGCATGTACAAAATACAATTATCCCACCCCCTTCATTGACCAGGTTATCAATTGTTGTGCTGGGAATGAGCTTCTTTCCTTCATGGATGGATTCTCATGGTGTAAACATTTTCATATCCACCAACAAGACCTGTATAAAACCACATTCACCACACCATGGGGAACCTTCACCTACATGTTGATGTAATTGTAACTTCAGAATGTATTCATTCGCATATCTTATGTATTGTACCCCGATGTTTATTCCGGGATGTGTCTGTAATGTAATTGAGTCATGTCATACCTTGATGTTTATTCTGGGAAGTTTCTATAATATAAAAGTCATGTCAAGTCATTGTGGGTAAGCCTCCTATTGGTCGGGGGTTAAATTCCCCACAGTTATGGGGCCCTAGGGTTATTAGAATATCCTAGAGAAGTCAACCCTAGGTGAGTCATTGTAAGTTGGGTCAATAGTCCCCACCATTGTGCTAAGGATAAACCTCCTTGTTGGTCGGAGGAGGCAAAGTCCCCGCAAGTTGTGGGGCACTAGGGTTATTAGACACTCCTAGAGATGTCAGCTCTAGTAAGTAATTGTTAAGTGAGGCTGACATGTTCAAGTGAAAGAAAGAATATAAATAGAGAGTGAGCCTCTCTATTTATCATACACACACTCACTCATTGGGGCACATGAGTGAGAGGAGAAGTTGCTGGGACAAGAGAGAGACTACTGCTGTCGGGAGATCATCTTTATGTTTTCAGGTTTTACTTTTGGTGCTGATTCTATCTCTGAGGAAGTTGTGGGTTTTTATCCTTTATGGTTTCCTCGAGGAAAATTATTTGTGTCTCTTGTCTCTTGTGTTTTATTGCTGTGCATGTTATTCTCTCGGTTAAAGATCCTAAGATCATAATGCTAGCTTGAAGATAAAAATCTAACATGGTATCAAAGCTAACCTGAGAAGAAGACATTGTGCAGCTGTAGAAGATAGGTATTCTTACTTATTTGGTTTCTCTCCACAATCTATCAACAAAAGTATGCTAGGCTGACTCTCCATTGAAGGGCGCATCTTTTTGTCGAAGCAGAATTCGATTCCGAGCATTTTCAGTTTTGGTGTAGAAAATTAGGGCTTCTTACAGAAGAGAAATTTTTGGGTGAGCCTGGCGCATCAAAATAAAATTTTAGAGACCTGGATCAAGAATTTTGGTTGGGTGAAACTCCAGGAAAGTCAAACCCTAGTTTGACCTTGAGCTAGAAAAACCCTAAATACTAAAAATGCTAAGTTTTGGTACATTTTCTATATATAGAGATTGGCGATGGATCAGGAGCTGAGAATTGCATAGGACGAATATAAAATCCTGATATACATTGTGGCAAAACTTCAGCCTCATATTCATTGTATTCTGGGAGATATGATCCCTCCACGTTAGGGTTCCAGCCTCTTCCAGAATTCATCCCTAAATAGGACACCTGGGGAGAATTGCTATATCTTGGGCTAAAAAGGTCCAAATGAAATTTATGAAGATGTTCCAGAAAGGGAACAGAATGTATGTTCCCTGGTCTAAAATTCAGACTCATAATATGAACCAGTAACACGTGGAAGTCCATACAACTTCACTATTATAAACATTCATGTAACAGGTCACCTTGGGAAAATGACCATAAGTCCCAATTTGTGAAACTAATTATGATGAAACTTGTGGTGTTGAAATAGGGACATGCGAGGATACCTCAATGAGACATTTCAGACATAGAGGAGTATTAATTTTGTATATATTGCAGAAACAGCAACAAGAATTTCTGCAGAAGAATTTGGAAAACTAGGGCTTCCTGTTCTGGGAGCTTCCCTCCATTGTTTTCAGAAAAAGGAGTACATTAGACATCTCACCTTGAAGAGATATATATTTCTATCCAATAAGATCTGAAAGATTCCAAGTTTTTAAAATTAGGGTTTCTATGACAAACCCTAGATCAGCTAGCTCCGGAACCAGGACGAACACCTCAAATCGGCAAGATCTAATCTTTTGCTATTTTCATTTGAGGTTCTCATGTCAAAGTGATCTATCACATTAGCTTGATGATAATCTTGGTGAAGTGGACAACTTCCAAGCATGGAAGTATTTAATCTCTCTAAAGAAAATGAATTGGACACCTACATGAGTAAAGAGGTTCCAGTTCCAGAGGGAGATAAGGCTAAAATCCTTACACAAGAAGAACTTGGTCAAGGCCAAGAAGATCATTATTGATTCAATCATGGATCAACTTGTATCACAAGTGTCTTCCCTATAGACATCAAAGATGTTTGATTTCTTGACCAAGATATTTAAAGGGAAGAACATAATTCAGAATATGACCTTAAGAAACCAGTTGAAGAATGTGAAGTCCAGAATGCAGAGACCATACAGTCATACTTTAAAAGGGTCTCTCAAATCAGAGAACAACTTGAAGCGGTAAAAGAAGAAGTGAAGAATGTAGAAGTGGTGATAGACACCTTGAATGGCCTCCCAAGATCATGGGATTCATTCATTTGAAGAATGTGTGCTAGAAGGAAGTGATTACTTTCAATAGACTCTGGGAAGAGCACACACAAGAACAATCTCAACTAATAATAAGAGAAAAGAAGATGGGAGCAACTGAAGATCAAGATCTCACCATCCAAAGAAGATCCCTCAAGCGATGAGGAATATGAAGAACTCAACTCTTGAAGAATCTCTTATCCACCTTAGCAGTTGGATAAGAAATGATGATATTATGAATGAAGAAGACGATGAAGCTGAAGGCTCAAGAAAAAGTCTAACCACGAAACAAATAAACATAAGTATTCAATTTTCATTTCATGATATTGTTTTGTTATGCATTTGTTTATATTCAGTTAATGTATTATGCATGATAGAATGTTTGCATTAATGACAGTATACTACTAATATGCATGTGATGGGTAAGTATCTCATGGTGCTATACAACTCTCCATTGCTACTTATCTAGAATGAAACCTCTTTGCTGACATATTGGATTAGTGCACAATCTCAATGTTGTCTTGGTAGGGATGGAAGACATCTAGAAAAGTTTCCGTGAGATATGGATGAATGTTGTATTGGCTAAAGTAGTTGCATGATCATATATTTATACATAAGAATTTGCCAGTATGAATATTCCTTATGAAATGTTTCTAACCATACAAATGCATTTCAATTGTAGGAAAGATCGCATACATAATCGCCTACAAGCAAAGAAGGATGAGAGTTGTTCCGAAGAACAAGTGACGCCAGATCAAGGTGAAGAATAATATGACGAATGTAGTGACATCATTGATGCAAAACCTTCCAGCTATGAAGAAGTTCAAGAAGAATGATGTCTAGGATGTATTATTGACACGTGAAGGGAAATTTGTAGTTCCATTATGCAGTAGAAGGAAACATCGTAGGATACAAGGAAATATTTGAAGAGACATTTGCAGCCAGTGGGAGTTGAGACACATGATAGGAAGAATCATGTGTGCAAATGAAATAAGGCCTTGTATGAGTTCAGAAGACACCCATGGGATAACACATACATGATGAGCTTGATGAAGATATAAATATATGCTACAAGGTTGATAGAGGATGACAAGCTCACAGATGGGTGTGAGAAGAAATTTTGAAAAAATTTCAAGATAGAGGATCTTGGTATCCAGTGTCACTCCAGTACAGAATGTTTCAATGCATAGAGTACAGAAGACAGAGGGAGTATGATGATTTAGAGGGAGTGACTGTAGAAGATCCTGAGGTTCAACATGGTACAATAGGATGGATATATTATTGATGACTCTAGGCTTCACTGATAGTAAAGCGGATTCCAACCCTTTCTTCAAGGTTGAAGGCAGAAGACCAGTGATACTCTTGTTATGTGTCGATGCACTATTTTCTAGGCATGGAGGTGTGGAAAAGGGAAGTATCTAGTAGAGATCTTGAAGAGTTTCAGGATGATGGACTGCAATGCCATGATCACACCTATAGAATCGAACATGAAGCTATTGAGTGATGCTTCATCAGAGATAGTTGATGCTATGATGTATTGTCAGATGATTGGGTCCTTGAGGTACCTAACAAATGTGATACCAGATACTTTCTTTGTTGTGAACACATTGAGACATGTTCACTTGATGGTTGCAAAGGGTACAGTTGAGTATGAGCTCAAGTATGATACGAATCAAAAGATTAACCTGGAAGGTTATGTTGATTTAGAATGGGCAGGGCCATCGATAGAAAGAACACTTCAGAGTGTTGCTTCAGTATGGGATCATGTGTGATCTCTTGGTTTAGCAGGAAGTAATCCTATGTGGCACTGAGTACAGCTGAAGCAGAGTTTGTCACAGCTTGTTCAGCTAGTTGTGAAGCAATATGGCTGTGGAAGCTACTGTATGATTTAGTTGATCTCCAGATGGATGCTACTTGTATACATTGTGACAACTAGAGTTGCGTGAAGTTGTCAGACAAGTCAAAGCATATCGAGATCAAGTATTACTATATCAGGGATATGGTACAGAGGGGAGCAATGAAGCTCTAGTATGTTGCAATGGAGGAATAGATAGCTGATGTGTTGATGAAGCCATTGGCTAAGGTGAAGTTCAAGTACTTCAAGGAGAAGCTTGGTGTTCTCTAGATCGAGGTTTCCTCCAAGGGAAAATGATGAGACCCATAGCCATTCTGACGAGTAGGTCATATGTAAGGGCTGAGCCATTCTATCATGGTGAGAGGATTGGTTCCTTCCATGTTAGATATGAGTGCTGAATTCCATTCTTGGAATGGAGGTACCTGGTTAGTTACCAGGAACACTCAGTCTGGGATTGAGAGAGCCATTATGACGAGCAGGTCAGATATAAGGGCTGGGCCATTCTATCATGGTTAAAGGATTAGGTTCCTCCCATGTCAGATGTGAATGCTGACCATTATGTCGAGTAGGACAGCTATAAGGGAAACTGCCATTCTCCTAGAGAATGGAGGCACCTAGTCAGTTACTAGGTAGCTCAGTCTAGGACTAGGGGCCATTCTGATATGACTATAGGATTGGTTCCTATAGGATCATATGTGAGTGCATGCCTTTTCAAACATGCATGTTGGATTGGTTCCTCGCATGTGTCGAATGTAAGTTCAGAGTCTTTCTTCAATCATTGGTTGATTAGATATAAGTGACGAGCCTTTCTTTGATCATTGGTTGATTATATATAAGTGCTGTGCCTTTCTTCAATCAATGGTTGATCAGATGTAAGTGCAATTTCCTTTCTTCTATCATTGGTTGATCAGATGTAAGTGTAGAGCCTTTTGGCATGGAGGATTGGTTCCTCGCATGGCCAAGTGTAAGTGTTGGGCCATTCTGATCATTGGTTGAACGGATGTGAGTGCTGGGCCTTTCTGATGTGATTATAGGATTGGTTCCTATATGATCAGATGTGAGTGCTGGGCATGCCTTTCTGATGAGTAGGTTAGATGTAAGTGTTGGGCGGGCCATTCTGACGAGTAGGCCATTCTGACGAGTAGGTCAGATATAAGCACTGAAGAAGACCTACATGGTGGCTAGGCCTACAACCAACATGAAAGAAGGCTGGCTCTGTAGAACTTCCTATGACAAGAAGAATCATGAGATAACACATATGATGATGACCCGTGATGATCTAGATCGAGAAATGATCCAGATCCAGCAGTGATGATCCATATCGAGTGATGATCCAGATCCAGTGATGATGTCCAATGACAATCCAAATCAAGTGATGATCCAGATCCAGTGATGATCCAGATCGAGTGATGATCCAGATCCAGTGATGATGATCCAAATCGAGTGATGATCCAGATCCAGTGATGATGATCCATATCGAGTGATGATACAGATCTAGATGAAGATGAATTAAAGATGAATATGACTTAAAGATGAAGATTAATTGAAGATGAATATGACTTGAAGATGCAGATGATGGGATGATCCAGAGAAGAAGACCAGTGCTGATAAATTGTGTCGAAAGAATACCTTCCTAGTTAAGAGGGAGTGTTGATGTAATTGTAACTTTGGAATGTATTCATCCATATATCTTATGTATTGTACCCTGATGTTTATTCGGGATGTGTATGTAATGTAATTGAGTCATGTAATACCCCAATGTTTATTCCAGGAAGTTTCTATAATACAAAAGTCATGTCAATTCATTATGGGTAACCCTCCTATTGGTCAAGGTTTAAAGTCCCCACAGTTATGGGGCCCTAGGGTTATTAGAATATGCTAGAGAAGTTGACCCTAGGTGAGTCATTGTAAGTCATGGAAATAGTCCCCACCATTATGTTAACGATAAACCTCCTTGTTGGTTGGAGGAGGCAAAGTCCCCATAAGTTGTGGGGCATTAGGGTTATTAGAAACTCCTAGAGATGTCTGCTCTAGTAAGTAATTGTTAAGTGAGGCTGACATGTTGGAGTGGGTTTAAAGTGAACGAAAGAATATAAATAGAGAGTGAGCCTCTCTATTTATCATACACACACTCACTCATTGGGGCGCATGAGTGAGAGGAGATGTTGTTGGGATAAGAGAGAGACTATTGCTGTCGGGAGATCATCTTTATGTTTTCAGGTTTTACTTTTGGTGTTGATTCTATCTCTGAGGAAGTTGCGGGGCTTTCTCCTTTATGGTTTCCCCGAGGAAAATTCTTTGTGTCTCTTGTCTCTTGTGTTTTATTGCTGTGCATGTTATTCTCTTAGTTAAAGATTCTAAGATCATAATGCTAGCTCGAAGATAAAAATATAACACTACATAGTCATTCCTTTTTGGCTCAAGAAAGTTGGAGCCAAATTCTAGTGTTCCATTGTGGAAATTAAGGCCAGCAATAGATTAATTTTACTCACAACAATTATCAATTGATCATGCAAAATTGCTCACAAAAGAGACTGAATATGGAGCTGTAACACTAAATTGTATAAACTGAGTGTACAATAGCCAACCCTATAATAACATAGGTTTCTGAATAAATAGAATACATCAAGAAATTGAATGCATGAGGAGGCATCCAAATCTAGCATAAAGCAGGCTTACCAAAAATAAGCAAATCCCCCATAGGTGTAAAAAGCTGATCCCAAATCTGTCATGGAGCTCACGAATTGGAAAAAAGGAATAGGCAAGCTAAAGAGTGGTGGAATGACAGATCATACATGCTTTTACATGGAGAAAAGAGAGGAGGATGTGTAGGACAAAAAACAAGTCCACCTCACCTAGTCTAGCTTTTCCTTTTGCCTTAAAACATTGAAAAAGCAGGCAATAAAGCAAAAAAAACAAAGGGGTTCCTAGGAGGCCATGAATAAAGTAGAATTGATTCCTTTAGCTCTCCCATGTGCTCCATGAGTCAAATATGGCAAGTTTTACCATTATGGATAGGAAAATAGCAACTTGCACAAGGTGGGACACATGAACTAGGCAAATAAGACAAAAATAATGGAATTAATGTCTAAGTGTGTTAAACTATGGGTTGATTATTCTAACACCCCCCCTTAAGCCTGAATTATGAGTAATATATTAGAAAAATTATAGGGCCTAGCAACAAGGCTTAGTCACCCTTTACATACTGCAAATCCATTTAAACAAGGAAAGAGGCAAAACCAACTTGGGAAAATCCTCCCTTAAACATGGACTGTAAAACAAAATTGTAGAATCTTGTCTTCACTCATGTTTTCATAGCATGATCAGCAATCCCTAGCAGTGATTTGAGATTGCTGAAGGTATTCTCACAAAATGCTTTGGTGAAGATATCAACTACTTGTTCTGAAGATGAACAGAAGAGTAGGTGAATGGTGCCATCATGCACAAGTTCTCTGATGTAGTGCATATGGATCTCAATGTGTCTGGTTCTCTGCTTCTAAACTGGATCCTTGCAGATTCAAATGGTACTCTGGTTATCACAGTAGATGGTAGTTGAGTACTCAGGTTCGAAGCCACACTCTCCAAGTAAACCCTGCAACCATAAACATTGAGTTGCTGAATTAACAACTCCTCTGTACTCTGCTTCTGTAGATGAGAGTGCAATGGCACTCTGTTTCTTGCTTGACCAGCTGATTGGCCCTTTTGCAAGCATGAACACATATTCTGATGTGGACTTTCTGTCTGTGCTATCACCTGCCCAATCACTGTCAGTAAATCCAATCAACTCAAGATCAGATTTTGCTTTATAGAATATCCCATGTGTCCTTGTTTCCTGAACAAAGTTAAGGATCCTTTTGGCTGCTTTCCAATGGATCTCTTGAGGCTGATCCATGAATCTAGAAGCCACACTTATTGCATAACAAATATCAGGTCTAGTATGTGTCAGATACAACAAACAGCCAATCAATTGCCTATATAGTGTATTGTTTACCATCGGTGAAGAATTAGCTTCTTCCAACTTCACTCCTGAAAGGAAAGGAGTTTTTCTTGCTTTGCAATCCTTCATTCTGAATTTGTTCAGCAAGTCCAAGGCATATTTGGACTGGTGCACCTTGATTACAGCTTTGGTTTGAGAGATCTCAAGCCCCAAAAATTGACTTAAGAGCCCCAAATCTGTCATGGAGAAGGCTTGGTTCATAGCTCCTTTTAAGGAAGCAATCTCAGCCTGTGAGCTTCCTGTAATGAGGAGGTCATCAAAATATAACACAATGATCATTAATGAACCATTAACTAACTTCAAATAGACATTTTGATCTGATTTTCACCGAACAAAATTCAGTGATAGCAAGAAGCTATCAATCTTGGCATACCAAGCCCTGGGGGCTTCCTTTAGCCCATACAATGACTTTCTCAACCTGCACACAAGAGAAGGGTTAGTAGCAAAAACTTGAGGCTGCTGCATATATATCTCCTCAGTGAGATCTCCATTCAGGAAGGCACACTTTACATCCATGTGATGTACCTCCCATTGCCTTGAGGCTGCAATGGCTAGAGCTAGCCTGATGGAATCCATTTTTGCCACTAGGGCAAAGGTCTCATTGTAATATATGCCATAAACCTGTGAGTAGCCCTTGGCTACCAATCTGGCCTTTTACTTCAGTGGTGAACCATCAGCAGAAAATTTTGTCTTATAGACCCACTTACACTGTACTAGTTTTCTCCCTGGGGGAGATCCACTAGCTCCCATGTGTTGCTCTTCTGGAGTGAGCTGAACTCCTCCTTCATCACTGTTTGCCATCTTGGATCTCCTACTGCTTCTTCATATGTTTTAGGATTAGACTCCACCATCAAATAGAATTTTTCAGCAAACATAGGATCCTTCATGCACAGACCACTCTCAAATTGAGATCTAGTCCTCCTTGGGTCATTGGGATCCCCAGCTAGCTCACCTGCTGCATGTAGTGTCTTGGCTGCAAATTTTGGCCTTGTGGGTCTGTTAGGGTATACAATAAACTCATATCCATTAGAAAAATCAGAATCAGCATGTTCAACAAACTCTTTACTTACTTCTTGAGGTTCAGGTGGTGAAGAGGATTTACCAACTTCCACTTCTGCAAGGGGTTCTTCTTCAAACCGAACACACCTTTCGATGAAGGATTTATTTGTGCTCAAATTTATCAACTTGTACCCTTTTGAATCTTCAGAGTATCCAATAAAAAGACACTCTTGGCTTTGGGGCTGCAAATCCTTCCTTTTCTCTGTCGGGATTCTAGCCCATGCCTTTGAGCCAAAAATCCTGAAATGAGTCACATCTGGCTTGTGCCCACTCCATGCTTCGAATGGAGTCATACCATCAAGCTGTTTGTGAGGCACCCTATTCTGAATATAGGATACATATTTGATAGCTTCAGCCCAGTACTTTGGTGGCAAATTTTTGGCCTCCATCATGCATGTTGCCATCTGCTTCAGTGATCTGTTCTTCCTCTCAGCAACACCATTTTGCTGTGGTGTGTAAGGGATAGAATGCTGCATCTAAATACCTGCATCTGCACAATAATTAATAAACTCATACTTGACATACTCACCACCATTGTCATATCTGAGGGCCTTGAGTTTCCTTCCAGACTGGTTTTCAACCAAAGCCTTAAAGACTTTGAATAGGCCAAAAACTTCAGACTTGTGTTTCAGGAAGTGAACCCAGCAATACCTGGAAAATTCATCAATGAAATTTAATGCATAATTGTCCTGACTCATGGACATATGAGGGAATGGACCAGCAACATCACTGTGGATCAGCTCGAGGGGTGCAGAGGTTCTCTCATGACTAGCTCTCTCAAACTTATGCTCTGGGTGTTTTCCTAAGATACAGCCTTGCAGACTCCTTTGGAAAATTTTATCTTGGGAAACCCTATGACCATCTCTTTTTCACTAAGATCAGAATGATATTTGTAGTTAAGGTGGCCAAATATTTCATGCCACAACTTGCTGGCTTCATTAGCATGAATGAGAAGAGCAGAGGGGTTTGAGTAAGGTAGGAAGTGTGAGAACATGTATACCTTTTGAGCATGATTCAGAACTCCTTTTGCAATGACTCTACCAGTTGAAATATCTATGATCTCAACTTCATCGGGGGAGAATATGACCTTCTTAGGAGACCTAGTGTGGGTCATCTAGTACACTGACAGGAGGTTGGAGGCGAGACCAGGGACATATAGCACATTGCTGAACTGACCATGATCAAGATCTATCCTTCCTTTTCCTTTACTTTCAATGAGAGAGTCATCTCCCAGTACAATAGATGGTCCTTTTGACATATCCAGTGAGGAGAAGGCCTCCTTAGTCGAAACCATGTGTCTTGAAGCTCCAGAATATATGATAAAACTGGGTGAGCTTGATGTGCCAGCAACTAGAGCATGAACTCTCTCTCTCTGTCATCTGAACTTGATCCTCCTCTCTTCTTTGAGCTTTCTGGAAGGGAGATGCCATTCTTCTCCAGGAGATTGGTCAGCATGTCTATCTGCTTTTTCATACAAGATCTTTCAGTGTGATTTCTCTTATTGCAGTATGCGCACTTGTTTATTTCACCTTTGTTCTTCTTGTTTTGGTTATTCTTCTTGGGACCTTGTTGATCCTCCGGAGACTGTTTCTTGTCTCTCTTTTTCTCAAGTGGCTTTTTAGCTTTCTTTTTGATTTTTGAATCCACCCTCGAATCTCCAGCAATCAAAGATTGATCTTTGGATGGTTTTATGGTGCCCATCATCACCAGCTTGTCCTGTTCTTATGTGAGAGATTCCATGAAATCTGCAAGCCTAGGCATCTTCCAGGTTCGAGCTGTCAGTTTTGTGGCATAGAAGGTCGAAACAAACACTAAATAATCAGGGCCCAACTTCGAGAGGATGGCCAGTACGAGCTGATCATCTTTATTTTCAATACCACACTGTTTTAGCTGCAAAACTAGTGCTTTGAACTTGGAGAAATATAGCTGCAGGGATTCAAAGCTTGTTGGACTCAGAGAAATCAGCTCATTCTCGATTTGATGTCCCCTCATCTCATCTGTCTTTCCAAAAATATCAGCAAGCTTCTCCCATACTTCATTCGGTGATGTCAATCCATCGAGATGGAAAATGAGGTCTCTGGAAATACTCAGACACAAGAGGCCATAAGCCTCATCCCTCCTGTTGTGCCATTTTATCTTCTCTGCAGCTGCATTGGGCTCTGCTTCTGTTTCCATAGTCACCCTGTAGAGGCCTTTTGCTCTCAATAGTATCTCCATCTCTGCTTTCCATTCAAAGAAATTGAAGGGAGTCAAGATAGTTTTCTGTGATTGATCCATAGCTCTAGAAAATCTGTCCCGGCTGTCAGTAGAAGGCTCCCAGTATTTGATGTCAAAACTGCAAAACAATTTTTGAAGACAAGAAACAACCTACAATGGCTCTGATACCATGTGGAAATTAAGGCCAACAATAGATTAATTTTACTCACAACAATTATCAATTGATCATGCAAAATTGCTCACAAAAGAGACTGAATATGGAGCTGTAACACTAAATTGTATTAAATGAGTGTACAATAGCCAACCCTGTAATAACATAGGTTTCTGAATAAATATAATACATCAAGAAATCGAATGCATGAGGAGGCATCCAAATCTAGCATAAAGCAGGCTTACCAAAAATAAGCAAATCCCCCATAGGTGTAAAAAGCTGATCCCAAATCTGTCATGGAACTCATGAATTGGAAAAAAGGCATAGGCAAGCTAAAGAGTGGTGGAATGGCAGATCATACATGCTTTTTCATGGAGAAAAGAGAGGACGATGTGTAGGACAAAAAACAAGTCAACCTCACCTAGTCTAGCTTTTCCTTGCCTTAAAACACTGAAAAAGCAGAAAAAGTAGAAGGGTGCCTAGGAGGCCAGAAATAAAGCAGAATTGATTCCTTTAGCTCTCCCATGCACTCCATGAGTCAAATATGGCAAGTTTGACCATTATGGATAGGCAAATAGCAACTTGCACAAGGTGGGACACATGAACTAGGCAAATAAGACAAAAATAATGGAATTAATGTCTAAGTGTGTTAAACTATGGGTTGATTATTCTAACAGCCATGTCATATTGTTTTTATGATATGAAACACATGTTGAAATACTGAGAGGGGGGTGAATAAGTATTTTCACAATATTATAAAATTTTTAATCAAGATAAATTTTCTAATCACCAATAGTAACATTTCATCAATGTACAGAAAAAAATAAGATGCACAATACACAATACTTTTAACATGGAAACCCAAGTCCTAGGGGTAAAACCACGAAATCCTTTTTAAAAATAAATTTGACCCAACAACAACCGGGGTAAACCAATTTAATACAAATTTACCAGCTACAATTAAATGGGGTTAAAAACCTCAAGCTTCATCAGCTATGTCTGACAAGCTGCTACAACATCTTAACTCACAAGATTGTGATCCCTAACACCACCCTACCATCCTTAAGAAAAAGAGGACTAAACCTGTGGACTTGTCAAAAATCAATCCCTGAACCTGGTGTTGATAATATATTTTCTCTGATAACTTCTAAGTCATCATTGTATACTGATAAGTCATTTCACTACCATACACTTCTCATGTACATCATTGTATATCTCATCATACACAATTATTGAACAAGTAATTCTGCTCTACTTTCACTAGACATAAGTCATGCATAGTCATGCATCATCACCATACATATGCATCATCGTCATAGGGTATGCATCCTCATAATCAAATATACATCATCATTATCTCAGTGTGCACCATGTATGCATCATAAACATCAAGTATACATCATAGTGCATAGGAAAGAATCATGACACTATGGTATGCATGTACATCATATTGTATAGGAGTGCATCAACATCATAGAGTGTACATGAATTATCATCATAAAGTGTATCATATAATAGCATAAATGTATGCAACATCATCATCATAGCCTCCATAATGAATTCAAATATATATACTGATATAGATCCTCACATACCAAGATCAAAGATGAACTCTATCCATGAGAGACATGTGCCATCACAAGAGAAATCCAAAACGATGAACCATACCTTTTTGAATATAAAAATATGAAAAAACAATAGAAACACCAAAATAAACTATATATCATGTCACCACATAGCCCTTGTAACAATCTTTCCAACAAGTCAATAATTTTGTAATCCTGATTTCGTATGAGAAAGTTATGCCAATTTTAGTGAAGATTCCCAAAATTTTCTCCTCCACAAAGTTTCACACTTTTCTCCAAGAGTTGCAAAATACCAAAGAGAGACTTGATTGATGAAAAAATGAAATGTTTGATATTCTATTTATATATGTTCTGGAGTAAAGTTAGTACCTCAAACTGGGCCAACATGCAATTTAAAATTACAAATAATTAAATTCTCTTTTGTTTGGTCGGCTGACCCAAAAAGGTGGGGTACGCCAACTTCAAAAATCCACATCTCTTTAACTGTAAGGAGTTAGAACATGATCCACATATAAACCAAAATGAATTGATGAGTAATATATCCCTATGATGGGTTTATTTACAAAATCTTGGTATAATACCCTTAAATTCTTCAATTTGTTCAGGACTTCAAATATTCCACACATAAATATGCCAAAGACAATGTTATCTAATGCATAAGTTCCAAGGTCAAAGGATTCAATGTACATAATGAAATGCATGAAGGATTCAATGGTATTCACATCCACATACTTAACATCAACAAGGAGGAGGTCTCCACCATATACCCATCATATCAACACCACCAATGTGTGGGGGTGCCTACACTTCTCCTAGGGTACCATGACCTCATTAAAAACACAAATGACCACATAATGGGTCATTTGGAATCTTTTAATTTCTACACTTATTCAACCCACCAATGACTCTTTCTAGGGTACTGGGGAATAGGGTTTGGTACTGGGGAATCCAAAGAAACAACCAGGGAACCATAGAAACAACTTAGGGGAACTTAAATGCTCTAAAGGGTGTACATGGATTTTGGCATTGTCCCAAGGGTTCCAAGGGATTCATACTTGGGATTGGACAAGGAAAAAAGGTCTCCTTTGACATTGATGGGATTCTAAACTTGAAGGGATCCTCAATGGGCACCAAGACATGCCGACACACACCTATTGGCATCAATGACAATTTAGTCAACAATCTCCCCCTTTGTCATTGATGCCAATTTCAAAGCTCCCCTTTAGAAAGAGATTCCTTTATTCACAAATCTCCCCATTTGAGAAGCCTTCCTTTACCTTCCTTTTTCAAAATTTTACCCCCCTTTGGAATCAATGGAAAAGGGTACTCCTTGCAGTATTACTGCTTCCTCTGTCATGCTGATGTGTTGTTGAAGATGTATCAATTCAATTAGGAATAGTATGACTCCCAATTTTTATCGGAGGCACTCAAAATTATCTCTTGGGAGAGGCTTCATAAGGATGTATGAAATATTTTCTTTTGTCCCAATATATTCCAATTTCATATTCTTTTCTGTGACTTGTTCCTGAAGGAAGTGAAACTTGATAGGAATCTGCTTGGTCTTGGAGTGCATGAATGGATTCTTGGAGATACTAATGGCACTTGTATTGTCACACAGAATTAGAATTGGATGATCACATGTCATGTGTATGTCTTGCAGGGTTTTCTTCATCCAAATAATCTGAGTACAACAAGTTGTTGCTGCTATATATTCTGCTTCGATGGTTGATAAGGACACTGAATATTTCTTTTTTCTCGACCAAGATACTAGACAATTATCTAGAAAGAATGTTATTCCACTGGTGCTTCTTCTGTCGTCAACACATCCTTCCCAATATGCATCTGAATAAGCTATCAATGTTAGCTCATTTCCTTTTGGACACCAAATTCCAAAATCCATAGTCTCTTTGAGATATATGAACAACCTTTTAACTTCTATAATGTGAGTTTCCTTTGGAGCAACTTGGAATCTTGCAAATTTTCCAATGACCTGCATCACATCTGGTCTTGAGGTTGTTAAGTATAGTAGAATACCAATCATTGATCTATAGATCCTTTGATCAATTTCTTTATATTCATATTCCTTGCTCAGTTTACTATCGGTGATCATAGGAGTACTCACAGGTTTACAATATTCCATCTCGAATTTATTTAACATTTCCTTGATGTATTTCATCCGAGCAATAAAAATTTCTTTTGTTCATTGAGATATCTGAAGACCCAAGAAAAAGGTTAGTTCATCAAGAAATGACATTTCAAACTCTTTCTGCATGTCCTTGGAAAATTGTTGACTTAGTGAATCATCATCACTTCCAAAGATGATGTCATCAACATAATCAATGATGAGTATGATGTCGTCTCCTTATTTGATGTACACATTGCTATATACACTTCCCCTCTTGAAGTTCTATTGTTACAAGTACCTGTCCAATCTGGAGTACCAAGCTCTAAGAGATTGCTTTAGCTCATATAAATCCCTTTTGATTTTGCATACATAGTCCTTGTTTTCTGAAAGCTGAAATCCTTTTGGTTGTTCGATGTATACTTCTTATTCTAATTCCCCATTTAGAAAAGCTGATTTTACATCCATCTGATACACTTTGATGTCTTTGGAGAAATCATAATAAAATATCATTCTTATAGCTTCCATTCTAGATACTGGTGCAAATGCTTCTTCAAATTCTATTCCTTCGATCTGAGCATAGACTTTACAAACCAATCAAGCCTTTTTTATGATCACCTATCCATATTCATTCATTTTGTTTATGAAAACCCACTTTGTGTCGATCACATTCTCGTTACTTGCTTTGGGAACAAGTTTCCATGTTTTATTCTCAATTTGATCTAATTATTCTTCCATTGCTTTGACCCACTACTCATATGTACTGGCCTCTACAAAAGTTCTTGGTTCAGCTGTAGACAATAAAGAGAAGTGTACCTGCACATTTCTTCTAGATAGTCTTCTTCTAGTTCCTATTCGGACATCCTTATCACCAATAATTTGATTTAATGGATGATTCTTCAAGAACCAGTTGTTAGGCATCTGTTGATCCTTTTGTTCTTCTTGTTTCACAGTTGGCTGATTCTATTCTTCATCTTCCATGAGTTGTTCTTCCAATTTAATTTTCTTCATTTCTTTATGATCAAAAACTTTCTCTTCTTCATCGTTTGATTCTTCTGAGTCTTTGCTGGATGATGTTAGTATTCCCTCATCAATTTTCACGTTGATGCTTTCGATCACCTTGTCTAATATCTAATTGCAACATTTGTAAGATTTCCTTTTGGATGAATATCCAACAAATATGCCCTCGTTTACTCGAGAGTCAAATTTTCCAATATTGTTATCTTCTCTTTTGATATAACACTTTATTCCAAATATTCTGAAGTGTTGTACATTTTACTCTCTTCCTGTTCATAGCTTGTAGGGTGTTTTATCATTTTTTCTTTTGAGTAATCCTTTGTTCAATATGTGAACTATTGTATGAACTATGTGTCCCCAAAATTTTTCATTCATCTTAGATTCATTCAACATGGTTCTATCCATCTCCATTACTGATATATTGTTTCTTTCAGCAACTCTATTTTGCTAAGGTGTTTTGGTTACTAAAAACTGTCTCTTTATTCCATGCTCTTCACAGTACTTGTTGAATTCATCTGAATTGAATTCTCCACCATTGTCAGATATGAGTTACTTGATTCATGATCCTGTTTCATTCTCGACCAGTTCCTTGAATGTTTTGAAACATCCAAAATCTTCTGAATTCATGTTGAGAAGACATACCCATGTCATCCTGGTGTAGTCATCAATAAGTAGCATGAAATATTTTTGACCATTTAGTCCTTTGCTCTTTGTTGGTCCACATAGGTCAGTGTGAATGAGATCCAAAGATGTTGTAGAAGAATGCTCTTTTGTCTTTAAATGTACTCTTGTTTGTTTTCGATGTTGACAATGTTCACATACAGAGTTACCGGGCTTTGTAACTTCCAACATATTTCGAATTGCTTGGTTTTTGTATATTTTTTACCAAATTGTCAAAATGTATATGCCCCATTCTTCTGTGCCAAATATAACTTTCATCTTCTTTTCCCAAGTGAAATTTCTTAGACTCAATCTTATCCAACACGTATATGTTGTTGGGAGTCCTAGTGTCTATGGCTACTAACTTTCCTGATCCTTTCTTCCTTATTCTGCTTCCTTTTGAGTTGAATAGGATTTCATGTCTGTCACATGCCCCAATTTGCAAAAACAATTTAATGTTATTGAGGAACATTATGTTATATTTTATGCTAATTTTGTAATTGATGACCAAGTGGGGTCAAGAATAATTAATGTATTTTCAGAATATTTTATTTAAAAATAAAAAATGACGAGACAACAGCTTAAGGAAGCTGTTAAAAGAGTGTTAACTGGTCACTTGGTGGAGGAGACTGGGTGGAGAGTATACTGACAAGTGGCAACATCCTCAAAATACTTCTAACTGTTGTAGGTGGCAACTTCCCTATATTTGTGGTCAAGATTCCCCAAGAAAGTGCAATTGGAGTAGGTGTCTCATTGAGTAAAAACTGACCTAGAAGACCTAGGCATTATTATAAAATTTCCCATTGAAGATAGCTGAGGCTGATCATTCTGGAAAGGTGATCATTCAGTGTGAATGAAGTGCACATGAGAAATTCGATGGAGGGGACTGATTGAAGTGAGTTTGAGGGGTTAACTGTTGAGAACTGAACTTATGCTGCCCTTAGGTTGAAGTTCTTACTGCTGTAAGTAGGTCTGGATTACTGCTGTAATTTGACCAGTCAGGTGACAAAAGGTCTTAAGGATACATCCTTCACCCAGTACTCTACCAGGAGGACTAGGAGACAGGCTTGGGGGTCTTGAGCAAGTGCAGACTCAGGATTTCTCCAGGAGTTGGTTGGGAGGAACAAACTCCTTAAGCTGTTGTCACCTCATCATTTGACAAGTTTTTATTGTTCAGGTTATTTATAATTTGTTTATTGTTTTTCAGCAAATGATCATTAGTTTTCAAAGAAATGCATGTTATTGTTTTGGTTAGGGTTTATACATAAAAGAATGTTTTGTATTGATAATATTAGTGATTAGTAGATTGTGTTTAGAAAAGTAGGCATAATAGTAAATGAAAGTAATTAGAAATAAATTACCACATTGTATTTTTTGACGCCTTAAATAGGAAGTACTCTAGTACAGTGGGTTGATTAAGTAGATGTGAAGATTTGTTTATCAACTTTGAATGAAAAATGTAAATGACTTCTTTTAGAGTTTGCATGTGAATCATTACAGAAAATAGTAGTACTTACTCTAGCTACTGGAAGTATCTATATTAACTAATTATTTAGAAAAGAACTGAATATATATATAATCATTTATAGGCATACTATTCACATAAGCATTTCTAGTACTAATAATTATTATAAACATAATAGATAGAATTATTTAAATAAACATAGGAACAGTTAAAAGATATTACTAGGATTTTAACCAAGATAGTAATCCATAGGACTTGCTAATAAATTACTTCCAGTTCACATTTTACTATATGTTCGGTAATACAAATACTTAGGGTTTTACAAGAGGTAGGTTTAAATCCTTAAAGACAGACTTTTACTATCTTAACCAGGACATGAAATTTAGCAGCTGTAATTATTTATTACTGAAAGTAATAATAGGAAAACAAAACTAATAACCATTTCTATAGAAATCCATATCCTTTCAGAGCTGTAGGTTATTTCAAATAATAAAAAAATTGAAAGAGAAACAAAGTGTTTTATTCACCTAAGAATACTGTAAAAAATGTAAATAGTAACAAACACTATAAACCCTTTTTACCGAATGTTTTTATTTTAAATTAAATAACACTGTAAACGAGCTGAACATAAACAAAATAGCATAAGTATAATGTCCCACGACCTCTTATAACCCCATCGAGGCTTAAATCCTGTACAAAAACAAATCATATAATTTCTTGTAAAAACAGTAAGACAGTAAACCAAAAATTATATTTTACTAATAACCTTGCCAGTTTACAAGTTTCGCCTGAGCGAGAAGTCATCTCTTTTCATTTAAAAACCATTGAAAAATATTAAGTAACCAGGTAGAGGTTGAATAAAATTATCTCGGCTTAGAGCCGAGTTCAAAGAATAATTTAAACAAAACATTTTTACATCATCACAGGCCATAAAGGCACTGTCACTAAACCTTATTGTCACAGATACTATAGACTTCAAAATTCCTGCACACAGTACCCTCTAGGGTTTCAAAATCATACTAAAACAAAATAACAAAAAGTAACTAACAGTAAAAACCCAAGTGGAGTCTACAACCAACAACCACGTTTCTTGCCATTCGGACCACCACATGAATGCAGGAGAAAAAACCTTAGTCCAACCAGGGCTTACCTGGGGTTTATGGAACTGTGAATGGGAGAGTTAAGCTTCTAGCTAACCCCCTTTCACCGTAAAGGGAACCTGCACAAGAAGGAAAAGTGTTAGTTATAGCATCTAAGTGTGCTGTGAATTTTATAACTCTCATGCAGTAAGAACATTGACCGACATTTTTCTTTTACTTGATATTCATTGGAGAAAATAGAGGTTGCAAGTAGCTGGAACATGGCATATGGAAGGGTAATTCCATGGATGATAATAGTGCATTGAATACAACTGAACTCTGAGTCACAATCTGAAGGTAAATGTGCAATCACTCCAACCTTAAACACCGAGAAACCACCTTATGAACTCACTTAAACCAACTCACAGTGTTTTATTTTGGAAGCAACCTGCAAACATGAAGGTGGTTGTTATACCAAAATCCTGTCACCGCCATGTGATAAGATCCTTGAATTACATATTTTCCCTTAATTCTAGCACTTGGAGAGAAAACCCATGTTGTTTGTCAATCATTCATGAAAATAGTCAGCACCACGCTTTCCCTATTAACCATGAGCGGTACCTCAGTCGCACCGCCTGTATCTTGTTTACCATAAGCAGTGCCACCACTTATAGCCTTTGGTCCATAAGTGTTTTTAACCTAAACCGTCTATCATAAGAGGAAAAAGGCAGTACCCTGGGTAAAATGGGAAAAAAGAGAGGTTTCTCGAGGCTTCTAGATCATGAGCCTTGTGTCCTCTCTTATCCCTAACATTGTGGGTCAGTTGAGATCGAGATCCCCCATCATAGGATCTTGGAGGCCACCTCATCCACAAATCTCTCAACCATTCCTATCCATTGAGCCTTATAAATACAAGCTCATGTCCATGGTTGAGGGGGGAACCATAGATGTATTGTTATGCTATTCGATTGACCACTTGGCCCAAGCCATTTGAGGGCATAGAGAGTAAAGTTGGAGCTTATGGAGATGAAGTGTTGGTTTCATGGAGATGAATTTCAACACTAAGGCTTAATTGGTTGTAAAATTCTCCATTCATTTTAATACAAAGCTGATTTCCGTCCCACATTACTGTTTTTTTGATTTCGCATGTAAATGTTGTTAGATTCCTTAGTCACTAACATGGATCAGTGGATTATGTTATGGTAGCTTTGATTTGTTTGCGTGTTTAATATGATTGTAGGTACACCGGTTTACTATCGAAGCGGCATTACAAGTATCTACGACATCGAGGGAGGGTCTTCATCCTTTGTCGGTCATTTGTTCTGGATCTGAACCATTCAGACCAGAGGAACAACTTCTGTCCACAGAAGGTTAAATATTCCCGCTTACAAATCTGGTGACTCCACTGGGGAATGAATATACGTATCAATTGATCTGATCTTCCTCAGTTATTCAACTCTTGTTTGAATCTAGGCTCCTTCTCCAACTCTCTTCAGTCGTATCTGCTATCTGAATCAGTGGATTTTGGTTTGAAACTTCCAGATCTGTCTAGATCTGAATTATTTTGACCTGTTATACTCTTTTTTATTCTCAATCTATTAGTTTTTACCTTGATTTGGTGTTTTTCTGACTTGATCTATCATTCTCCTTGATGTTTTTGATTTACGCAGGGAACCATGCTTATGCAGTTAGCGAGAAGTGGTGCCACCGCCTGAACCCAGTTAGCAGCACGTGGTGCCACCACCTGAGTCCTGTTGGCGAGAAGCGGTGCTGGTCCAGAACCGCTCTATCAAGACCTGTGTAGCGCAGTGCCAGGTATGCATCATTCCAAGACCTATTTTTTCTCATTTTTTGCAAAAAAATTTGAGTTGAGTTGTTTTCAGCCCTACACTGTCAGGCTTGTGTGTTAGAATCTGATGCTTTTGGTTTGAAATTTTATGGTTTAAAGATTGGTTTGATTGGAAAATTCAAAAGCTAGTTTAGGCTTATTGATTGTTCATTCACTTTTGTACTTGTTGGTTGTGTTTATGAAAGGACTTGTTTTTTGAAAATCTTAGGGTGTTAGTAAGATCTCTTTTCATCTATGTTATATAGACTGAAAGAAAGACATTTGATTAGCGTCTAAGTTTCATTTCTTGTTTGCATAGAGAACTTCTTTTTCTTCATTTAAAAAAGAAAATTTTTGACTGAGATTAGGTTATCATCATTGAGCATTGGACATCGGATCTTTGATTGGATTTACAAGCTTTCAAGCTCTTTATGTTCTTTTGTCTCTTATGCATTTAGTACTATCTCATCAAAATAAAAAATATGGTAGTTTTAAGTTAGATTTGCCTATGTTTTAAGAAAAATTGAAAAATAGAGTGCATATGCATGTAGTGTGCTTCTTGTTTTTCTTTCAGGAAAAGAGATTCTTCCCCTTCTTATTGCTTTCAGAAAAGAGAAATCAATTTGGAAGGTGCTGCTTGTCTTTGATTTTTTGTTCAAGATTGTTGTTTGGAAATATTTTTTGGTTCTAAAACAGAAAAAAATACTCTCTTTCCCTCCCGTAGGTAGGCATATTGAACGGTAAAGTGAAATATTTGCATACGCATATTGCATGGTTTTACTTTTTCTATCAAAACACCATGCATTCACCTAACCCTCCACTTTAAAATTAATGGTAGTTATAGGTTAAAATTTACATAGCAATTGGAGTGACAGGTTAGAGACGTGTTCATGTGTCGTTAAGCATAGGAGTTGTCGTTATTTGTCCGCATTACATTCCGGGACTCACGCAGTTCTTCCATGTACCATCAGTATATCAAACGGCCTTCAACGTACCCTTGAGGTATATAGAAAGGTACTTCATGTACTCAATTGTATATCAGAAGGCCCCTTGTGTATAGTTATGCATTAGACAACACTACTACCGATTCGAGCTCCCATGTACCTTGAGTATATCAGGAGACCCCACTAGGATACCTTATCCATCTGAGAAAATCCCATTGGCCGTATTGCTTGGAGCCATACACTGACAAAAACATTCGGGGAGATCACTACGCATGTACCCTAGAGGTATATCGCAAGTGGTAGCTTCTTGACTATCTTGGTGAGAGACCTGACTATATGAACTCCTCCAATCATTTTAAGTGTGCTTTTTTTGACCTATAGCTTGTGTAGGGAATTTTTTTTTAGGTGTGTTTTCTAGTTTTTCAGACCCTAGGTTAGATAGGAATTGTACAAATTGGATGAACTAATACAGTCCAGAAGAGTACAGGGCTTTCCACCTGATTTTATTCCTGGTTTAGGAGAAAGTCCAATGGAAGCTATCGACCAAGGAGCTGCTACCACCTCCCAAGTGGGAGATAGTGTGATTACAAAAAGTGGAGGACCATATTCTTCACACTTACCTGCCTTGGTCCAACAAAATTCTCAGGGAAATAACTCATCCCATTCTCCTGAAGAAGGTCATGTTGATGATACTATGCGTCCGAATTATGGTCCCAATGCTCCATTTTGGGACACCTCTATAGGATAAGCTATTGCCTCTTTTTGCACCCGTTTAAACTCTTTTGAAGATGAGGAAGAACGTAGAAAATACCACGCAGCCATTCTCCGTGCACAGGAGATTGACAGGAAAATAGATGACATATTGGGCACACCACCATCGTGTTCCACAACTTTTCATATGGGATACCATTCACTTGAAAATTCTATGAGACCCATTGAACCGATTATAGATCGCACAGTAACACCACAAAAACCAGGTCAAAATACCAACCCCATCACCTCCCATGTTATGTCTGTTCACAATCTTCCCATGTCTTCTGCACCTGGGACCCAACCTTCAATTCCCATGTCGTCATTACATTCTAGTGCTGGGGGGAAACCCCCAGCATGACCTACATCATCTGGCATTGGAATTGTACCTAGTCAAGGACATAAATCTAATATAGAACCATCTATAGTTTATGTCCCTCCCACCATATCAATATTACTAGTATGTGCAACCTAAATGTCAGTTACCTTTCCTAGAAACTTTGGATTTACCTGACTTATCCAAGTTGATTAATGACCCCATTCGACATAATCCCTCATGGCCTCCCATTCCGGTAAAGTTACCATCGGACATCTCGAAGTTCGACAGAAAGTAGGGAGACAATTTGAAAAACCATGTCATGACATTCCATTTGTGGTGCTCTTCAAAATCCCTCATGGATGATTCAGTTCGGTTTCAAATCTTTCAGCGAACTTTGATGGGTACAATCATGAAGTGGTACATTGAACTCCCACAACATTCGTTTGTGGATTTTTGCTCATTGGAAACCGTGTTTCTTACACACTTTCAGCTCCTTATCCATTATGAAACGGGTATTGATCTCTTAACCTCTCTACGATAGAACACCTCCACCCACATATCCGATCATATCCATGAATGGAGAAGGTAGAGAAGGCTTATTAAGGTCCCTATTCCGGATCAGTTATTAGTTGATTGGTTTACCAAATCTTTGTTGCCTCCAATTTCCTGAGATGTGGCTATGGGCAGTGCCATTACTGAAGAGCAGGGTATTAGTCAAGCCCAGTATCTAGGATGGTCTATTCCCAGTGTGGAACTCTTTATGACTTGATTCCTTAAGCTCCTCGCCCAAGCACCAATCCTACCAAGCCACTAGGAGAAGTACTTGTTGATGGGATTGTTGGTTCAATCCAGTCCCTTTCAGCAGCAAAACCTTCCAAGCAACCCTAGACTGCCACCCCTACTCCTTTGACTCCTAAAGTTTCCACCGAGCTCAATTCTATTCAAAGTACTCAAACCTCGGGCAATAATAAAAAGAAGGGTAAAAATAAGAATAAAAAACCAAGAAACCAATAGGAGAATCCAAGACCAACCAACAGTGATAACGATAAAGGGAAAAGAAAGGAAATATATCCATATCTGCTATGCAGAGGTGACCATTTCTCAAAAGAGTGTCCCCATCGGGACAAAATCTCCCAATTTCTGAAGTCAAATCCCGCACTCACAGTACTCATGGATCCTTTTCCCTCTCAAAAACAACTGATAGACCACATGTCTAATTAGGGTAACTCTAGTTCGTTAGAGGAAATTCGTATGATTTCCTCAGATACCATTAATATGCAAACTCGAAGCCAGAATTATGACAAACCTGCAGACAATAAAGAAGATCATTCTTCTTTAGGAAAATATCCCTCTACTAGTTCTCCTGAATCCTCATCTACTGTCTCCCTATCCATCGAGAATCCTACTCTCGACATGATTTTGCGTCCACCCAAGAGTACTCTTCGGAAGGCTGTATTTAACCCTATTGCCCGAGCTGCTCAATTTTATAATGTAGTTGAAGATCTCGCTCATGAACCTTGTGCAATGTCTACCTTAGAATTACTCCAAAGTTGTCCTACACAGCGCAAAAGCTTGTTAACAACATTAGGAGCTGTAGACCCAGATAATACTAATTTGATTCACTTCAATGTTGAGAACTATAAGTCTAGTTTACCTCATAAACTTGCTTTTCAGATCATTATGAAAGTAGTTGGAAATAATTTTTTTTGAACAGTACTAGATGAAGGAGATTCAACCTTGGTTTTGTCTCTGTCTTGTTGGAAAGCTCTGGGATCTCCCGAGCTTGTAACATCACCTATGACTCTCAAGGCCTTTGACGGACGAGGTTTCCATCCCCATGGTCTCATATCAGCCCTAGCGGTCGAGCTTGGGGGAAAAACCATTTCCATTCAAGTAGAAGTGGTAGATGCCCCGTTAGATTACAACCTCCTTCTAGGAAGAAATTGGTTCTATGCCATGACTGCTGTTGCTTCAACAGTATTCCAAACAGTCCAATTTCTGCATATGGGGAGAATTGTTACCATTGACCAGCTTGATTTCTGCACGCTGGATGTTACTACCTCCATAGCTAATAACATCCCCATGTTAGGCCAGTCCCCTCCTCCTTACCAGTTGATTGGGGTAGGCATGTTGAAGGATTCATCACTTATGGGGATTTTTCCCTCCACTCCTCCTAACATGGATATCGCGACAGTCCACATGATCGCCTCATTTGATTGTGAGCCTAAGGGTAAACAAGTTGTTGAGTCCACCTCATTGAGTTCACACGAAGCAATGTATGACAACATTCAAACCTTTTTCGATGATCACACAGATGACCTTCATCTAGTGGCTTCATACCCTTACCATTTACCGTACTGGTTAGAACCTTCTCTTCCTGTTCTACATTATCTCTCTGATACTTTTCCTTTCGATAAGTCCATTATGGAGATCATGAATATGGATGAGTCCATTTGGGAGGATCACCATCATAGATCCATGTTCCTCCCCAACACTAGTCTGGTTAACCATGATTATACATCCTTGTTTCCTACTGATATTGTCAATGTACCCCAAAGTCCCATATTGTTGCAAGACATAGATTCTAAAGGAAACCTTTGCAACATTACTCAGACGAATTTGATTGACATATCAACCAAGTTTGATACCATCGAGCATGTTCATGTTGGGAAGAACTTCTCAGTAGATGAATCTGAAGCATATAAGGCACTTTTCAAAGAATTCCGTGATATTTTTTCCTGGTCCTATGAAGAGATGCCGGGGATTGACCCATCCATTGTGGTCCATGAGATTAAAACCTATCCCATGGCCAAACCTGTCAGGAAAAAACTAAGGCAAGTCCATCCTCAGAAGGCTACAACTATTAAAGCTAAAATTGAGAAACTTCTCAAAGCTGGGTTTATTTATCCCGTACCCCTGACAGAATGGGTATCAAACGTTGTCCCTGTCAATAAAAAGCAGGTCACTATTAGAGTCTGTATCGACTTTAGGGATTTGAATAAAGCTTGTCCCAAGGACAAATTTCCTACTTCGCACATTGATCATATTATCGACAACTATGCTGGAAGTGTCATCTTCTCATTTATGGATGTATTATCTGGATAGAATCAGATTGAGATATTACCCATCAATTGGCACAAGATGACATTCATTTTCCCATGGGGAACCTTTGCATATAAGAAGTTACCTTTTGGCTTGAAAAATGCTGGAGCCATGTTCCAACATGCGATGTCCTATGCGTTTCATGATATTAAACATATTGTTGAAGCTTACCTTAACGACCTCCCTGCTCATTCACAGTGACGGGAGGACCACCCTCGTCATCTTAGAGAGATATTCCTGAGATGCCGCCATTATAATATATGACTCAATCCGCATAAATGTGTTTTCTGCATTGAAACGGGACATCTGCTAGATTTTGTGGTCTTCAAAGATGGCATCCAGATTGATCCTTTGAAAATTGCCGCCATTTTAGCTCTACCAGCCCCAACTAATCTTCTTGAACTCCAAAGTTTGCAAGGGAAGGAAAAAATTCTCCATTGTTTCATGTGCAATTTTGCAGAGAAAACGCACGGTTAGATGCGTCTCCTCAAGAAGAACACCCTGTTCTTCTGGGATGACCAAGCCCAATGCGCCTTTGATAGTCTTAAACACGCTTTGACTCATTCACCCATGATACACCCCCCAGATTATTCAAAGGACTTTCTCCTCTATATTGCCGCCTCCGCTACTACCATCGCTATGGTTTTGGTGTAGGAAAATCCCAACGGCCAGGAGCACGTGATTTACTATGCTAGTAAGAATCTCATGGATTATGAAACTCGATATTCACACGTGGAGAAGTTAGCATTGGCCACGGTCATTGCTGTACAAAAATTTCGTCACTACATTTTTCTCTGCACAATCACCGTATTGGAAGACCAAAACCCTATGTATTACATCCTGACTCATTAGGTGCTCGGGGGCAAGTAGTCCCGATGGATATTCATACTTCAAGAATTTGATCTGGAATTTGCCAAAGCCACATCAAAGAAATCCTTGGTCTTTTCTGAGCTCATGTGTGATCTTCGTTGTGCTTTGACGGAATTTGAGCCAAGTGATTCATTTCTGGATGAACTCCTGTTCTTAATTAGCACTATCGATCCATGGTATGGATATTTTCTTGTTTATCTCCAAAAACAATGATTTTAGCCGCACTTATCCCATGACGATCGCCATCGTATCCGTCACCACGCAAAATACTACCTCATCCTGAATGATACCTTGTATAGACGTGGGATTGATTCTATTCTCCGGCGATGCCTCACCCATGAGGAGGCTGAACATGTGATGAATGATTGCCACTCTAGAGCATGCAGTGATCATTTATTTGGGATGGATACAGCCCAAAAAATCCTCTGCACTGGCTATTTCTATCCTTCCTTCTTCAAATATTGTCATGAGGCTGTTAAGAAATGCCCACCTTGTCAACACTTTTATCCCAAAAAGCGCACTCATCCTGCTCTGCTACACCCCGTCATTGCTGTTGGCCCATTTTCCAAATGGGGGATTGAATTTATGCATTGTAAGCCTACCTCAGCCGGTGGGCATGGTTACATCATCGTAGCTGTTGACTATTTCACAAAATGGGCCGAGGCCATGCCTACATATGCAGAATATGGTGAGATTGCCACTCTCTTCCTGTTCAATCATATTATAGCTAGATTTGGAGTCCCACAATCCATCGTTACTGATCACAGATCACATTTCTATAATCAAATGATGGAGGAACTAAGTGCCAAGCTAGGTTTTCGCCATGAAAACTCTATGCCATATTATCCATAAGCTAATGGTCAGGTAGAGGCCATTAACAAAGTTTTAAAAACTATTCTTTGTTGGATGGTTGGAGATCATAAATCCAATTGGAACCAGATTATTTTCTCTGCTCTTTGGACTTATCAGACTTCGATGAAAATAGCCATTGGTTTCACACCATTCTAGCTTGTCTATGGACTCGAAGTTGTCTTACTGATTCAGTGTTAGATTCCATCTTTACAACTTGCCGTTGAACTTCTCCCAGACACTTTTGCAGAGGAAGAAAGATTTTTGTACTTGAATATCCTTGACGAGACTCGGAGAGATGCTTCCTTGGCTAATGAGGCACATGAGAAATGCGTCAAGGTGCAGTATGATAAATCCGTCCAACCTCGTGCCTTTAACGAGGGTGACCTAGTTTTGACTTATGACCAGAGATATGACAAACTAAGAAAGGGTAAGTTCGAATCCATGTGGTACAGACCTTTTGTTATTTCTAAGGTTTTAGATGAAGGAGCCTATGAGCTCATTGACTATGATGGAATCCCTTTGGGGAAACCTCGCAATTGGTTTTACCTAAAATGGTACTATGCCTATATCTTTCTTGGATACTATCTTGTATATATGTATATTGCTTGTATTTTAGTGTGCTTTTAGTATTTTCAAGATGGTTTTGAGTTTAGTGTCCGCATCTATTTATACCATGTTTTGGTCATGTCGATGGCTTTCTATGGCTTCGCTAATGGTGCTTGCCACCAAACCTTGAAACTCGCCTTAGCTACTTGGGTCCTCTATTCCTTGGCTGAAGATTTGGTCAGTTTAGGAGCGGTTTGTATAGGTCCCACTACTAATAACATCACTAAGTATCAAGCAGTCATCAGTCTTTTGCTGAAGCTGCCTCCCAAGATGTTCGCAATCTGGTAGTCTTGATGGACTCAGAACTTGTGGTTTATCATCTGAACCATTTTTACGCCATTAGAAACCTTGTGCTTCTTTGTCTCTTTCGGAGGGTACATTTGCTAGAAAGATCATTTGAAACCATCACTTATAGGCATATCCATAGGGAACATAATGTAGTTGCTGAATCGTTAGCTAATTACATCCTAGATTGGCATATTGCCCATTCATGACATTGAAATCAAACATGGTCTATTGTAAATAAACATTTAAAGACACATAAAACTCATGTAAAATACATTCACCATTTGAGACATATAAACACCAAGTAAAAGTATGTATATATACATATATATATATATATATATATATGTATGAAAAATTTTACAAAAAATAGGTCCTGAGACCTCATCTGAAGAACGTAGGCTTTCAGTAAAAAAGCACCATAAAAAATTCTAAAGCTGTCAGCTTTCAGTAGATATCTCATACACTAGTGATGCTCGTGGTAGCACATCACTTCCTAGGATACTCTACATAGCAGCCTACTGAATTGACCCTGTACTCCCGCTGTAGGTCTCTGATACCTCAGAGGGAGGTCATCAATGGAAGCATCTGGGATATCCAAGGTCAACCTCTCTAGGTTTTCCTCTAACTCCCTGGTGATATCATCACCTTGCGGTACAAAGTAGGCCCCAGCTCGCTTATTCAATGGAGAAGCTCTCCCAGGTCGGGTTGCTCCAACATATGCATGAGAATATCCAGGTCTCGTTACATAACATAAAAAGTATAAAACATCAAAAACCATAAAAACATTTCATCCATTTTAGGGTTTTTTGCTTCTTATCGATGTCACCCCACTGTCCGTTAGGTGGGAGTGGTAGGTCAGGATATTCGCTGAAGTCTGTGCCTGCGTAAGCATAATCCTCCACCATGAGGATCTGATCTCGGAGCCATCTGAAGAACAGGTCACCGAAATTCACCTTTCCCCTGTCCGCTCTTGTACAAGCTATAATTTGGACCCACCTCAGCATACGGGGGTCCCGCGCTCTCAGCTCTGTGAATACCACCTGAGGTCTCATTTGTGGTACCTGCTCGAAGAAGAAGCAGGCTAAAATGGAACCAAATACAAACTGCTTTAGTTCTCCCTGATGACACTTAGTCAGTTGATCTTTGAATATTGAAAGCATGACTTCCACCCAGTTGAACACCGTAGGTGCCATGGCCTCTATGGCATATAACATTTGTTCCCTAGAAGCCTGGTGTACACCCTACCTCGGCCACCCTCTGCATAGTAAATAGGACAGTCCGTAGAGGCCCATCCATCACTGCTTTGATGGGGATTTTCTTCCCTGATGTCCTCATCCCTGGGGCACAATGATGGTCTATCAACTCTCATGTGGTAATATCCCCTCCTCGGGAACCTGTCAGTGAGATGGGGGAACCCCGTCTCAAGAGACCAGTCAAGAAGTAGATGTCCTCTACCTCCATTGTCAGAATATGGACCCCAACCTCAAAATACTGCTGCTCCGGATTCCACATCTGAAGTATGTGCTCTAACAACTGCTCATGTGACACCATGCTAGGGGTCCAAAAGAATTTCAGGAGCCCACAGTATCATAATGTGGCTATACAACCCACATTTCTTTCCACAAAAGCGTTGTCGTTGTCATGTTGTCTTTCTTTTCATATCACCATGATTGAGCAACAAAAACCTGCCAAAAACAATCATAGCACACATTAGAATAATCTCTAATCATTTAAATTCAAAATAATGATGTATTTTTTCTTGTGCTATCATTTTGAAATATCCACGGCTGGCACCTCCTGTGCACCTTTGGAGACAGGTGGTGGCACTGCTTGTCAACCTTGTTCTAGGTGTGGTTCTAGTGAGGTACCGCGTATCCCGCAAGGGGTATGTGTGGTTCCCATTTCCATGGTTTTTGGGCTTGCCATACAAGCCCAAAACCCCATCAAAACTCAAAATGAATACTATGAAAAGAAAGAGTAGGGTTTTTGCTATTACCTAGAACTGACGGTTGTCAAATCCGACGGTGGAAACTATCGGTATCAATCGCTGAAGATCTGGCTAGGAAAGTGCTTCAAATACTCTCCACTATGGGTAAATAGTAAAATGATTTGATTTTTTAATATTTACATGACTTATATAGGCATTTTTGGGTTTGATATACTATAGTTTTGATTTAAAATCAATTTTTTCTCGAAATTGATCTATCGTAATCCCTTAATGTCAGTCATGAGCGCATTTAACACTTATTTTTTGAGTCAATTACAGGATAGAAGAACCATAGCAAAAAGCTTTGGGAGTTTTTTTATGACTTTTTTGCACTTCCATAAAACGGAAAAAGTCAATGAACGTTTGTTATGACACTTTGATCACGTTCCCTAAACCCAGTATCAAAGGTCTGAGTCTGTTTCCGATTCTTTCCAGGCTCATAAAAATTGACATTGTGTAAAGAAATCTCATGGAGTCCTCTTTAAACTATTTTTAGGCTCCCTAAATACAAAAAGATAGTCAAGCGATATTGTCTTCTTCACGCTCATTAAAGAATTTAAAGAGTCATCTCTCTAACGATAGGTTATCTCTTTTTCGGTTTAGATAGACTATTTACAAAAAAGGAACACTCCAGCCAATCATGAATGGAAGAGTTATCTAGTGTATGATTTTACACTTTTTCGGGCCTTAGGGACTAAATCATACGAAAAAGGATCCCTTTGGAGTCTTCTTTCGTAATTGTTCAAACTCTCTAAACATGAACGATACCAAGTTTTCTTTCATTGGACTCGTTAAATTAAACATTGAGAGACCCGCTTTGGGAACGAACCCCTCCTCTCTCAGGTTCGTAAAAAATATGAGTTTGGATTTGTCTTCGGAAAAGCTATACCGAGTGTTTGTTACCCTCTTTGAACTCGTAAAACTGAAAAGAGGCACTCATCAATCATGATGGGGTTAGGGAAAATGGGAAGGGAATCATTTTACAAATAAATGGCAGTAGTTTGTCATTACCTTTGAACATGCCACTTGTCTGCATATCATGTCAGTCAATTGGGTATTCAGCTGATGTCCATGATGATCCACTTTCATGAGTCATGCCGCTCCTTTGAATCTTTCAAAAGAATGCAGTGTCCACTGTCACATTGTGTGTTTGTCCCGTCCAGTCATGATGCCAAGTCTTTTTGTTGTGCCACCTGATGTTCAAAGGGAATTTGAAGAAGTTTTACCTCTGTAGTCAAAACAGTCTCTATGTTATTACTTTTGAGTCAGTCCTTTGGTTACTACATTCACATCATTCCAGAACTATGTTCCAAGTTTCGTGTCGTCGATGTGGGACTCATCATGGCCCTCCTTCAATGAGACTATCCCCATCGACATCAGCTCATCATCCGAGAAATAGTCTTAGAAACAAAAACTTAGTACCTTGATATTTGTATGCCTGAATGACAGATTCTCTCACTCTCAACATAGGTTCAGATCATTGAACTTTGATCGATAGAATCGATTGAGTGTTTGACATCGGGACATCTATTCACACTCAGTAGATTGTACTAGGGTACCTTGGGAATCATTGACATCAATGGTGATATTGCTTGCACTTGTTAACAGTTCTCATCATTGGCTAGTAATCAAGTGGTTTCTACCATGTTCGACTTCAGATCATTGTAATCACATGGATAGAATCATACTTTATGGATGACGAGACGAAGACCTTGGGTATTTGTTTAAAACGCTCATTTCTTTTCCCCAGGTTGCGATGGAGTTTTTGTATATCTAGCATGGATCCACATTTGTATGGTCATGGCTATGCTCAAATTTGCATTTGCATGACATAAATATACGTTGTATGTTTGGTAGCTATGTACAAGTTTGAGTCGTCTATCACATGGATCGATGCTATATTCTAGTAGCCATGCTTGTTTATTCCTCCCATGGATTTTCCTTGTATTGGTCTACAGCCATGAATTGGTTACTTGTGTCTATGAGTAAAAAATATTGATGTACTACAGATGCAAACTTGATGACATGCTTTGATCGAGCTGGCATTTTCACCGCATAACGACGACTTGTTCTCTCAAAGCTCTTGTTTAGCGTATCTCTCTAAGACTCATTCTTTGGGGGGCATCCTGTTATACCAAAATCCTGTCACCACCATGTGATAAGATCCTTGAATTACATATTTTCCCTTAATTCCAGCACTTGGAGAGAAAACCCATGTTGTTTGTCAATCTTTCATGAAAATACTCAACACCGCACTTTCCTTATTAACCATGAGCGGTACCTCGCTTGCACTGCCTGTATCTTGTTTACCATAAGCAGTGCCACTACTTATAGCCTTTGGTCCATAACCGTTTTTAACCTGAACCGCTCTATCATAAAAGGCAAAAGGTGGTACCCTGGGTAAAATGGGAAAAAAGAGAGGTTTCTCAAGGCTTCTAGATCATGAGCCTCGTGTCCTCTCTTATCCCTAACATTGTGGGTCAGTTGAGCTCGAGATCCCCCATCATAGGATCTTGGAGGCCACATCATCCACAAATATCTCAACCATTCCTATCCATTTGAGCCTTATAAATACAAGCTCATGTCCGTGGTTGAGGGGGGAACCATCGAGGTATTGCTATGCTGTTGGATTGACCACTTGGCCCAAGCCATTTCAGAGCATAGAGAGTAAATTTGGATCTTATGGGGATGAAGTGTTGGTTTCATGGAGATGCATGTCAACACTAAGGCTTAATTGGTTGTAAAATTCTCCATTGATTTTAATGCAAAGCTGATTTCCATCCCACATTACTGTTGTTTTGATTTCGCATGTAAATGTTGTTAGATTCCTTAGTCATTAACATGGATCAGTGGATTATGTTCTGGTAGATTTGATGTGTTTGCATGTTTAATCTAATTGCAGGTACAAAGGTTTACTATCGAAGCGACATTCCAAGTATCTACGACATCTAGGGAGGGTCTTCATCCTTTGTCGGTCATTTGTTCTGGATCTGAACCATTTAGACCAGAGGAACAACTTCTATCCGCAGAAGGTGAAATATTCCTGCTTACAGTGGTTACAGGGTTTCAATGTCCACAAGCTCGCAGCTCGGCCAAACTGGATGAAGGAACCCTCACTCTACGAAAAGAAAAGAGTAGGGTTTAGTTTTAAGTCAACCATCTCATGGATAGAACCATCACCACGTGTCCTTCGAGATTTATCTCCAACATGGGTAGAAGTCTATAGTCACGTTGGTTGCAAACAAATAATTATAATCAAACCTTAAATAATTTATACATTGCGTAATCCTATGATTGATAATCATGTTCTACATTATTTCTTTGATGTTTAGTTGTCCAACTATTGGTTTAGGTATGGATTTCTTTCCTTTTTGGGTTTGGTTATGGGACAAGTAGGGTAGTTCTTTTACATAACCTCATAATTTGAAACATGGGTGAAAGATTCACTTAGTGTTAGTCTACAATAATAATGACATCCAATGACACCTAGAATTGGGGGGCAAAAGGGTAGATGAGACCAAGTATCTATAAGATATCTGAGAGTATGAAAATCAACAAACTTATCTTGAGAGTTTTATAAAAAACTTGTAAAAAAGGGTATATTTTATAACTAAAGGAAACACTAGGATTGAGTGTATAATATACAAGTATTAAGAACTCAAAGTAAAGGACTCTAAAGTAGTAAGGAATATTTCTTCAGTAGTAAGGAAGATTTCTTCAGCTAAAAAGAGATTCATGGTTCGGTTATTTTATTAAATTGAGTACTGGCAATGCTAGTAAATACAGTCCTTAGACTATGTTCGGAGTCTCAGTAACAATTCTAGAAACTTAGTTCAATAGTTAAAGTAATCTTGTTAGTATTGAGAGAACGTTGTGTATAAAACCCTGAAATGAAGATAATTGTGATGGACACCAAACAGTATGGAGTGTATTAAGCTGCAAGATATGAACTGAATTTGTTTACATCTAAAACTCTAAATCACAATTACTATAAACATGAATACAAGCTTTTATTAGAAGTTGAATCAAAATCATCTATGGTTTCGGATATATTTTGAAAATATGTGATCATGCAGTTTAACCTATGCATAGATGGTTTGATATAACGTCATTACAAATTTTTGACACCAATAGAAATACAGATTAACATTACCTCTTATGGATACAAGCTGTAGTTAAAACACTCTAATTCTAGCATAATAAACATGCTAGATAAGTATCTTCTTGACTTGAATATAAATATTATTTTATTGGAACATATGTTTACCTGCTAAACCTGTAAGGAACCATCAGTCCCACTGTGTTAGCTTAAAGCTAAGTAAGCCCCGATCACACATAGGAATCTTTCCCTACTTGACAAAAGAAATCATCAGTATATCTAGTAGAAGTAAAATACAAGTTCTTTTTCTAATTTTGGAAGAATTACAACTGCTAAGTCAAAAAAAACATTAACTCAGCTATCAAGGAGAAGCCTTTAGTTAATACAAAATCTTGTAAAGAAGCAACTCTTTGTTTATCTTATAAACTGTTTTATTATCTGCTAACCGTTAGTGGTACGTTAGCAACAACATTAGACATTTTATGTCTCTTGAAAAATTTTAAATTTTTATGAATTTTTGAGTTATTACATGTGGTATCAGAGCACAAGGTTCAAACACTAGGCATGAATGTAGCTCAACTTGCTTATGTGGAACAATAAATTTAAATAAACATGCTGATGTTGTTTTCTTTTGAATGATACACCGAGAGAATTATTTTTTTTCTGAGTTAATCACAGGTATGGATATAATGGAAGAATATGCGGATGAGGAATCTCCTTACACTGAATGAAATAATTTTCAAAAAGAACCTATACAAGAAGAGATAACTAATAATTCTTTAAAACTACTACAAACAGTTAAGGAATTAAAAACAGAGATGGAATCGGTTAAGAAAGAAAATGAGAGGATTCTGAGAGCTCAAGAGGAGCTAAATAAGATTTTAATAGAAATATTTTATACCGAGGGAAAATATAAAAGAACTGAGTCTGAAGATATGGGTTATGAGCATAAATATAAAAAGACTAAACAAGTTAAAAATTAAAGTAGCTCATCTTGTGAAGTATATGGTGATTTACATAAACAAAACTTTCATTATACTAGTAACGGTAGTGAAGATAATCACCATACTAGGAAAAGAAAGTTTAAACCTTACGAAGAAATCTCTGGGGAGTTCAAGAAGATCAAGCCACCAAATTTTAATGGAGAAACTGAAAAGGGGGAAGAAGCAGAATCCTGGTTGTCCGGGATGAATAAATACTTCCAAATTTATAACTACTCTACTCAACTGAAGGCCAGGATTGCTATTTATAATCTCACAGGAAAAGCAGATATATGGTGGCAGGACCTAAAAAGAGTAAAATGTATAAGGGAGAAAAATATAAATTGGAGTACATTTAAGAAATATTTCAAGAAGAAATTTTTATCTGAACAGTACTATGAGGAAAGGGATAAGGAATTTTACGAGCTAAAACTGGGAACAATGAATATGAAAGAACTGAATAGTAAATTTCTAAGTTTGCTCAGATATGTGCCATATATTGTGGAAGAGAAACCTAAGGTACATCGATTTCTCAACTGTTTACCTTATCATATAAAGGACAGAATTGAGTATGACAATCCAAAAACATTAGAAGCAGCAATGAGAAAAGCGAATTTCTGTTATGAATAGAATCGTAAAAAAGAAAGTATGACCAACTGTAAGGCCAAAAGGAATAATAACTTTGAACAAAAAAAGAAATATTTTGTTCCTAATGGAAATTTTAAGAATAATAACACCAAAAATTTTCCTATTAAAAATTTCCAAGGGAACAAAAGTAATTCACAGACCAATCCAAATAATCAAAGGAATAAAGAATCTGCTAACAACCACAATAACTATACAAAGAATTTTGAATGAAAGGAACCCATAAAGTGTTGGGAATGTAATGGTCTGCGTTATGCATCAGTTTTCCCCAATTAGAAGAAGACTATTAGCAACATACACACAATACAAGAGGAGATGACTTTTGGTGACTTAGCGAGGACAATGCCCAGGATCAACGTAGCATTAGAGAATCAGCAAGCAAATTATCAAAATTCCATGGTGGAAGTGGAAGGTAAGATAAATCAAATACCTATATCTATTTTAATTGATCCAGGAGCTAGTTTAAGCTATATTTCTCCTATTTTAGTAAAAAAGTGTAAGCTTCCAGTTGAAAAGTTTGCAAGATCTTGGTTAGTTCAACTAGCTACTAGTGCAAAGAGAAAGGTAATTAGCTTTGTTAAGAATTGTGTAGTAACTATGGATCAGTTTGAAACCTTTGTTAAGCTCAATGTGCTACCTTTAGGTTCATATGATATATTAATTGGTATGGATTGGTTAGAACATCATAGGGTGGTCATGAATTGATTTGATAAAACCTTCACTTGCATAAATAGCGACAGAAAGTTAATAAATGTAAAAGGAATCCCTAGGAAAACAACCGTAAGGCAGATTTCTGCTTTGCAGCTTAAGAGAGCTGTTAGGAAAGGTTGTAAGGATTTTTTCGTAACAGTAATCGATGAAGAAAACACTAACAACATAGATAGATTAAAATAGGAAGATATTCTAATTCTAAGGGAAAATATTGAGATGTATTTTCAGAAGAAATTTTGGGACTGCCTCCGAAACGAGAATTAGATTTTACTATTGAGCTGGTACCTGGTGCAGTGCCTAGCTCAAAATCCCCTTATCAGATGAATATACTATAATTAAATGAAATTAAGTCACAGTTAAAAGAACTCATTGATAAAAATTACATTAGACCCAGTGTGTCTCCCTAGGGGGCACCTGTCATCTTTGTTAAGAAGAAGGATGGAACTCTACGACTTTGTATAGATTATCGTCAATTAAATAAAATGAATATAAAGAATAGATACCTATTACCTCACATAGATGATCTGTTTGATCAACTATGTGGAGCCACGATGTTTTCAAAGATTGATTTATGATTTGGATACCACCAGGTTCGAATCAAGGATGAAGACATCTTTAAAACAACCTTTAGGACTTGATATGGACATTACGAGTTTGTCGTTATGCCATTTGGGATTATTAATGCCCCAATTGTTTTTATGTGTCTGATGAATAATGTAATGCATAAATATCTGGATAAATTTGTGTTCGTACTTATTGACGACATATTAATTTACTCAAAGTCTGAAGAGGAACATAAATAACACTTAAAAATTGTCTTGCAAGAATTATGAGAGCATCAACTTTTTGCAAAATTTAGTAAATGTGACTTCTTTAAAGATAAAATACAGTATTTAGGTCATGTTGTGACTAAGGAAGAAATTTTTGTTGACCCCAAAAATATAAAGGAAATCGAAGATTGGCTAGTCTGAAAAGACGTAACTGACGTTCAATCATTCATGAGGATCACTAGTTATTATCAAAGATTCATTGAAGGGTTTTCAAAAATTGTGAATCCTATAACCTCTTTGCAAAAAAGGGGAAGAAATTCAATTGGAATCAGAAGTGTGAAGACATTTTTAAAAGGTTAAAAACATTATTAACCACTGCACCAATTCTAAGAATTGTTGACCCTAATAAATATTTTATAGTATGTACTGACTCATGCAATGATGGTTTAGGTGGAGTATTAACTCAGGAAGGACATGTCATTGCTTATGAGTCTAGGAAGCTGAAGATTCATGAGAAAAATTATGCGACCTATGACTTAGAATTAGCTGCTGTCATACATTCCTTAAAGATGTGGCGTCATCATTTAATAGGAAGGAAGTTTATACTAATGACAGATAATAAAGGATTGAAATATCTGTTGGATCAACCTAACTTGAACGCTAGGCAATCTAGGTGGTTAGATTTTTTGAGTGAATACGATTTTGAAATTCAACATATTAAAGGAAAGGAGAATAAAGTTGCTGATGCATTAAGTAGAAATGCAAAGCTGAATTTTACAGCAGCCATTAGCACTTATACAACAGACTTGGAAGAATAGCTAGAAGCTGGATTAGAACAAGATGAAAATTATCAAAAATTACAAGCAAAAGTAAATTTTTTTTTAATAGAAAGTCTAAGTACAGGGTACAACTTGAATGAAAAAGGATTATTACTGTATAAAGATAGATTATACATACCTAATGTACCTAAAATTAAGCTGTTAATTTCAAATGAAGTTCATAAAACTTCTTATTCAGGGCATCCGGGTTATCAGAAAACTATAACCATGCTAAGAAAGCATTATTTCTGGCCAAACATGAAAAATGAATTGGCAGAATATATTGCTAGGTGCTTCGAATGTCAGCAAGTAAAAACTAAACATCAACATCCAGTTGGGCTACTTCAGCCATTGCCTGTTCCTAGCTGGAAATGGAGATAATCATCCTTGATTTTATCACAGGACTACCTAGAAATTAGAACTTAAATGACTCAATAATGGTAGTTGTTGATATGTTGAATAAAGCAGCCCATTTTATACCTATAAAAAATACTTATAAAGATGCAAATATTGCTGATATTTTCTTAAAACAAGTTTTTTGGTTGCATGGAATACCGAAGGTGATAATCTCAGACCGAGACCCTAAATTTACAGGTAACTTTTGGAAATATTTGTTTAAAGGGTTAAATACTATGTTAAACTTTAGTACCTCTTTCCACCCTCAAACTGATGGACAGACTGAAAGAGTAAATTAGGTATTAGGAGATCTACTCAAAATGTATGTAAAGGAGCAGCCAAGTAAATGGTAAGATTATTTACACGTGGTAGAATTTGCTTAAAATAATCATTCAGCTAGATATAGTCCCTTTGAAATTCTGTATGGAAGGAAATGCAACACTCCCATCTCTTGGAGTAATCCAATGGACAGGTTAGTATTAGGACCTGAATTATTAAAGGAGATGGAAGTAATTGTAAAATAGGTACAAGGTAACTTGAAAGTTGCACAAGATCGACAAAAAAACCAAGCAGACCTTAAACGAACTCCAAAGGAGTTCCAGGTAGGCGAACATGTTTTTATTAAGGTGAGACCCAAAAAGACTTCTCTGAGGTTGGGTAGCTGTGATAAACTAGCACCTCGATATTGTGGTCCTTTTGAAATACTGTCCAGGATAGCACAGGTAGCATATCAGTTAGCTCTACCACAAAATCTAAGAGTTCACAATGTTTTTCATATTTCTGTATTAAAAAAATATGTACATGATGCTACTCATATTATTAATTGGAATGATGTGCAGGTGGAACCCGAAGGAGAGTTTCCAGTAGAACTAGATTGTATCCTTGAAAGGAGGGAGATATCGCTTCAGAATCGCACCATTGGTCAAGTGAAGGTGCAATGGAAGCACCTTAGTCCAGAAGAAGTCACATGGGAATTAGAAAGTCATATGCAGGATGCATATCCAATTCTATTTCAAGGGAACTCTAAGGATGAGGAATAAATAACATCAAGGATGAGGTTATAGATTAAGGGTGTGTGTATGTCACATGCCCTAATTTGCAAAACAATTTAATGTTATTGAGGAACATTATGTTATATTTTATGCTAAGTTTGTAATTGATGACTAAGTGGGGTCAAGAATAATTAATGTATTTTTAGAATATTTTATTTAAAAATAAATAAATGATGAGTCAATAGCTTAGGGAAGCTGTTAAAAGAGTGTTAACTGGTCACTTAGTGGAGGAGACTGGGTGGAGAGTATACTGACAAGTGGAAACATCCTCAAACTACTTCTAACTGTTGCTGGTGGCAACTTACCTATATTTGTGGTCTAGATTCCCTAAGAAAGTGGAATTGGAGTAGGTGGCTCATTAAGTAAAAACTAACCCAGATGACCTAGGCATTATTATAAAATTTTCCATTGAAGACAGTTGAGGCTGCTCATTCTAGAAAGGTGATCATTTAGTGTGAATGAAGTGCACATGAGAAATTTGATGGAGGGTGTTAACACCCAAAAATGGTTAACTACCTCATCTACCCCACTACATGGCTCATTTGTCCATTTGCCTACCATATTTCCCTGAAAATCCCACTAAAAAGCCTCCAAAAGGCCTAAAATGCCTCTAAAAGGCCATAAAACCATCTAAAAAGCCTCCAAAAGGCCTAAAATGCCTCCAAAAGGCCAAAAAACCCCTTTTTCCTCCAAAAAAGTCCAAAATTCCTCTAAAAATAGCAAAATCCCCAAAAGGGAAGAAAAAATATAAAATAATGAGAAAAAGGAGGAAAAAACCCTAAACAAGCTGCCCTAAACCATATGGTTTCCAAAACCATGGGCCAACATTCCACCACTAAAAAACTATAAATAAGTGGTGGAGACCCCTCATTTCAACATCCATTATCATAAGCATCCTGCCTTTGCCGAAATTATTCTCGAAACCCTAGCTTACCATCAAGCTACTTTCACCATTGAGAACTCTTTTTGGCCCATTTCCACCACCGGAAAAGGAAAGGAAGCAGCTTGGAGCTCGAAGCCACCGACATCGAACCAGCGCAACGGACTCCATCAACCTCCTCATTGGAGGTAATATCAATAAAAACCATTATACATTTCTTTACTGTTTTTGCTTCATGTTATTTACTTTTTACCGCTTTTGCTTCAAGAACGTAGTTAGATTAATATTTGTTTTAGTTTATCTTTATTTGAACTGCTACTAAGGATTCCAGATTCCTTAGTAGGTGCTCATTAGCACAAGCTAGGGTGAAAACCCTAGCTACAGTTTTGGCGACTCCGCTGTCTTTTTTAATTTTATTCTTTCATACTGTACTTTCGGTCGTCGTTTTCAGCCGCCGAAAACCGCGTTTTTTCCTTCCACAGCCGCGGCCCGACCGCGCATTTCAGGCCCTAACCCGCGACCAGCCCGCCGCGCCCCGACCGCGTTTTTTCAGCCCACAGTCGCGATCCGACCGCGCCTGTTCATAACACAGTCGCGCTCCGACCGTCGCTGTCAGCCCAAATCCCGCTACCTAGACCGTGCCTATTTCCTCTAAACCCGCGATCTGCGCGCGACTGTTGCCTTCAAACCCGCGGTCCGACCGCGCGAGTCCGCCCCATACCCGCGGTCCGCGAACTGTTTTTTGCCCTTGTTACCGCGCCGAAACCCAGCCACTTTGCCTCCATTTTTCCTGCACTTGCATAGCCACCTGTTCCACTTGCAGCCCTACAGCCATTTCTGTCCCTTGTTTCCAGCATTGTTTAAATTTTTAGCATTATTTATTTAAAAAAAAAAAAAATAAATAAAAAAAATTCTCATGGTAAAAGTTTTTCAAAGTTTTTTCTACATTGTTATTGTCATTGAGTAACTATTTTGGATTCATAACCTCACATGCACACAATCTATCCCCTAAACCAAAGTGAGACCTAAAATCTACTTAACTCAACCAACACTATAACCTCATTTGAGGAACACAAAATAATATTGTAGTTAGGTAGGATCGGGGGGATAGGCTTCCAATAACACCCCTCGGTTGTTTACATGTGAGACATAGTTGTTGTCCATTAGGGAACCAAAATCCCTTAGTATTTTTTGACACGGTCACCACTAGTTTGTCAGAGGGCCTCTCCCTTAGGAGGGTTGAAGTCGTGAGATTGGTTCCGGAGGTCTGAGTGGAATACCGAAATCCATTCAGTAACTGAAGGGATACCTTTCGCA